>CM051237.1:47739651-48306985 GCA_027917425.1 Gastrophryne carolinensis | reverse complement strand
GCACTATGTTTCGATTGGATGCTAGAAAATGTCACCAGTTCTTCATACCTCAAATATATAGGTAATGTGAGATGATATAACCTATTCCATCCAATGAAAACTTTTATACAAGAAGAAGCTTTGGGGAAAACCTGCCTGGGGCCTTAAAGTTAGATTGAAAACCAAGTAAGGGTGCATGCTAAACTGATGCTCAACGGAGCCCTTGACCTCTGCAGATTGACAAAAACCTCACGGACACTGTTTCTGCCTGGTTTCGAACCAGGGACCTTCCGCGTGTAAAGCGAACGTGATGACCACTACACTACAGAAACCTCCCATTGGCTAGGAATTAATTTATGGCCACAAGGAGGATGGTCTACCCTGCTGGGAGCCAAGAAACAGTCAAAAAGTGTAGTAACAGACTTCTCAAAGGACAGCAAGGGTTATCATAAATTGTAAGAACGTGTCCTTGTTGGATTCAAGCTAGGGATTTCCTAAACATACAGCAGAAACGATATATACTTTAGTGCAGAGAAAAAGGTAAAAGAGAGCCATCCTGTGTTTCGGCCCGTTTCGAACCGGGGACCTTTCGCGTGTTAGGCGAACGTGATAACCACTACACTACAGAAACCTGATGAAAGCTGCAATGCGGCATGCCATTACCCAGCAATAGACAGCGTCTCATTCTCTTCAAGGTTCTGACAGAGATGCAAAGAAAATGCTATGTGCCAAAAGGCTGAACACCTGAAAGCCTTCAAGTCAACTTGAAAACTAAGCAAACAGCAAGATAAAATTATAGAGTTTTTGCCTCTGACAGAGAGCCAAAAAGAAGCAAGACTAACGGGCTGACCATCACACATTCCTAAAATCACAGTCTTGCCTCAGGGCCTTCAAGTCAACCCAAAAGCCAAAGGAAGGGGTTATGCTAATATGCCACCCACCAGACCTTTGGCCTCTGAAAAGAGAAAGAAGAACCGGAAGGGCATTCTGTATACACATATGTTTATGTTCTATTTTTATAACATCCGACTTTAAGATCTCAGACAGTTTGCATTATATTTTTATTGGATGCTATAAATTGTCAACAGTTCTTCATACCTTAAATGCATAGGTAATGTGAGTTGGTATAACCTATTCTATCTAATGAAATGTTTTATACAAGAAGATGCTGTAGGGAAAACCTGACCGGGGCCTTAAAGTCAGATTGAAAACCAAGTAAGGGTTTATGCTAAACTGATGCTCAACGGAGCCCTTGACCTCTGCAGATTGGCAAAAAAAGTGATTCTGCCCGTGGACCTTTCACGTGTTAAGCGAATGTGATGAACACTACACTACAGAAGCCCTGTTTTTGTGGATTCATTTTTGACCACAAGGAGGTGGGCCTGCTTTTCTGGGAGCCAAGAAACTGAAAAAAGTGAAGCAACAGACTTCTCAAAGGACAGCGAGGGATTATAATACATTGCAAGAACGTGTCTCTGGCTGCATTCAAAGTAGGGATTGCCTACACATACAGCAGAAATGATACATACTTTAGTGCAGAGAAAAAGGCAAAAAGTGCCCACCTGTGTTTCTGCCCGGTTTCGAAACGGGGACCTTTCGCGTGTGAGGCGAACATGATAACCACTACACTACAGAAACCTGATGTAGAAAACCCTGCGACACCCCCTTGCCCAGCCATAGACAGCTTCTCTTTTGCCAACCTTTGAACTCGTTCTTTACGACATTTTTCACGCTTAGCTTGCATCCTCAGTTTGTCCATTGGTCTGTCCTGTTAATATAATTTTAAACATTGCCCTTTGGGAGCAGAACATTAGTGGACATGTACAGTAAAACAAAGCAGACAGCCTCAGGTTCTTGAAGTTGGCTCAAAGGCAAAGAACAAGGAAAGGCTGAACTGCTGCATTTAATAATGACAGAAAGGCAAAAAAATGCTATGAACCAAAAGGCTGAACACCTGAAAGCCTTCAAGTCAGCTTGAAAACCAAGCAAACAGCAAGATAAAATGATACAGAGTTTTAGCCAATGACATATCGCCAAAATGAAGCAAACTAATGGGCTTAAAATCACATTCTTGCCTCAGGGCCCTCAAGTCAACTCAAAAGCCAAGGGAAGGAGTTATGCTAATATGCCACCCACCAGACAATTGCCCACTGAAAAGAGGGAAATAAGAAGCTGAAGGGCATATACACATATGTTTATGTCCTATTTTTCTAACACCCGAGATCTTAGCCAGTTTGCACTATGTTTCGATTGGATGCTAGAAAATGTCACCAGTTCTTCATACCTCAAATATATAGGTAATGTGAGATGATATAACCTATTCCATCCAATGAAAACTTTTATACAAGAAGAAGCTTTGGGGAAAACCTGCCTGGGGCCTTAAAGTTAGATTGAAAACCAAGTAAGGGTGCATGCTAAACTGATGCTCAACGGAGCCCTTGACCTCTGCAGATTGACAAAAACCTCTCGGACACTGTTTCTGCCTGGTTTCGAACCAGGGACCTTCCGCGTGTAAAGCGAACGTGATGACCACTACACTACAGAAACCTCCCACTGGCTAGGAATTAATTTATGGCCACAAGGAGGATGGTCTACCCTGCTGGGAGCCAAGAAACAGTCAAAAAGTGTAGTAACAGACTTCTCAAAGGACAGCAAGGGTTATCATAAATTGTAAGAACGTGTCCTTGTTGGATTCAAGCTAGGGATTTCCTAAACATACAGCAGAAACGATATATACTTTAGTGCAGAGAAAAAGGTAAAAGAGAGCCATCCTGTGTTTCGGCCCGTTTCGAACCGGGGACCTTTCGCGTGTTAGGCGAACGTGATAACCACTACACTACAGAAACCTGATGAGAGCTGCAATGCGGCATGCCATTACCCAGCAATAGACAGCGTCTCATTCTCTTCAAGGTTCTGACAGAGATGCAAAGAAAATGCTATGTGCCAAAAGGCTGAACACCTGAAAGCCTTCAAGTCAACTTGAAAACTAAGCAAGCAGCAAGATAAAATTATAGAGTTTTTGCCTCTGACAGAGAGCCAAAAAGAAGCAAGACTAACGGGCTGACCATCACACATTCCTAAAATCACAGTCTTGCCTCAGGGCCTTCAAGTCAGCCCAAAAGCCAAAGGAAGGGGTTATGCTAATATGCCACCCACCAGACCTTTGGCCTCTGAAAAGAGAAAGAAGAACCTGAAGGGCATTCTGTATACACATATGTTTATGTTCTATTTTTATAACATCCGACTTTAAGATCTCAGACAGTTTGCATTATGTTTTTATTGGATGCTATAAATTGTCAACAGTTCTTCATACCTTAAATGCATAGGTAATGTGAGTTGGTATAACCTATTCTATCTAATGAAATGTTTTATACAAGAAGATGCTGTAGGGAAAACCTGCCCGGGGCCTTAAAGTCAGATTGAAAACCAAGTAAGGGTTTATGCTAAACTGATGCTCAACGGAGCCCTTGACCTCTGCAGATTGGCAAAAAAAGTGATTCTGCCCGTGGACCTTTCACGTGTTAAGCGAATGTGATGAACACTACACTACAGAAGCCCTGTTTTTGTGGATTCATTTTTGACCACAAGGAGGTGGGCCTGCTTTTCTGGGAGCCAAGAAACTGAAAAAAGTGAAGCAACAGACTTCTCAAAGGACAGCGAGGGATTATAATACATTGCAAGAACGTGTCTCTGGCTGCATTCAAAGTAGGGATTGCCTACACATACAGCAGAAATGATACATACTTTAGTGCAGAGAAAAAGGCAAAAAGTGCCCACCTGTGTTTCTGCCCGGTTTCGAAACGGGGACCTTTCGCGTGTGAGGCGAACATGATAACCACTACACTACAGAAACCTGATGTAGAAAACCCTGCGACACCCCCTTGCCCAGCCATAGACAGCTTCTCTTTTGCCAACCTTTGAACTCGTTCTTTACGACATTTTTCACGCTTAGCTTGCATCCTCAGTTTGTCCATTGGTCTGTCCTGTTAATATAATTTTAAACATTGCCCTTTGGGAGCAGAACATTAGTGGACATGTACAGTAAAACAAAGCAGACAGCCTCAGGTTCTTGAAGTTGGCTCAAAGGCAAAGAACAAGGAAAGGCTGAACTGCTGCATTTAATAATGACAGAAAGGCAAAAAAATGCTATGAACCAAAAGGCTGAACACCTGAAAGCCTTCAAGTCAGCTTGAAAACCAAGCAAACAGCAAGATAAAATGATACAGAGTTTTAGCCAATGACATATCGCCAAAATGAAGCAAACTAATGGGCTTAAAATCACATTCTTGCCTCAGGGCCCTCAAGTCAACTCAAAAGCCAAGGGAAGGAGTTATGCTAATATGCCACCCACCAGACAATTGCCCACTGAAAAGAGGGAAATAAGAAGCTGAAGGGCATATACACATATGTTTATGTCCTATTTTTCTAACACCCGAGATCTTAGCCAGTTTGCACTATGTTTCGATTGGATGCTAGAAAATGTCACCAGTTCTTCATACCTCAAATATATAGGTAATGTGAGATGATATAACCTATTCCATCCAATGAAAACTTTTATACAAGAAGAAGCTTTGGGGAAAACCTGCCTGGGGCCTTAAAGTTAGATTGAAAACCAAGTAAGGGTGCATGCTAAACTGATGCTCAACGGAGCCCTTGACCTCTGCAGATTGACAAAAACCTCACGGACACTGTTTCTGCCTGGTTTCGAACCAGGGACCTTTCGTGTGTAAAGCGAACGTGATGACCACTACACTACAGAAACCTCCCATTGGCTAGGAATTAATTTATGGCCACAAGGAGGATGGTCCACCCTGCTGGGAGCCAAGAAACAGTCAAAAAGTGTAGTAACAGACTTCTCAAAGGACAGCAAGGGTTATCATAAATTGTAAGAACGTGTCCTTGTTGGATTCAAGCTAGGGATTTTCTAAACATACAGCAGAAACGATATATACTTTAGTGCAGAGAAAAAGGTAAAAGAAAGCCATCCTGTGTTTCTGCCCGGTTTCGAACCAGGGACCTTTCGCGTGTTAGGCGAACGTGATAACCACTACACTACAGAAACCTGATGAGAGCTGCAATGCGGCATACCATTACCCAGCAATAGACAGCGTCTCATTCTCTTCAAGGTTCTGACAGAAAGGCAAAGAAAATGCTATGTGCCAAAAGGCTGAACACCTGAAAGCCTTCAAGTCAACTTGAAAACTAAGCAAACAGCAAGATAAAATTATAGAGTTTTTGCCTCTGACAGAGAGCCAAAAAGAAGCAAGACTAACGGGCTGACCATCACACATTCCTAAAATCACAGTCTTGCCTCAGGGCCTTCAAGTCAACCCAAAAGCCAAAGGAAGGGGTTATGCTAATATGCCACCCACCAGACCTTTGGCCTCTGAAAAGAGAAAGAAGAACCTGAAGGGCATTCTGTATACACATATGTTTATGTTCTATTTTTATAACATCCGACTTTAAGATCTCAGACAGTTTGCATTATGTTTTTATTGGATGCTATAAATTGTCAACAGTTCTTCATACCTTAAATGCATAGGTAATGTGAGTTGGTATAACCTATTCTATCTAATGAAATGTTTTATACAAGAAGATGCTGTAGGGAAAACCTGCCCGGGGCCTTAAAGTCAGATTGAAAACCAAGTAAGGGTTTATGCTAAACTGATGCTCAACGGAGCCCTTGACCTCTGCAGATTGGCAAAAAAAGTGATTCTGCCCGTGGACCTTTCACGTGTTAAGCGAATGTGATGAACACTACACTACAGAAGCCCTGTTTTTGTGGATTCATTTTTGACCACAAGGAGGTGGGCCTGCTTTTCTGGGAGCCAAGAAACTGAAAAAAGTGAAGCAACAGACTTCTCAAAGGACAGCGAGGGATTATAATACATTGCAAGAACGTGTCTCTGGCTGCATTCAAAGTAGGGATTGCCTACACATACAGCAGAAATGATACATACTTTAGTGCAGAGAAAAAGGCAAAAAGTGCCCACCTGTGTTTCTGCCCGGTTTCGAACCGGGGACCTTTCGCGTGTGAGGCGAACGTGATAACCACTACACTACAGAAACCTGATGTAGAAAACCCTGCGACACCCCCTTGCCCAGCCATAGACAGCTTCTCTTTTGCCAACCTTTGAACTCGTTCTTTACGACATTTTTCACGCTTAGCTTGCATCCTCAGTTTGTCCATTGGTCTGTCCTGTTAATATAATTTTAAACATTGCCCTTTGGGAGCAGAACATTAGTGGACATGTACAGTAAAACAAAGCAGACAGCCTCAGGTTCTTGAAGTTGGCTCAAAGGCAAAGAACAAGGAAAGGCTGAACTGCTGCATTTAATAATGACAGAAAGGCAAAAAAATGCTATGAACCAAAAGGCTGAACACCTGAAAGCCTTCAAGTCAGCTTGAAAACCAAGCAAACAGCAAGATAAAATGATACAGAGTTTTAGCCAATGACATATCGCCAAAATGAAGCAAACTAATGGGCTTAAAATCACATTCTTGCCTCAGGGCCCTCAAGTCAACTCAAAAGCCAAGGGAAGGAGTTATGCTAATATGCCACCCACCAGACAATTGCCCACTGAAAAGAGGGAAATAAGAAGCTGAAGGGCATATACACATATGTTTATGTCCTATTTTTCTAACACCCGAGATCTTAGCCAGTTTGCACTATGTTTCGATTGGATGCTAGAAAATGTCACCAGTTCTTCATACCTCAAATATATAGGTAATGTGAGATGATATAACCTATTCCATCCAATGAAAACTTTTATACAAGAAGAAGCTTTGGGGAAAACCTGCCTGGGGCCTTAAAGTTAGATTGAAAACCAAGTAAGGGTGCATGCTAAACTGATGCTCAACGGAGCCCTTGACCTCTGCAGATTGACAAAAACCTCTCGGACACTGTTTCTGCCTGGTTTCGAACCAGGGACCTTCCGCGTGTAAAGCGAACGTGATGACCACTACACTACAGAAACCTCCCACTGGCTAGGAATTAATTTATGGCCACAAGGAGGATGGTCTACCCTGCTGGGAGCCAAGAAACAGTCAAAAAGTGTAGTAACAGACTTCTCAAAGGACAGCAAGGGTTATCATAAATTGTAAGAACGTGTCCTTGTTGGATTCAAGCTAGGGATTTCCTAAACATACAGCAGAAACGATATATACTTTAGTGCAGAGAAAAAGGTAAAAGAGAGCCATCCTGTGTTTCGGCCCGTTTCGAACCGGGGACCTTTCGCGTGTTAGGCGAACGTGATAACCACTACACTACAGAAACCTGATGAGAGCTGCAATGCGGCATGCCATTACCCAGCAATAGACAGCGTCTCATTCTCTTCAAGGTTCTGACAGAGATGCAAAGAAAATGCTATGTGCCAAAAGGCTGAACACCTGAAAGCCTTCAAGTCAACTTGAAAACTAAGCAAGCAGCAAGATAAAATTATAGAGTTTTTGCCTCTGACAGAGAGCCAAAAAGAAGCAAGACTAACGGGCTGACCATCACACATTCCTAAAATCACAGTCTTGCCTCAGGGCCTTCAAGTCAGCCCAAAAGCCAAAGGAAGGGGTTATGCTAATATGCCACCCACCAGACCTTTGGCCTCTGAAAAGAGAAAGAAGAACCTGAAGGGCATTCTGTATACACATATGTTTATGTTCTATTTTTATAACATCCGACTTTAAGATCTCAGACAGTTTGCATTATGTTTTTATTGGATGCTATAAATTGTCAACAGTTCTTCATACCTTAAATGCATAGGTAATGTGAGTTGGTATAACCTATTCTATCTAATGAAATGTTTTATACAAGAAGATGCTGTAGGGAAAACCTGCCCGGGGCCTTAAAGTCAGATTGAAAACCAAGTAAGGGTTTATGCTAAACTGATGCTCAACGGAGCCCTTGACCTCTGCAGATTGGCAAAAAAAGTGATTCTGCCCGTGGACCTTTCACGTGTTAAGCGAATGTGATGAACACTACACTACAGAAGCCCTGTTTTTGTGGATTCATTTTTGACCACAAGGAGGTGGGCCTGCTTTTCTGGGAGCCAAGAAACTGAAAAAAGTGAAGCAACAGACTTCTCAAAGGACAGCGAGGGATTATAATACATTGCAAGAACGTGTCTCTGGCTGCATTCAAAGTAGGGATTGCCTACACATACAGCAGAAATGATACATACTTTAGTGCAGAGAAAAAGGCAAAAAGTGCCCACCTGTGTTTCTGCCCGGTTTCGAAACGGGGACCTTTCGCGTGTGAGGCGAACATGATAACCACTACACTACAGAAACCTGATGTAGAAAACCCTGCGACACCCCCTTGCCCAGCCATAGACAGCTTCTCTTTTGCCAACCTTTGAACTCGTTCTTTACGACATTTTTCACGCTTAGCTTGCATCCTCAGTTTGTCCATTGGTCTGTCCTGTTAATATAATTTTAAACATTGCCCTTTGGGAGCAGAACATTAGTGGACATGTACAGTAAAACAAAGCAGACAGCCTCAGGTTCTTGAAGTTGGCTCAAAGGCAAAGAACAAGGAAAGGCTGAACTGCTGCATTTAATAATGACAGAAAGGCAAAAAAATGCTATGAACCAAAAGGCTGAACACCTGAAAGCCTTCAAGTCAGCTTGAAAACCAAGCAAACAGCAAGATAAAATGATACAGAGTTTTAGCCAATGACATATCGCCAAAATGAAGCAAACTAATGGGCTTAAAATCACATTCTTGCCTCAGGGCCCTCAAGTCAACTCAAAAGCCAAGGGAAGGAGTTATGCTAATATGCCACCCACCAGACAATTGCCCACTGAAAAGAGGGAAATAAGAAGCTGAAGGGCATATACACATATGTTTATGTCCTATTTTTCTAACACCCGAGATCTTAGCCAGTTTGCACTATGTTTCGATTGGATGCTAGAAAATGTCACCAGTTCTTCATACCTCAAATATATAGGTAATGTGAGATGATATAACCTATTCCATCCAATGAAAACTTTTATACAAGAAGAAGCTTTGGGGAAAACCTGCCTGGGGCCTTAAAGTTAGATTGAAAACCAAGTAAGGGTGCATGCTAAACTGATGCTCAACGGAGCCCTTGACCTCTGCAGATTGACAAAAACCTCACGGACACTGTTTCTGCCTGGTTTCGAACCAGGGACCTTTCGTGTGTAAAGCGAACGTGATGACCACTACACTACAGAAACCTCCCATTGGCTAGGAATTAATTTATGGCCACAAGGAGGATGGTCCACCCTGCTGGGAGCCAAGAAACAGTCAAAAAGTGTAGTAACAGACTTCTCAAAGGACAGCAAGGGTTATCATAAATTGTAAGAACGTGTCCTTGTTGGATTCAAGCTAGGGATTTTCTAAACATACAGCAGAAACGATATATACTTTAGTGCAGAGAAAAAGGTAAAAGAAAGCCATCCTGTGTTTCTGCCCGGTTTCGAACCAGGGACCTTTCGCGTGTTAGGCGAACGTGATAACCACTACACTACAGAAACCTGATGAGAGCTGCAATGCGGCATACCATTACCCAGCAATAGACAGCGTCTCATTCTCTTCAAGGTTCTGACAGAAAGGCAAAGAAAATGCTATGTGCCAAAAGGCTGAACACCTGAAAGCCTTCAAGTCAACTTGAAAACTAAGCAAACAGCAAGATAAAATTATAGAGTTTTTGCCTCTGACAGAGAGCCAAAAAGAAGCAAGACTAACGGGCTGACCATCACACATTCCTAAAATCACAGTCTTGCCTCAGGGCCTTCAAGTCAACCCAAAAGCCAAAGGAAGGGGTTATGCTAATATGCCACCCACCAGACCTTTGGCCTCTGAAAAGAGAAAGAAGAACCTGAAGGGCATTCTGTATACACATATGTTTATGTTCTATTTTTATAACATCCGACTTTAAGATCTCAGACAGTTTGCATTATGTTTTTATTGGATGCTATAAATTGTCAACAGTTCTTCATACCTTAAATGCATAGGTAATGTGAGTTGGTATAACCTATTCTATCTAATGAAATGTTTTATACAAGAAGATGCTGTAGGGAAAACCTGCCCGGGGCCTTAAAGTCAGATTGAAAACCAAGTAAGGGTTTATGCTAAACTGATGCTCAACGGAGCCCTTGACCTCTGCAGATTGGCAAAAAAAGTGATTCTGCCCGTGGACCTTTCACGTGTTAAGCGAATGTGATGAACACTACACTACAGAAGCCCTGTTTTTGTGGATTCATTTTTGACCACAAGGAGGTGGGCCTGCTTTTCTGGGAGCCAAGAAACTGAAAAAAGTGAAGCAACAGACTTCTCAAAGGACAGCGAGGGATTATAATACATTGCAAGAACGTGTCTCTGGCTGCATTCAAAGTAGGGATTGCCTACACATACAGCAGAAATGATACATACTTTAGTGCAGAGAAAAAGGCAAAAAGTGCCCACCTGTGTTTCTGCCCGGTTTCGAACCGGGGACCTTTCGCGTGTGAGGCGAACGTGATAACCACTACACTACAGAAACCTGATGTAGAAAACCCTGCGACACCCCCTTGCCCAGCCATAGACAGCTTCTCTTTTGCCAACCTTTGAACTCGTTCTTTACGACATTTTTCACGCTTAGCTTGCATCCTCAGTTTGTCCATTGGTCTGTCCTGTTAATATAATTTTAAACATTGCCCTTTGGGAGCAGAACATTAGTGGACATGTACAGTAAAACAAAGCAGACAGCCTCAGGTTCTTGAAGTTGGCTCAAAGGCAAAGAACAAGGAAAGGCTGAACTGCTGCATTTAATAATGACAGAAAGGCAAAAAAATGCTATGAACCAAAAGGCTGAACACCTGAAAGCCTTCAAGTCAGCTTGAAAACCAAGCAAACAGCAAGATAAAATGATACAGAGTTTTAGCCAATGACATATCGCCAAAATGAAGCAAACTAATGGGCTTAAAATCACATTCTTGCCTCAGGGCCCTCAAGTCAACTCAAAAGCCAAGGGAAGGAGTTATGCTAATATGCCACCCACCAGACAATTGCCCACTGAAAAGAGGGAAATAAGAAGCTGAAGGGCATATACACATATGTTTATGTCCTATTTTTCTAACACCCGAGATCTTAGCCAGTTTGCACTATGTTTCGATTGGATGCTAGAAAATGTCACCAGTTCTTCATACCTCAAATATATAGGTAATGTGAGATGATATAACCTATTCCATCCAATGAAAACTTTTATACAAGAAGAAGCTTTGGGGAAAACCTGCCTGGGGCCTTAAAGTTAGATTGAAAACCAAGTAAGGGTGCATGCTAAACTGATGCTCAACGGAGCCCTTGACCTCTGCAGATTGACAAAAACCTCACGGACACTGTTTCTGCCTGGTTTCGAACCAGGGACCTTCCGCGTGTAAAGCGAACGTGATGACCACTACACTACAGAAACCTCCCACTGGCTAGGAATTAATTTATGGCCACAAGGAGGATGGTCTACCCTGCTGGGAGCCAAGAAACAGTCAAAAAGTGTAGTAACAGACTTCTCAAAGGACAGCAAGGGTTATCATAAATTGTAAGAACGTGTCCTTGTTGGATTCAAGCTAGGGATTTCCTAAACATACAGCAGAAACGATATATACTTTAGTGCAGAGAAAAAGGTAAAAGAGAGCCATCCTGTGTTTCGGCCCGTTTCGAACCGGGGACCTTTCGCGTGTTAGGCGAACGTGATAACCACTACACTACAGAAACCTGATGAGAGCTGCAATGCGGCATGCCATTACCCAGCAATAGACAGCGTCTCATTCTCTTCAAGGTTCTGACAGAGATGCAAAGAAAATGCTATGTGCCAAAAGGCTGAACACCTGAAAGCCTTCAAGTCAACTTGAAAACTAAGCAAGCAGCAAGATAAAATTATAGAGTTTTTGCCTCTGACAGAGAGCCAAAAAGAAGCAAGACTAACGGGCTGACCATCACACATTCCTAAAATCACAGTCTTGCCTCAGGGCCTTCAAGTCAGCCCAAAAGCCAAAGGAAGGGGTTATGCTAATATGCCACCCACCAGACCTTTGGCCTCTGAAAAGAGAAAGAAGAACCTGAAGGGCATTCTGTATACACATATGTTTATGTTCTATTTTTATAACATCCGACTTTAAGATCTCAGACAGTTTGCATTATGTTTTTATTGGATGCTATAAATTGTCAACAGTTCTTCATACCTTAAATGCATAGGTAATGTGAGTTGGTATAACCTATTCTATCTAATGAAATGTTTTATACAAGAAGATGCTGTAGGGAAAACCTGCCCGGGGCCTTAAAGTCAGATTGAAAACCAAGTAAGGGTTTATGCTAAACTGATGCTCAACGGAGCCCTTGACCTCTGCAGATTGGCAAAAAAAGTGATTCTGCCCGTGGACCTTTCACGTGTTAAGCGAATGTGATGAACACTACACTACAGAAGCCCTGTTTTTGTGGATTCATTTTTGACCACAAGGAGGTGGGCCTGCTTTTCTGGGAGCCAAGAAACTGAAAAAAGTGAAGCAACAGACTTCTCAAAGGACAGCGAGGGATTATAATACATTGCAAGAACGTGTCTCTGGCTGCATTCAAAGTAGGGATTGCCTACACATACAGCAGAAATGATACATACTTTAGTGCAGAGAAAAAGGCAAAAAGTGCCCACCTGTGTTTCTGCCCGGTTTCGAACCGGGGACCTTTCGCGTGTGAGGCGAACGTGATAACCACTACACTACAGAAACCTGATGTAGAAAACCCTGCGACACCCCCTTGCCCAGCCATAGACAGCTTCTCTTTTGCCAACCTTTGAACTCGTTCTTTACGACATTTTTCACGCTTAGCTTGCATCCTCAGTTTGTCCATTGGTCTGTCCTGTTAATATAATTTTAAACATTGCCCTTTGGGAGCAGAACATTAGTGGACATGTACAGTAAAACAAAGCAGACAGCCTCAGGTTCTTGAAGTTGGCTCAAAGGCAAAGAACAAGGAAAGGCTGAACTGCTGCATTTAATAATGACAGAAAGGCAAAAAAATGCTATGAGCCAAAAGGCTGAACACCTGAAAGCCTTCAAGTCAGCTTGAAAACCAAGCAAACAGCAAGATAAAATGATACAGAGTTTTAGCCAATGACATATCGCCAAAATGAAGCAAACTAATGGGCTTAAAATCACATTCTTGCCTCAGGGCCCTCAAGTCAACTCAAAAGCCAAGGGAAGGAGTTATGCTAATATGCCACCCACCAGACAATTGCCCACTGAAAAGAGGGAAATAAGAAGCTGAAGGGCATATACACATATGTTTATGTCCTATTTTTCTAACACCCGAGATCTTAGCCAGTTTGCACTATGTTTCGATTGGATGCTAGAAAATGTCACCAGTTCTTCATACCTCAAATATATAGGTAATGTGAGATGATATAACCTATTCCATCCAATGAAAACTTTTATACAAGAAGAAGCTTTGGGGAAAACCTGCCTGGGGCCTTAAAGTTAGATTGAAAACCAAGTAAGGGTGCATGCTAAACTGATGCTCAACGGAGCCCTTGACCTCTGCAGATTGACAAAAACCTCACGGACACTGTTTCTGCCTGGTTTCGAACCAGGGACCTTTCGCGTGTAAAGCGAACGTGATGACCACTACACTACAGAAACCTCCCATTGGCTAGGAATTAATTTATGGCCACAAGGAGGATGGTCCACCCTGCTGGGAGCCAAGAAACAGTCAAAAAGTGTAGTAACAGACTTCTCAAAGGACAGCAAGGGTTATCATAAATTGTAAGAACGTGTCCTTGTTGGATTCAAGCTAGGGATTTCCTAAACATACAGCAGAAACGATATATACTTTAGTGCAGAGAAAAAGGTAAAAGAAAGCCATCCTGTGTTTCTGCCCGGTTTTGAACCGGGGACCTTTCGCGTGTTAGGCGAACGTGATAACCACTACACTACAGAAACCTGATGAGAGCTGCAATGCAGCATACCATTACCCAGCAATAGACAGCGTCTCATTCTCTTCAAGGTTCTGACAGAAAGGCAAAGAAAATGCTATGTGCCAAAAGGCTGAACACCTGAAAGCCTTCAAGTCAACTTGAAAACTAAGCAAACAGCAAGATAAAATTATAGAGTTTTTGCCTCTGACAGAGAGCCAAAAAGAAGCAAGACTAACGGGCTGACCATCACACATTCCTAAAATCACAGTCTTGCCTCAGGGCCTTCAAGTCAACCCAAAAGCCAAAGGAAGGGGTTATGCTAATATGCCACCCACCAGACCTTTGGCCTCTGAAAAGAGAAAGAAGAACCTGAAGGGCATTCTGTATACACATATGTTTATGTTCTATTTTTATAACATCCGACTTTAAGATCTCAGACAGTTTGCATTATGTTTTTATTGGATGCTATAAATTGTCAACAGTTCTTCATACCTTAAATGCATAGGTAATGTGAGTTGGTATAACCTATTCTATCTAATGAAATGTTTTATACAAGAAGATGCTGTAGGGAAAACCTGCCCGGGGCCTTAAAGTCAGATTGAAAACCAAGTAAGGGTTTATGCTAAACTGATGCTCAACGGAGCCCTTGACCTCTGCAGATTGGCAAAAAAAGTGATTCTGCCCGTGGACCTTTCACGTGTTAAGCGAATGTGATGAACACTACACTACAGAAGCCCTGTTTTTGTGGATTCATTTTTGACCACAAGGAGGTGGGCCTGCTTTTCTGGGAGCCAAGAAACTGAAAAAAGTGAAGCAACAGACTTCTCAAAGGACAGCGAGGGATTATAATACATTGCAAGAACGTGTCTCTGGCTGCATTCAAAGTAGGGATTGCCTACACATACAGCAGAAATGATACATACTTTAGTGCAGAGAAAAAGGCAAAAAGTGCCCACCTGTGTTTCTGCCCGGTTTCGAACCGGGGACCTTTCGCGTGTGAGGCGAACGTGATAACCACTACACTACAGAAACCTGATGTAGAAAACCCTGCGACACCCCCTTGCCCAGCCATAGACAGCTTCTCTTTTGCCAACCTTTGAACTCGTTCTTTACGACATTTTTCACGCTTAGCTTGCATCCTCAGTTTGTCCATTGGTCTGTCCTGTTAATATAATTTTAAACATTGCCCTTTGGGAGCAGAACATTAGTGGACATGTACAGTAAAACAAAGCAGACAGCCTCAGGTTCTTGAAGTTGGCTCAAAGGCAAAGAACAAGGAAAGGCTGAACTGCTGCATTTAATAATGACAGAAAGGCAAAAAAATGCTATGAGCCAAAAGGCTGAACACCTGAAAGCCTTCAAGTCAGCTTGAAAACCAAGCAAACAGCAAGATAAAATGATACAGAGTTTTAGCCAATGACATATCGCCAAAATGAAGCAAACTAATGGGCTTAAAATCACATTCTTGCCTCAGGGCCCTCAAGTCAACTCAAAAGCCAAGGGAAGGAGTTATGCTAATATGCCACCCACCAGACAATTGCCCACTGAAAAGAGGGAAATAAGAAGCTGAAGGGCATATACACATATGTTTATGTCCTATTTTTCTAACACCCGAGATCTTAGCCAGTTTGCACTATGTTTCGATTGGATGCTAGAAAATGTCACCAGTTCTTCATACCTCAAATATATAGGTAATGTGAGATGATATAACCTATTCCATCCAATGAAAACTTTTATACAAGAAGAAGCTTTGGGGAAAACCTGCCTGGGGCCTTAAAGTTAGATTGAAAACCAAGTAAGGGTGCATGCTAAACTGATGCTCAACGGAGCCCTTGACCTCTGCAGATTGACAAAAACCTCACGGACACTGTTTCAGCCTGGTTTCGAACCAGGGACCTTCCGCGTGTAAAGCGAACGTGATGACCACTACACTACAGAAACCTCCCATTGGCTAGGAATTAATTTATGGCCACAAGGAGGATGGTCCACCCTGCTGGGAGCCAAGAAACAGTCAAAAAGTGTAGTAACAGACTTCTCAAAGGACAGCAAGGGTTATCATAAATTGTAAGAACGTGTCCTTGTTGGATTCAAGCTAGGGATTTCCTAAACATACAGCAGAAACGATATATACTTTAGTGCAGAGAAAAAGGTAAAAGAAAGCCATCCTGTGTTTCTGCCCGGTTTCGAACCGGGGACCTTTCGCGTGTTAGGCGAACGTGATAACCACTACACTACAGAAACCTGATGAGAGCTGCAATGCGGCATGCCATTACCCAGCAATAGACAGCGTCTCATTCTCTTCAAGGTTCTGACAGAGATGCAAAGAAAATGCTATGTGCCAAAAGGCTGAACACCTGAAAGCCTTCAAGTCAACTTGAAAACTAAGCAAACAGCAAGATAAAATTATAGAGTTTTTGCCTCTGACAGAGAGCCAAAAAGAAGCAAGACTAACGGGCTGACCATCACACATTCCTAAAATCACAGTCTTGCCTCAGGGCCTTCAAGTCAACCCAAAAGCCAAAGGAAGGGGTTATGCTAATATGCCACCCACCAGACCTTTGGCCTCTGAAAAGAGAAAGAAGAACCTGAAGGGCATTCTGTATACACATATGTTTATGTTCAATTTTTATAACATCCGACTTTAAGATCTCAGACAGTTTGCATTATGTTTTTATTGGATGCTATAAATTGTCAACAGTTCTTCATACCTTAAATGCATAGGTAATGTGAGTTGGTATAACCTATTCTATCTAATGAAATGTTTTATACAAGAAGATGCTGTAGGGAAAACCTGCCCGGGGCCTTAAAGTCAGATTGAAAACCAAGTAAGGGTTTATGCTAAACTGATGCTCAACGGAGCCCTTGACCTCTGCAGATTGGCAAAAAAAGTGATTCTGCCCGTGGACCTTTCACGTGTTAAGCGAATGTGATGAACACTACACTACAGAAGCCCTGTTTTTGTGGATTCATTTTTGACCACAAGGAGGTGGGCCTGCTTTTCTGGGAGCCAAGAAACTGAAAAAAGTGAAGCAACAGACTTCTCAAAGGACAGCGAGGGATTATAATACATTGCAAGAACGTGTCTCTGGCTGCATTCAAAGTAGGGATTGCCTACACATACAGCAGAAATGATACATACTTTAGTGCAGAGAAAAAGGCAAAAAGTGCCCACCTGTGTCTCTGCCCGGTTTCGAACCGGGGACCTTTCGCGTGTGAGGCGAACGTGATAACCACTACACTACAGAAACCTGATGTAGAAAACCCTGCGACACCCCCTTGCCCAGCCATAGACAGCTTCTCTTTTGCCAACCTTTGAACTCGTTCTTTACGACATTTTTCACGCTTAGCTTGCATCCTCAGTTTGTCCATTGGTCTGTCCTGTTAATATAATTTTAAACATTGCCCTTTGGGATCAGAACATTAGTGGACATGTACAGTAAAACAAAGCAGACAGCCTCAGGTTCTTGAAGTTGGCTCAAAGGCAAAGAACAAGGAAAGGCTGAACTGCTGCATTTAATAATGACAGAAAGGCAAAAAAATGCTATGAGCCAAAAGGCTGAACACCTGAAAGCCTTCAAGTCAGCTTGAAAACCAAGCAAACAGCAAGATAAAATGATACAGAGTTTTAGCCAATGACATATCGCCAAAATGAAGCAAACTAATGGGCTTAAAATCACATTCTTGCCTCAGGGCCCTCAAGTCAACTCAAAAGCCAAGGGAAGGAGTTATGCTAATATGCCACCCACCAGACAATTGCCCACTGAAAAGAGGGAAATAAGAAGCTGAAGGGCATATACACATATGTTTATGTCCTATTTTTCTAACACCCGAGATCTTAGCCAGTTTGCACTATGTTTCGATTGGATGCTAGAAAATGTCACCAGTTCTTCATACCTCAAATATATAGGTAATGTGAGATGATATAACCTATTCCATCCAATGAAAACTTTTATACAAGAAGAAGCTTTGGGGAAAACCTGCCTGGGGCCTTAAAGTTAGATTGAAAACCAAGTAAGGGTGCATGCTAAACTGATGCTCAACGGAGCCCTTGACCTCTGCAGATTGACAAAAACCTCACAGACACTGTTTCTGCCTGGTTTCGAACCAGGGACCTTTCGCGTGTAAAGCGAACGTGATGACCACTACACTACAGAAACCTCCCATTGGCTAGGAATTAATTTATGGCCACAAGGAGGATGGTCCACCCTGCTGGGAGCCAAGAAACAGTCAAAAAGTGTAGTAACAGACTTCTCAAAGGACAGCAAGGGTTATCATAAATTGTAAGAACGTGTCCTTGTTGGATTCAAGCTAGGGATTTCCTAAACATACAGCAGAAACGATATATACTTTAGTGCAGAGAAAAAGGTAAAAGAAAGCCATCCTGTGTTTCTGCCCGGTTTCGAACCGGGGACCTTTCGCGTGTTAGGCGAACGTGATAACCACTACACTACAGAAACCTGATGAGAGCTGCAATGCGGCATACCATTACCCAGCAATAGACAGCGTCTCATTCTCTTCAAGGTTCTGACAGAAAGGCAAAGAAAATGCTATGTGCCAAAAGGCTGAACACCTGAAAGCCTTCAAGTCAACTTGAAAACTAAGCAAACAGCAAGATAAAATTATAGAGTTTTTGCCTCTGACAGAGAGCCAAAAAGAAGCAAGACTAACGGGCTGACCATCACACATTCCTAAAATCACAGTCTTGCCTCAGGGCCTTCAAGTCAACCCAAAAGCCAAAGGAAGGGGTTATGCTAATATGCCACCCACCAGACCTTTGGCCTCTGAAAAGAGAAAGAAGAACCTGAAGGGCATTCTGTATACACATATGTTTATGTTCTATTTTTATAACATCCGACTTTAAGATCTCAGACAGTTTGCATTATGTTTTTATTGGATGCTATAAATTGTCAACAGTTCTTCATACCTTAAATGCATAGGTAATGTGAGTTGGTATAACCTATTCTATCTAATGAAATGTTTTATACAAGAAGATGCTGTAGGGAAAACCTGCCCGGGGCCTTAAAGTCAGATTGAAAACCAAGTAAGGGTTTATGCTAAACTGATGCTCAACGGAGCCCTTGACCTCTGCAGATTGGCAAAAAAAGTGATTCTGCCCGTGGACCTTTCACGTGTTAAGCGAATGTGATGAACACTACACTACAGAAGCCCTGTTTTTGTGGATTCATTTTTGACCACAAGGAGGTGGGCCTGCTTTTCTGGGAGCCAAGAAACTGAAAAAAGTGAAGCAACAGACTTCTCAAAGGACAGCGAGGGATTATAATACATTGCAAGAACGTGTCTCTGGCTGCATTCAAAGTAGGGATTGCCTACACATACAGCAGAAATGATACATACTTTAGTGCAGAGAAAAAGGCAAAAAGTGCCCACCTGTGTTTCTGCCCGGTTTCGAACCGGGGACCTTTCGCATGTGAGGCGAACGTGATAACCACTACACTACAGAAACCTGATGTGGAAAACCCTGCGACACCCCCTTGCCCAGCCATAGACAGCTTCTCTTTTGCCAACCTTTGAACTCGTTCTTTACGACATTTTTCACGCTTAGCTTGCATCCTCAGTTTGTCCATTGGTCTGTCCTGTTAATATAATTTTAAACATTGCCCTTTGGGAGCAGAACATTAGTGGACATGTACAGTAAAACAAAGCAGACAGCCTCAGGTTCTTGAAGTTGGCTCAAAGGCAAAGAACAAGGAAAGGCTGAACTGCTGCATTTAATAATGACAGAAAGGCAAAAAAATGCTATGAGCCAAAAGGCTGAACACCTGAAAGCCTTCAAGTCAGCTTGAAAACCAAGCAAACAGCAAGATAAAATGATACAGAGTTTTAGCCAATGACATATCGCCAAAATGAAGCAAACTAATGGGCTTAAAATCACATTCTTGCCTCAGGGCCCTCAAGTCAACTCAAAAGCCAAGGGAAGGAGTTATGCTAATATGCCACCCACCAGACAATTGCCCACTGAAAAGAGGGAAATAAGAAGCTGAAGGGCATATACACATATGTTTATGTCCTATTTTTCTAACACCCGAGATCTTAGCCAGTTTGCACTATGTTTCGATTGGATGCTAGAAAATGTCACCAGTTCTTCATACCTCAAATATATAGGTAATGTGAGATGATATAACCTATTCCATCCAATGAAAACTTTTATACAAGAAGAAGCTTTGGGGAAAACCTGCCTGGGGCCTTAAAGTTAGATTGAAAACCAAGTAAGGGTGCATGCTAAACTGATGCTCAACGGAGCCCTTGACCTCTGCAGATTGACAAAAACCTCACGGACACTGTTTCAGCCTGGTTTCGAACCAGGGACCTTCCGCGTGTAAAGCGAACGTGATGACCACTACACTACAGAAACCTCCCATTGGCTAGGAATTAATTTATGGCCACAAGGAGGATGGTCCACCCTGCTGGGAGCCAAGAAACAGTCAAAAAGTGTAGTAACAGACTTCTCAAAGGACAGCAAGGGTTATCATAAATTGTAAGAACGTGTCCTTGTTGGATTCAAGCTAGGGATTTCCTAAACATACAGCAGAAACGATATATACTTTAGTGCAGAGAAAAAGGTAAAAGAAAGCCATCCTGTGTTTCTGCCCGGTTTCGAACCGGGGACCTTTCGCGTGTTAGGCGAACGTGATAACCACTACACTACAGAAACCTGATGAGAGCTGCAATGCGGCATGCCATTACCCAGCAATAGACAGCGTCTCATTCTCTTCAAGGTTCTGACAGAGATGCAAAGAAAATGCTATGTGCCAAAAGGCTGAACACCTGAAAGCCTTCAAGTCAACTTGAAAACTAAGCAAACAGCAAGATAAAATTATAGAGTTTTTGCCTCTGACAGAGAGCCAAAAAGAAGCAAGACTAACGGGCTGACCATCACACATTCCTAAAATCACAGTCTTGCCTCAGGGCCTTCAAGTCAACCCAAAAGCCAAAGGAAGGGGTTATGCTAATATGCCACCCACCAGACCTTTGGCCTCTGAAAAGAGAAAGAAGAACCGGAAGGGCATTCTGTATACACATATGTTTATGTTCTATTTTTATAACATCCGACTTTAAGATCTCAGACAGTTTGCATTATGTTTTTATTGGATGCTATAAATTGTCAACAGTTCTTCATACCTTAAATGCATAGGTAATGTGAGTTGGTATAACCTATTCTATCTAATGAAATGTTTTATACAAGAAGATGCTGTAGGGAAAACCTGCCCGGGGCCTTAAAGTCAGATTGAAAACCAAGTAAGGGTTTATGCTAAACTGATGCTCAACGGAGCCCTTGACCTCTGCAGATTGGCAAAAAAAGTGATTCTGCCCGTGGACCTTTCACGTGTTAAGCGAATGTGATGAACACTACACTACAGAAGCCCTGTTTTTGTGGATTCATTTTTGACCACAAGGAGGTGGGCCTGCTTTTCTGGGAGCCAAGAAACTGAAAAAAGTGAAGCAACAGACTTCTCAAAGGACAGCGAGGGATTATAATACATTGCAAGAACGTGTCTCTGGCTGCATTCAAAGTAGGGATTGCCTACACATACAGCAGAAATGATACATACTTTAGTGCAGAGAAAAAGGCAAAAAGTGCCCACCTGTGTTTCTGCCCGGTTTCGAACCGGGGACCTTTCGCGTGTGAGGCAAACGTGATAACCACTACACTACAGAAACCTGATGTAGAAAACCCTGCGACACCCCCTTGCCCAGCCATAGACAGCTTCTCTTTTGCCAACCTTTGAACTCGTTCTTTACGACATTTTTCACGCTTAGCTTGCATCCTCAGTTTGTCCATTGGTCTGTCCTGTTAATATAATTTTAAACATTGCCCTTTGGGAGCAGAACATTAGTGGACATGTACAGTAAAACAAAGCAGACAGCCTCAGGTTCTTGAAGTTGGCTCAAAGGCAAAGAACAAGGAAAGGCTGAACTGCTGCATTTAATAATGACAGAAAGGCAAAAAAATGCTATGAGCCAAAAGGCTGAACACCTGAAAGCCTTCAAGTCAGCTTGAAAACCAAGCAAACAGCAAGATAAAATGATACAGAGTTTTAGCCAATGACATATCGCCAAAATGAAGCAAACTAATGGGCTTAAAATCACATTCTTGCCTCAGGGCCCTCAAGTCAACTCAAAAGCCAAGGGAAGGAGTTATGCTTATATGCCACCCACCAGACAATTGCCCACTGAAAAGAGGGAAATAAGAAGCTGAAGGGCATATACACATATGTTTATGTCCTATTTTTCTAACACCCGAGATCTTAGCCAGTTTGCACTATGTTTCGATTGGATGCTAGAAAATGTCACCAGTTCTTCATACCTCAAATATATAGGTAATGTGAGATGATATAACCTATTCCATCCAATGAAAACTTTTATACAAGAAGAAGCTTTGGGGAAAACCTGCCTGGGGCCTTAAAGTTAGATTGAAAACCAAGTAAGGGTGCATGCTAAACTGATGCTCAACGGAGCCCTTGACCTCTGCAGATTGACAAAAACCTCACGGACACTGTTTCTGCCTGGTTTCGAACCAGGGACCTTTCGCGTGTAAAGCGAACGTGATGACCACTACACTACAGAAACCTCCCATTGGCTAGGAATTAATTTATGGCCACAAGGAGGATGGTCCACCCTGCTGGGAGCCAAGAAACAGTCAAAAAGTGTAGTAACAGACTTCTCAAAGGACAGCAAGGGTTATCATAAATTGTAAGAACGTGTCCTTGTTGGATTCAAGCTAGGGATTTCCTAAACATACAGCAGAAACGATATATACTTTAGTGCAGAGAAAAAAGTAAAAGAAAGCCATCCTGTGTTTCTGCCCGGTTTCGAACCGGGGACCTTTCGCGTGTTAGGCGAACGTGATAACCACTACACTACAGAAACCTGATGAGAGCTGCAATGCGGCATACCATTACCCAGCAATAGACAGCGTCTCATTCTCTTCAAGGTTCTGACAGAAAGGCAAAGAAAATGCTATGTGCCAAAAGGCTGAACACCTGAAAGCCTTCAAGTCAACTTGAAAACTAAGCAAACAGCAAGATAAAATTATAGAGTTTTTGCCTCTGACAGAGAGCCAAAAAGAAGCAAGACTAACGGGCTGACCATCACACATTCCTAAAATCACAGTCTTGCCTCAGGGCCTTCAAGTCAACCCAAAAGCCAAAGGAAGGGGTTATGCTAATATGCCACCCACCAGACCTTTGGCCTCTGAAAAGAGAAAGAAGAACCTGAAGGGCATTCTGTATACACATATGTTTATGTTCTATTTTTATAACATCCGACTTTAAGATCTCAGACAGTTTGCATTATGTTTTTATTGGATGCTATAAATTGTCAACAGTTCTTCATACCTTAAATGCATAGGTAATGTGAGTTGGTATAACCTATTCTATCTAATGAAATGTTTTATACAAGAAGATGCTGTAGGGAAAACCTGCCCGGGGCCTTAAAGTCAGATTGAAAACCAAGTAAGGGTTTATGCTAAACTGATGCTCAACGGAGCCCTTGACCTCTGCAGATTGGCAAAAAAAGTGATTCTGCCCGTGGACCTTTCACGTGTTAAGCGAATGTGATGAACACTACACTACAGAAGCCCTGTTTTTGTGGATTCATTTTTGACCACAAGGAGGTGGGCCTGCTTTTCTGGGAGCCAAGAAACTGAAAAAAGTGAAGCAACAGACTTCTCAAAGGACAGCGAGGGATTATAATACATTGCAAGAACGTGTCTCTGGCTGCATTCAAAGTAGGGATTGCCTACACATACAGCAGAAATGATACATACTTTAGTGCAGAGAAAAAGGCAAAAAGTGCCCACCTGTGTTTCTGCCCGGTTTCGAACCGGGGACCTTTCGCGTGTGAGGCAAACGTGATAACCACTACACTACAGAAACCTGATGTAGAAAACCCTGCGACACCCCCTTGCCCAGCCATAGACAGCTTCTCTTTTGCCAACCTTTGAACTCGTTCTTTACGACATTTTTCACGCTTAGCTTGCATCCTCAGTTTGTCCATTGGTCTGTCCTGTTAATATAATTTTAAACATTGCCCTTTGGGAGCAGAACATTAGTGGACATGTACAGTAAAACAAAGCAGACAGCCTCAGGTTCTTGAAGTTGGCTCAAAGGCAAAGAACAAGGAAAGGCTGAACTGCTGCATTTAATAATGACAGAAAGGCAAAAAAATGCTATGAGCCAAAAGGCTGAACACCTGAAAGCCTTCAAGTCAGCTTGAAAACCAAGCAAACAGCAAGATAAAATGATACAGAGTTTTAGCCAATGACATATCGCCAAAATGAAGCAAACTAATGGGCTTAAAATCACATTCTTGCCTCAGGGCCCTCAAGTCAACTCAAAAGCCAAGGGAAGGAGTTATGCTAATATGCCACCCACCAGACAATTGCCCACTGAAAAGAGGGAAATAAGAAGCTGAAGGGCATATACACATATGTTTATGTCCTATTTTTCTAACACCCGAGATCTTAGCCAGTTTGCACTATGTTTCGATTGGATGCTAGAAAATGTCACCAGTTCTTCATACCTCAAATATATAGGTAATGTGAGATGATATAACCTATTCCATCCAATGAAAACTTTTATACAAGAAGAAGCTTTGGGGAAAACCTGCCTGGGGCCTTAAAGTTAGATTGAAAACCAAGTAAGGGTGCATGCTAAACTGATGCTCAACGGAGCCCTTGACCTCTGCAGATTGACAAAAACCTCACGGACACTGTTTCTGCCTGGTTTCGAACCAGGGACCTTTCGCGTGTAAAGCGAACGTGATGACCACTACACTACAGAAACCTCCCATTGGCTAGGAATTAATTTATGGCCACAAGGAGGATGGTCCACCCTGCTGGGAGCCAAGAAACAGTCAAAAAGTGTAGTAACAGACTTCTCAAAGGACAGCAAGGGTTATCATAAATTATAAGAACGTGTCCTTGTTGGATTCAAGCTAGGGATTTCCTAAACATACAGCAGAAACGATATATACTTTAGTGCAGAGAAAAAGGTAAAAGAAAGCCATCCTGTGTTTCTGCCCGGTTTCGAACCGGGGACCTTTCGCGTGTTAGGCGAACGTGATAACCACTACACTACAGAAACCTGATGAGAGCTGCAATGCGGCATGCCATTACCCAGCAATAGACAGCGTCTCATTCTCTTCAAGGTTCTGACAGAGATGCAAAGAAAATGCTATGTGCCAAAAGGCTGAACACCTGAAAGCCTTCAAGTCAACTTGAAAACTAAGCGAACAGCAAGATAAAATTATAGAGTTTTTGCCTCTGACAGAGAGTCAAAAAGAAGCAAGACTAACGGGCTGACCATCACACATTCCTAAAATCACAGTCTTGCCTCAGGGCCTTCAAGTCAACCCAAAAGCCAAAGGAAGGGGTTATGCTAATATGCCACCCACCAGACCTTTGGCCTCTGAAAAGAGAAAGAAGAACCTGAAGGGCATTCTGTATACACATATGTTTATGTTCTATTTTTATAACATCCGACTTTAAGATCTCAGACAGTTTGCATTATGTTTTTATTGGATGCTATAAATTGTCAACAGTTCTTCATACCTTAAATGCATAGGTAATGTGAGTTGGTATAACCTATTCTATCTAATGAAATGTTTTATACAAGAAAATGCTGTAGGGAAAACCTGCCCGGGGCCTTAAAGTCAGATTGAAAACCAAGTAAGGGTTTATGCTAAACTGATGCTCAACGGAGCCCTTGACCTCTGCAGATTGGCAAAAAAAGTGATTCTGCCCGTGGACCTTTCACGTGTTAAGCGAATGTGATGAACACTACACTACAGAAGCCCTGTTTTTGTGGATTCATTTTTGACCACAAGGAGGTGGGCCTGCTTTTCTGGGAGCCAAGAAACTGAAAAAAGTGAAGCAACAGACTTCTCAAAGGACAGCGAGGGATTATAATACATTGCAAGAACGTGTCTCTGGCTGCATTCAAAGTAGGGATTGCCTACACATACAGCAGAAATGATACATACTTTAGTGCAGAGAAAAAGGCAAAAAGTGCCCACCTGTGTTTCTGCCCGGTTTCGAACCGGGGACCTTTCGCGTGTGAGGCGAACGTGATAACCACTACACTACAGAAACCTGATGTAGAAAACCCTGCGACACCCCCTTGCCCAGCCATAGACAGCTTCTCTTTTGCCAACCTTTGAACTCGTTCTTTACGACATTTTTCACGCTTAGCTTGCATCCTCAGTTTGTCCATTGGTCTGTCCTGTTAATATAATTTTAAACATTGCCCTTTGGGAGCAGAACATTAGTGGACATGTACAGTAAAACAAAGCAGACAGCCTCAGGTTCTTGAAGTTGGCTCAAAGGCAAAGAACAAGGAAAGGCTGAACTGCTGCATTTAATAATGACAGAAAGGCAAAAAAATGCTATGAGCCAAAAGGCTGAACACCTGAAAGCCTTCAAGTCAGCTTGAAAACCAAGCAAACAGCAAGATAAAATGATACAGAGTTTTAGCCAATGACATATCGCCAAAATGAAGCAAACTAATGGGCTTAAAATCACATTCTTGCCTCAGGGCCCTCAAGTCAACTCAAAAGCCAAGGGAAGGAGTTATGCTAATATGCCACCCACCAGACAATTGCCCACTGAAAAGAGGGAAATAAGAAGCTGAAGGGCATATACACATATGTTTATGTCCTATTTTTCTAACACCCGAGATCTTAGCCAGTTTGCACTATGTTTCGATTAGATGCTAGAAAATGTCACCAGTTCTTCATACCTCAAATATATAGCTAATGTGAGATGATATAACCTATTCCATCCAATGAAAACTTTTATACAAGAAGAAGCTTTGGGGAAAACCTGCCTGGGGCCTTAAAGTTAGATTGAAAACCAAGTAAGGGTGCATGCTAAACTGATGCTCAACGGAGCCCTTGACCTCTGCAGATTGACAAAAACCTCACGGACACTGTTTCTGCCTGGTTTCGAACCAGGGACCTTTCGCGTGTAAAGCGAACGTGATGACCACTACACTACAGAAACCTCCCATTGGCTAGGAATTAATTTATGGCCACAAGGAGGATGGTCCACCCTGCTGGGAGCCAAGAAACAGTCAAAAAGTGTAGTAACAGACTTCTCAAAGGACAGCAAGGGTTATCATAAATTGTAAGAACGTCTCCTTGTTGGATTCAAGCTAGGGATTTCCTAGACATACAGCAGAAACGATATATACTTTAGTGCAGAGAAAAAGGTAAAAGAAAGCCATCCTGTGTTTCTGCCCGGTTTCGAACCGGGGACCTTTCACGTGTTAGGCGAACGTGATAACCACTACACTACAGAAACTTGATGAGAGCTGCAATGCGGCATACCATTACTCAGCAATAGACAGCGTCTCATTCTCTTCAAGGTTCTGACAGAAAGGCAAAGAAAATGCTATGTGCCAAAAGGCTGAACACCTGAAAGCCTTCAAGTCAACTTGAAAACTAAGCAAACAGCAAGATAAAATTATAGAGTTTTTGCCTCTAACAGAGAGCCAAAAAGAAGCAAGACTAACGGGCTGACCATCACACATTCCTAAAATCACAGTCTTGCCGCAGGGCCTTCAAGTCAACCCCAAAGCCAAAGGAAGGGGTTATGCTAATATGCCACCCACCAGACCTTTGGCCTCTGAAAAGAGAAAGAAGAACCTGAAGGGCATTCTGTATACACATATGTTTATGTTCTATTTTTATAACATCCGACTTTAAGATCTCAGACAGTTTGCATTATGTTTTTATTGGATGCTATAAATTGTCAACAGTTCTTCATACCTTAAATGCATAGGTAATGTGAGTTGGTATAACCTATTCTATCTAATGAAATGTTTTATACAAGAAGATGCTGTAGGGAAAACCTGCCCGGGGCCTTAAAGTCAGATTGAAAACCAAGTAAGGGTTTATGCTAAACTGATGCTCAACGGAGCCCTTGACCTCTGCAGATTGGCAAAAAAAGTGATTCTGCCCGTGGACCTTTCACGTGTTAAGCGAATGTGATGAACACTACACTACAGAAGCCCTGTTTTTGTGGATTCATTTTTGACCACAAGGAGGTGGGCCTGCTTTTCTGGGAGCCAAGAAACTGAAAAAAGTGAAGCAACAGACTTCTCAAAGGACAGCGAGGGATTATAATACATTGCAAGAACGTGTCTCTGGCTGCATTCAAAGTAGGGATTGCCTACACATACAGCAGAAATGATACATACTTTAGTGCAGAGAAAAAGGCAAAAAGTGCCCACCTGTGTTTCTGCCCGGTTTCGAACCGGGGACCTTTCGCGTGTGAAGCGAACGTGATAACCACTACACTACAGAAACCTGATGTAGAAAACCCTGCGACACCCCCTTGCCCAGCCATAGACAGCTTCTCTTTTGCCAACCTTTGAACTCGTTCTTTACGACATTTTTCACGCTTAGCTTGCATCCTCAGTTTGTCCATTGGTCTGTCCTGTTAATATAATTTTAAACATTGCCCTTTGGGAGCAGAACATTAGTGGACATGTACAGTAAAACAAAGCAGACAGCCTCAGGTTCTTGAAGTTGGCTCAAAGGCAAAGAACAAGGAAAGGCTGAACTGCTGCATTTAATAATGACAGAAAGGCAAAAAAATGCTATGAGCCAAAAGGCTGAACACCTGAAAGCCTTCAAGTCAGCTTGAAAACCAAGCAAACAGCAAGATAAAATGATACAGAGTTTTAGCCAATGACATATCGCCAAAATGAAGCAAACTAATGGGCTTAAAATCACATTCTTGCCTCAGGGCCCTCAAGTCAACTCAAAAGCCAAGGGAAGGAGTTATGCTAATATGCCACCCACCAGACAATTGCCCACTGAAAAGAGGGAAATAAGAAGCTGAAGGGCATATACACATATGTTTATGTCCTATTTTTCTAACACCCGAGATCTTAGCCAGTTTGCACTATGTTTCGATTGGATGCTAGAAAATGTCACCAGTTCTTCATACCTCAAATATATAGGTAATGTGAGATGATATAACCTATTCCATCCAATGAAAACTTTTATACAAGAAGAAGCTTTGGGGAAAACCTGCCTGGGGCCTTAAAGTTAGATTGAAAACCAAGTAAGGGTGCATGCTAAACTGATGCTCAACGGAGCCCTTGACCTCTGCAGATTGACAAAAACCTCACGGACACTGTTTCTGCCTGGTTTCGAACCAGGGACCTTTCGCGTGTAAAGCGAATGTGATGACCACTACACTACAGAAACCTCCCATTGGCTAGGAATTAATTTATGGCCACAAGGAGGATGGTCCACCCCGCTGGGAGCCAAGAAACAGTCAAAAAGTGTAGTAACAGACTTCTCAAAGGACAGCAAGGGTTATCATAAATTGTAAGAACGTGTCCTTGTTGGATTCAAGCTAGGGATTTCCTAAACATACAGCAGAAACGATATATACTTTAGTGCAGAGAAAAAGGTAAAAGAAAGCCATCCTGTGTTTCTGCCCGGTTTCGAACCGGGGACCTTTCGCGTGTTAGGCGAACGTGATAACCACTACACTACAGAAACCTGATGAGAGCCGAATGCGGCATGCCATTACCCAGCAATAGACAGCGTCTCATTCTCTTCAAGGTTCTGACAGAGATGCAAAGAAAATGCTATGTGCCAAAAGGCTGAACACCTGAAAGCCTTCAAGTCAACTTGAAAACTAAGCAAACAGCAAGATAAAATTATAGAGTTTTTGCCTCTGACAGAGAGCCAAAAAGAAGCAAGACTAACGGGCTGACCATCACACATTCCTAAAATCACAGTCTTGCCTCAGGGCCTTCAAGTCAACCCAAAAGCCAAAGGAAGGGGTTATGCTAATATGCCACCCACCAGACCTTTGGCCTCTGAAAAGAGAAAGAAGAACCTGAAGGGCATTCTGTATACACATATGTTTATGTTCTATTTTTATAACATCCGACTTTAAGATCTCAGACAGTTTGCATTATGTTTTTATTGGATGCTATAAATTGTCAACAGTTCTTCATACCTTAAATGCATAGGTAATGTGAGTTGGTATAACCTATTCTATCTAATGAAATGTTTTATACAAGAAGATGCTGTAGGGAAAACCTGCCCGGGGCCTTAAAGTCAGATTGAAAACCAAGTAAGGGTTTATGCTAAACTGATGCTCAACGGAGCCCTTGACCTCTGCAGATTGGCAAAAAAAGTGATTCTGCCCGTGGACCTTTCACGTGTTAAGCGAATGTGATGAACACTACACTACAGAAGCCCTGTTTTTGTGGATTCATTTTTGACCACAAGGAGGTGGGCCTGCTTTTCTGGGAGCCAAGAAACTGAAAAAAGTGAAGCAACAGACTTCTCAAAGGACAGCGAGGGATTATAATACATTGCAAGAACGTGTCTCTGGCTGCATTCAAAGTAGGGATTGCCTACACATACAGCAGAAATGATACATACTTTAGTGCAGAGAAAAAGGCAAAAAGTGCCCACCTGTGTTTCTGCCCGGTTTCGAACCGGGGACCTTTCGCGTGTGAGGCGAACGTGATAATCACTACACTACAGAAACCTGATGTAGAAAACCCTGCGACACCCCCTTGCCCAGCCATAGACAGCTTCTCTTTTGCCAACCTTTGAACTCGTTCTTTACGACATTTTTCACGCTTAGCTTGCATCCTCAGTTTGTCCATTGGTCTGTCCTGTTAATATAATTTTAAACATTGCCCTTTGGGAGCAGAACATTAGTGGACATGTACAGTAAAACAAAGCAGACAGCCTCAGGTTCTTGAAGTTGGCTCAAAGGCAAAGAACAAGGAAAGGCTGAACTGCTGCATTTAATAATGACAGAAAGGCAAAAAAATGCTATGAGCCAAAAGGCTGAACACCTGAAAGCCTTCAAGTCAGCTTGAAAACCAAGCAAACAGCAAGATAAAATGATACAGAGTTTTAGCCAATGACATATCGCCAAAATGAAGCAAACTAATGGGCTTAAAATCACATTCTTGCCTCAGGGCCCTCAAGTCAACTCAAAAGCCAAGGGAAGGAGTTATGCTAATATGCCACCCACCAGACAATTGCCCACTGAAAAGAGGGAAATAAGAAGCTGAAGGGCATATACACATATGTTTATGTCCTATTTTTCTAACACCCGAGATCTTAGCCAGTTTGCACTATGTTTCGATTGGATGCTAGAAAATGTCACCAGTTCTTCATACCTCAAATATATAGGTAATGTGAGATGATATAACCTATTCCATGCAATGAAAACTTTTATACAAGAAGAAGCTTTGGGGAAAACCTGCCTGGGGCCTTAAAGTTAGATTGAAAACCAAGTAAGGGTGCATGCTAAACTGATGCTCAACGGAGCCCTTGACCTCTGCAGATTGACAAAAACCTCACGGACACTGTTTCTGCCTGGTTTCGAACCAGGGACCTTTCGCGTGTAAAGCGAACGTGATGACCACTACACTACAGAAACCTCCCATTGGCTAGGAAGTTATTTATGGCCACAAGGAGGATGGTCCACCCTGCTGGGAGCCAAGAAACAGTCAAAAAGTGTAGTAACAGACTTCTCAAAGGACAGCAAGGGTTATCATAAATTGTAAGAACGTGTCCTTGTTGGATTCAAGCTAGGGATTTCCTAAACATACAGCAGAAACGATATATACTTTAGTGCAGAGAAAAAGGTAAAAGAAAGCCATCCTGTGTTTCTGCCCGGTTTCGAACCGGGGACCTTTCGCGTGTTAGGCGAACGTGATAACCACTACACTACAGAAACCTGATGAGAGCTGCAATGCGGCATACCATTACCCAGCAATAGACAGCGTCTCATTCTCTTCAAGGTTCTGACAGAAAGGCAAAGAAAATGCTATGTGCCAAAAGGCTGAACACCTGAAAGCCTTCAAGTCAACTTGAAAGCTAAGCAAACAGCAAGATAAAATTATAGAGTTTTTGCCTCTGACAGAGAGCCAAAAAGAAGCAAGACTAACGGGCTGACCATCACACATTCCTAAAATCACAGTCTTGCCTCAGGGCCTTCAAGTCAACCCAAAAGCCAAAAGAAGGGGTTATGCTAATATGCCACCCACCAGACCTTTAGCCTCTGAAATGAGAAAGAAGAACCTGAAGGGCATTCTGTATACACATATGTTTATGTTCTATTTTTATAACATCCGACTTTAAGATCTCAGACAGTTTGCATTATGTTTTTATTGGATGCTATAAATTGTCAACAGTTCTTCATACCTTAAATGCATAGGTAATGTGAGTTGGTATAACCTATTCTATCTAATGAAATGTTTTATACAAGAAGATGCTGTAGGGAAAACCTGCCCGGGGACTTAAAGTCAGATTGAAAACCAAGTAAGGGTTTATGCTAAACTGATGCTCAACGGAGCCCTTGACCTCTGCAGATTGGCAAAAAAAGTGATTCTGCCCATGGACCTTTCACGTGTTAAGCGAATGTGATGAACACTACACTACAGAAGCCCTGTTTTTGTGGATTCATTTTTGACCACAAGGAGGTGGGCCTGCTTTTCTGGGAGCCAAGAAACTGAAAAAAGTGAAGCAACAGACTTCTCAAAGGACAGCGAGGGATTATAATACAATGCAAGAACGTGTCTCTGGCTGCATTCAAAGTAGGGATTGCCTACACATACAGCAGAAATGATACATACTTTAGTGCAGAGAAAAAGGCAAAAAGTGCCCACCTGTGTTTCTGCCCGGTTTCTGACAGAAAGGCAAAGAAAATGCTATGTGCCAAAAGGCTGAACACCTGAAAGCCTTCAAGTCAACTTGAAAACTAAGCAAACAGCAAGATAAAATTATAGAGTTTTTGCCTCTGACAGAGAGCCAAAAAGAAGCAAGACTAACGGGCTGACCATCACACATTCCTAAAATCACAGTCTTGCCTCAGGGCCTTCAAGTCAACCCAAAAGCCAAAGCAAGGGGTTATGCTAATATGCCACCCACCAGACCTTTGGCCTCTGAAAAGAGAAAGAAGAACCTGAAGGGCATTCTGTATACACATATGTTTATGTTCTATTTTTATAACATCCGACTTTAAGATCTCAGACAGTTTGCATTATGTTTTTATTGGATGCTATAAATTGTCAACAGTTCTTCATACCTTAAATGCATAGGTAATGTGAGTTGGTATAACCTATTCTATCTAATGAAATGTTTTATACAAGAAGATGCTGTAGGGAAAACCTGCCCGGGGCCTTAAAGTCAGATTGAAAACCAAGTAAGGGTTTATGCTAAACTGATGCTCAACGGAGCCCTTGACCTCTGCAGATGAGCAAAAAAAGTGATTCTGCCCGTGGACCTTTCACGTGTTAAGCGAATGTGATGAACACTACACTACAGAAGCCCTGTTTTTGTGGATTCATTTTTGACCACAAGGAGGTGGGCCTGCTTTTCTGGGAGCCAAGAAACTGAAAAAAGTGAAGCAACAGACTTCTCAAAGGACAGCGAGGGATTATAATACATTGCAAGAACGTGTCTCTGGCTGCATTCAAAGTAGGGATTGCCTACACATACAGCAGAAATGATACATACTTTAGTGCAGAGAAAAAGGCAAAAAGTGCCCACCTGTGTTTCTGCACGGTTTCGAACCGGGGACCTTTCGCGTGTGAGGCGAACGTGATAACCACTACACTACAGAAACCTGATGTAGAAAACCCTGCGACACCCCCTTGCCCAGCCATAGACAGCTTCTCTTTTGCCAACCTTTGAACTCGTTCTTTACGACATTTTTCACGCTTAGCTTGCATCCTCAGTTTGTCCATTGGTCTGTCCTGTTAATATAATTTTAAACATTGCCCTTTGGGAGCAGAACATTAGTGGACATGTACAGTAAAACAAAGCAGACAGCCTCAGGTTCTTGAAGTTGGCTCAAAGGCAAAGAACAAGGAAAGGCTGAACTGCTGCAATTAATAATGACAGAAAGGCAAAAAAAATGCTATGAGCCAAAAGGCTGAACACCTGAAAGCCTTCAAGTCAGCTTGAAAACCAAGCAAACAGCAAGATAAAATGATACAGAGTTTTAGCCAATGACATATCGCCAAAATGAAGCAAACTAATGGGCTTAAAATCACATTCCTGCCTCAGGGCCCTCAAGTCAACTCAAAAGCCAAGGGAAGGAGTTATGCTAATATGCCACCCACCAGACAATTGCCCACTGAAAAGAGGGAAATAAGAAGCTGAAGGGCATATACACATATGTTTATGTCCTATTTTTCTAACACCCGAGATCTTAGCCAGTTTGCACTATGTTTCGATTGGATGCTAGAAAATGTCACCAGTTCTTCATACCTCAAATATATAGGTAATGTGAGATGATATAACCTATTCCATGCAATGAAAACTTTTATACAAGAAGAAGCTTTGGGGAAAACCTGCCTGGGGCCTTAAAGTTAGATTGAAAACCAAGTAAGGGTGCATGCTAAACTGATGCTCAACGGAGCCCTTGACCTCTGCAGATTGACAAAAACCTCACGGACACTGTTTCTGCCTGGTTTCGAACCAGGGACCTTTCGCGTGTAAAGCGAACGTGATGACCACTACACTACAGAAACCTCCCATTGGCTAGGAATTAATTTATGGCCACAAGGAGGATGGTCCACCCTGCTGGGAGCCAAGAAACAGTCAAAAAGTGTAGTAACAGACTTCTCAAAGGACAGCAAGGGTTATCATAAATTGTAAGAACGTGTCCTTGTTGGATTCAAGCTAGGGATTTCCTAAACATACAGCAGAAACGATATATACTTTAGTGCAGAGAAAAAGGTAAAAGATAGCCATCCTGTGTTTCTGCCCGGTTTCGAACCGGGGACCATTCGCGTGTTAGGGGAACATGATAACCACTACACTACAGAAACCTGATGAGAGCTGCAATGCGGCATACCATTACCCAGCAATAGACAGCGTCTCATTCTCTTCAAGGTTCTGACAGAAAGGCAAAGAAAATGCTATGTGCCAAAAGGCTGAACACCTGAAAGCCTTCAAGTCAACTTGAAAACTAAGCAAACAGCAAGATAAAATTATAGAGTTTTTGCCTCTGACAGAGAGCCAAAAAGAAGCAAGACTAACGGGCTGACCATCACACATTCCTAACATCACAGTCTTGCCTCAGGGCCTTCAAGTCAACCCAAAAGCCAAAGGAAGGGGTTATGCTAATATGCCACCCACCAGACCTTTGGCCTCTGAAAAGAGAAAGAAGAACCTGAAGGGCATTCTGTATACACATATGTTTATGTTCTATTTTTATAACATCCGACTTTAAGATCTCAGACAGTTTGCATTATGTTTTTATTGGATGCTATAAATTGTCAACAGTTCTTCATACCTTAAATGCATAGGTAATGTGAGTTGGTATAACCTATTCTATCTAATGAAATGTTTTATACAAGAAGATGCTGTAGGGAAAACCTGCCCGGGGCCTTAAAGTCAGATTGAAAACCAAGTAAGGGTTTATGCTAAACTGATGCTCAACGGAGCCCTTGACCTCTGCAGATTGGCAAAAAAAGTGATTCTGCCCGTGGACCTTTCACGTGTTAAGCGAATGTGATGAACACTACACTACAGAAGCCCTGTTTTTGTGGATTCATTTTTGACCACAAGGAGGTGGGCCTGCTTTTCTGGGAGCCAAGAAACTGAAAAAAGTGAAGCAACAGAGGGATTATAATACATTGCAAGAACGTGTCTCTGGCTGCATTCAAAGTAGGGATTGCCTACACATACAGCAGAAATGATACATACTTTAGTGCAGAGAAAAAGGCAAAAAGTGCCCACCTGTGTTTCTGCACGGTTTCGAACCGGGGACCTTTCGCGTGTGAGGCGAACGTGATAACCACTACACTACAGAAACCTGATGTAGAAAACCCTGCGACACCCCCTTGCCCAGCCATAGACAGCTTCTCTTTTGCCAACCTTTGAACTCGTTCTTTACGACATTTTTCACGCTTAGCTTGCATCCTCAGTTTGTCCATTGGTCTGTCCTGTTAATATAATTTTAAACATTGCCCTTTGGGAGCAGAACATTAGTGGACATGTACAGTAAAACAAAGCAGACAGCCTCAGGTTCTTGAAGTTGGCTCAAAGGCAAAGAACAAGGAAAGGCTGAACTGCTGCATTTAATAATGACAGAAAGGCAAAAAAATGCTATGAGCCAAAAGGCTGAACACCTGAAAGCCTTCAAGTCAGCTTGAAAACCAAGCAAACAGCAAGATAAAATGATACAGAGTTTTAGCCAATGACATATCGCCAAAATGAAGCAAACTAATGGGCTTAAAATCACATTCTTGCCTCAGGGCCCTCAAGTCAACTCAAAAGCCAAGGGAAGGAGTTATGCTAATATGCCACCCACCAGACAATTGCCCACTGAAAAGAGGGAAATAAGAAGCTGAAGGGCATATACACATATGTTTATGTCCTATTTTTCTAACACCCGAGATCTTAGCCAGTTTGCACTATGTTTCGATTGGATGCTAGAAAATGTCACCAGTTCTTCATACCTCAAATATATAGGTAATGTGAGATGATATAACCTATTCCATGCAATGAAAACTTTTATACAAGAAGAAGCTTTGGGGAAAACCTGCCTGGGGCCTTAAAGTTAGATTGAAAACCAAGTAAGGGTGCATGCTAAACTGATGCTCAACGGAGCCCTTGACCTCTGCAGATTGACAAAAACCTCACGGACACTGTTTCTGCCTGGTTTCGAACCAGGGACCTTTCGCGTGTAAAGCGAACGTGATGACCACTACACTACAGAAACCTCCCATTGGCTAGGAAGTTATTTATGGCCACAAGGAGGATGGTCCACCCTGCTGGGAGCCAAGAAACAGTCAAAAAGTGTAGTAACAGACTTCTCAAAGGACAGCAAGGGTTATCATAAATTGTAAGAACGTGTCCTTGTTGGATTCAAGCTAGGGATTTCCTAAACATACAGCAGAAACGATATATACTTTAGTGCAGAGAAAAAGGTAAAAGAAAGCCATCCTGTGTTTCTGCCCGATTTCGAACCGGGGACCTTTCGCGTGTTAGGCGAACGTGATAACCACTACACTACAGAAACCTGATGAGAGCTGCAATGCGGCATACCATTACCCAGCAATAGACAGCGTCTCATTCTCTTCAAGGTTCTGACAGAAAGGCAAAGAAAATGCTATGTGCCAAAAGGCTGAACACCTGAAAGCCTTCAAGTCAACTTGAAAACTAAGCAAACAGCAAGATAAAATTATAGAGTTTTTGCCTCTGACAGAGAGCCAAAAAGAAGCAAGACTAACAGGCTGACCATCACACATTCCTAAAATCACAGTCTTGCCTCAGGGCCTTCAAGTCAACCCAAAAGCCAAAGGAAGGGGTTATGCTAATATGCCACCCACCAGACCTTTAGCCTCTGAAATGAGAAAGAAGAACCTGAAGGGCATTCTGTATACACATATGTTTATGTTCTATTTTTATAACATCCGACTTTAAAGTGGACCAACACCCAGGATTTTGACTATCCTGGGTTTTGGTCCACTTCGGCGGGGCACCCCGATCGGGGGTGCCCCGCTGTGTGAAACCCCCCAGAAAGCCCCAAAAACTCACCTCTCCCCGCTCCCACGTGACTGGACGGTCCAATCCCCGCCAACGTCCAGGCGGGGATCAGGAACGTCCAAGCGGCTGCCGCCGCCGCCGCCTCCCTCGCGTCACTTTCGGCGCGCGCGCGCCCCCGCCGGCCATTCACAGACGGCCGGCGCGGGCGCGAGCACGCCTACAGGGGCGCGAGGGAGGCGGCGGCGGCCGGCCGCCGCCGAAGATCAGGTAAGGTGTTTGGGGGTTTTTGGGGGGGGTTTTACCCCGCGGGACATCCCGATCTCGGATGTCCCGCGGGGTGGGAGGTGATCGGCCCGGGAATCTTATAGATTTCCGGGCCGATCACCTCTCGGTGTTGGTCCACTTTAAGATCTCAGACAGTTTGCATTATGTTTTTATTGGATGCTATAAATTGTCAACAGTTCTTCATACCTTAAATGCATAGGTAATGTGAGTTGGTATAACCTATTCTATCTAATGAAATGTTTTATACAAGAAGATGCTGTAGGGAAAACCTGCCCGGGGACTTAAAGTCAGATTGAAAACCAAGTAAGGGTTTATGCTAAACTGATGCTCAACGGAGCCCTTGACCTCTGCAGATTGGCAAAAAAAGTGATTCTGCCCATGGACCTTTCACGTGTTAAGCGAATGTGATGAACACTACACTACAGAAGCCCTGTTTTTGTGGATTCATTTTTGACCACAAGGAGGTGGGCCTGCTTTTCTGGGAGCCAAGAAACTGAAAAAAGTGAAGCAACAGACTTCTCAAAGGACAGCGAGGGATTATAATACATTGCAAGAACGTGTCTCTGGCTGCATTCAAAGTAGGAATTGCCTACACATACAGCAGAAATGATACATACTTTAGTGCAGAGAAAAAGGCAAAAAGTGCCCACCTGTGTTTCTGCCCGGTTTCTGACAGAAAGGCAAAGAAAATGCTATGTGCCAAAAGGCTGAACACCTGAAAGCCTTCAAGTCAACTTGAAAACTAAGCAAACAGCAAGATAAAATTATAGAGTTTTTGCCTCTGACAGAGAGCCAAAAAGAAGCAAGACTAACGGGCTGACCATCACACATTCCTAAAATCACAGTCTTGCCTCAGGGCCTTCAAGTCAACCCAAAAGCCAAAGCAAGGGGTTATGCTAATATGCCACCCACCAGACCTTTGGCCTCTGAAAAGATAAAGAAGAACCTGAAGGGCATTCTGTATACACATATGTTTATGTTCTATTTTTATAACATCCGACTTTAAGATCTCAGACAGTTTGCATTATGTTTTTATTGGATGCTATAAATTGTCAACAGTTCTTCATACCTTAAATGCATAGGTAATGTGAGTTGGTATAACCTATTCTATCTAATGAAATGTTTTATACAAGAAGATGCTGTAGGGAAAACCTGCCCGGGGCCTTAAAGTCAGATTGAAAACCAAGTAAGGGTTTATGCTAAACCGATGCTCAACGGAGCCCTTGACCTCTGCAGATTAGCAAAAAAAGTGATTCTGCCCGTGGACCTTTCACGTGTTAAGCGAATGTGATGAACACTACACTACAGAAGCCCTGTTTTTGTGGATTCATTTTTGACCACAAGGAGGTGGGCCTGCTTTTCTGGGAGCCAAGAAACTGAAAAAAGTGAAGCAACAGACTTCTCAAAGGACAGCGAGGGATTATAATACATTGCAAGAATGTGTCTCTGGCTGCATTCAAAGTAGGGATTGCCTACACATACAGCAGAAATGATACATACTTTAGTGCAGAGAAAAAGGCAAAAAGTGCCCACCTGTGTTTCTGCCCGGTTTCGAACCGGGGACCTTTCGCGTGTGAGGCGAACGTGATAACCACTACACTACAGAAACCTGATGTAGAAAACCCTGCGACACCCCCTTGCCCAGCCATAGACAGCTTCTCTTTTGCCAACCTTTGAACTCGTTCTTTACGACATTTTTCATGCTTAGCTTGCATCCTCAGTTTGTCCATTGGTCTGTCCTGTTAATATAATTTTAAACATTGCCCTTTGGGAGCAGAACATTAGTGGACATGTACAGTAAAACAAAGCAGACAGCCTCAGGTTCTTGAAGTTGGCTCAAAGGCAAAGAACAAGGAAAGGCTGAACTGCTGCATTTAATAATGACAGAAAGGCAAAAAAATGCTATGAGCCAAAAGGCTGAACACCTGAAAGCCTTCAAGTCAGCTTGAAAACCAAGCAAACAGCAAGATAAAATGATACAGAGTTTTAGCCAATGACATATCGCCAAAATGAAGCAAACTAATGGGCTTAAAATCACATTCTTGCCTCAGGGCCCTCAAGTCAACTCAAAAGCCAAGGGAAGGAGTTATGCTAATATGCCACCCACCAGACAATTGCCCACTGAAAAGAGGGAAATAAGAAGCTGAAGGGCATATACACATATGTTTATGTCCTATTTTTCTAACACCCGAGATCTTAGCCAGTTTGCACTATGTTTCGATTGGATGCTAGAAAATGTCACCAGTTCTTCATACCTCAAATATATAGGTAATGTGAGATGATATAACCTATTCCATCCAATGAAAACTTTTATACAAGAAGAAGCTTTGGGGAAAACCTGCCTGGGGCCCTAAAGTTAGATTGAAAACCAAGTAAGGGTGCATGCTAAACTGATGCTCAACGGAGCCCTTGACCTCTAAAGATTGACAAAAACCTCACGGACACTGTTTCTGCCTGGTTTCGAACCAGGGACCTTTCGCGTGTAAAGCGAACGTGATGACCACTACACTACAGAAACCTCCCATTGGCACGGAATAAATTTATGGCCACAAGGAGGATGTTGCTGCTGGGAGCCAAGAAACAGTCAAAAAGTGTAGTAACAGACTTCTCAAAGGACAGCAAGGGTTATCATAAATTGTAAGAACGTGTCCTTGTTGGATTCAAGCTAGGGATTTCCTAAACATACAGCAGAAACGATATATACTTTAGTGCAGAGAAAAAGGTAAAAGAAAGCCATCCTGTGTTTCTGCCCGGTTTCGAACCGGGGACCTTTCGCGTGTTAGGCGAACGTGATAACCACTACATTACAGAAACCTGATGAGAGCTGCAATGCGGCATACCATTACCCAGCAATAGACAGCGTCTCATTCTCTTCAAGGTTCTGACAGAAAGGCAAAGAAAATGCTATGTGCCAAAAGGCTGAACATCTGAAAGCCTTCAAGTCAACTTGAAAACTAAGCAAACAGCAAGATAAAATTATAGAGTTTTTGCCTCTGACAGAGAGCCAAAAAGAAGCAAGACTAACGGGCTGACCATCACACATTCCTAAAATCACAGTCTTGCCTCAGGGCCTTCAAGTCAACCCAAAAGCCAAAGGAACGGGTTATGCTAATATGCCACCCACCAGACCTTTAGCCTCTGAAATGAGAAAGAAGAACCTGAAGGGCATTCTGTATACACATATGTTTATGTTCTATTTTTATAACATCCGACTTTAAGATCTCAGACAGTTTGCATTATGTTTTTATTGGATGCTATAAATTGTCAACAGTTCTTCATACCTTAAATGCATAGGTAATGTGAGTTGGTATAACCTATTCTATCTAATGAAATGTTTTATACAAGAAGATGCTGTAGGGAAAACCTGCCCGGGGCCTTAAAGTCAGATTGAAAACCAAGTAAGGGTTTATGCTAAACTGATGCTCAACGGAGCCCTTGACCTCTGCAGATTGGCAAAAAAAGTGATTCTGCCCATGGACCTTTCACGTGTTAAGCGAATGTGATGAACACTACACTACAGAAGCCCTGTTTTTGTGGATTCATTTTTGACCACAAGGAGGTGGGCCTGCTTTTCTGGGAGCCAAGAAACTGAAAAAAGTGAAGCAACAGACTTCTCAAAGGACAGCGAGGGATTATAATACATTGCAAGAACGTGTCTCTGGCTGCATTCAAAGTAGGGATTGCCTACACATACAGCAGAAATGATACATACTTTAGTGCAGAGAAAAAGGCAAAAAGTGCCCACCTGTGTTTCTGCCCGGTTTCTGACAGAAAGGCAAAGAAAATGCTATGTGCCAAAAGGCTGAACACCTGAAAGCCTTCAAGTCAACTTGAAAACTAAGCAAACAGCAAGATAAAATTATAGAGTTTTTGCCTCTGACAGAGAGCCAAAAAGAAGCAAGACTAACGGGCTGACCATCACACATTCCTAAAATCACAGTCTTGCCTCAGGGCCTTCAAGTCAACCCAAAAGCCAAAGGAAGGGGTTATGCTAATATGCCACCCACCAGACCTTTGGTCTCTGAAAAGAGAAAGAAGAACCTGAAGGGCATTCTGTATACACATATGTTTATGTTCTATTTTTATAACATCCGACTTTAAGATCTCAGACAGTTTGCATTATGTTTTTATTGGATGCTATACATTGTCAACAGTTCTTCATACCTTAAATGCATAGGTAATGTGAGTTGGTATAACCTATTCTATCTAATGAAATGTTTTATACAAGAAGATGCTGTAGGGAAAACCTGCCCGGGGCCTTAAAGTCAGATTGAAAACCAAGTAAGGGTTTATGCTAAACTGATGCTCAACGGAGCCCTTGACCTCTGCAGATTGGCAAAAAAAGTGATTCTGCCCGTGGACCTTTCACGTGTTAAGCGAATGTGATGAACACTACACTACAGAAGCCCTGTTTTTGTGGATTCATTTTTGCCCACAAGGAGGTGGGCCTGCTTTTCTGGGAGCCAAGAAACTGAAAAAAGTGAAGCAACAGAGGGATTATAATACATTGCAAGAACGTGTCTCTGGCTGCATTCAAAGTAGGGATTGCCTACACATACAGCAGAAATGATACATACTTTAGTGCAGAGAAAAAGGCAAAAAGTGCCCACCTGTGTTTCTGCCCGGTTTCGAACCGGGGACCTTTCGCGTGTGAGGCGAACGTGATAACCACTACACTACAGAAACCTGATGTAGAAAACCCTGCGACACCCCCTTGCCCAGCCATAGACAGCTTCTCTTTTGCCAACCTTTGAACTCGTTCTTTACGACATTTTTCACGCTTAGCTTGCATCCTCAGTTTGTCCATTGGTCTGTCCTGTTAATATAATTTTAAACATTGCCCTTTGGGAGCAGAACATTAGTGGACATGTACAGTAAAACAAAGCAGACAGCCTCAGGTTCTTGAAGTTGGCTCAAAGGCAAAGAACAAGGAAAGGCTGAACTGCTGCATTTAATAATGACAGAAAGGCAAAAAAATGCTATGAGCCAAAAGGCTGAACACCTGAAAGCCTTCAAGTCAGCTTGAAAACCAAGCAAACAGCAAGATAAAATGATACAGAGTTTTAGCCAATGACATATCGCCAAAATGAAGCAAACTAATGGGCTTAAAATCACATTCTTGCCTCAGGGCCCTCAAGTCAACTCAAAAGCCAAGGGAAGGAGTTATGCTAATATGCCACCCACCAGACAATTGCCCACTGAAAAGAGGGAAATAAGAAGCTGAAGGGCATATACACATATGTTTATGTCCTATTTTTCTAACACCCGAGATCTTAGCCAGTTTGCACTATGTTTCGATTGGATGCTAGAAAATGTCACCAGTTCTTCATACCTCAAATATATAGGTAATGGGAGATGATATAACCTATTCCATCCAATGAAAACTTTTATACAAGAAGAAGCTTTGGGGAAAACCTGCCTGGGGCCTTAAAGTTAGATTGAAAACCAAGTAAGGGTGCATGCTAAACTGATGCTCAACGGAGCCCTTGACCTCTGCAGATTGACAAAAACCTCACGGACACTGTTTCTGCCTGGTTTCGAACCAGGGACCTTTCGCGTGTAAAGCGAACGTGATGACCACTACACTACAGAAACCTCCCATTGGCTAGGAATTAATTTATGGCCACAAGGAGGATGGTCCACCCTGCTGGGAGCCAAGAAACAGTCAAAAAGTGTAGTAACAGACTTCTCAAAGGACAGCAAGGGTTATCATAAATTGTAAGAACGTGTCCTTGTTGGATTCAAGCTAGGGATTTCCTAAACATACAGCAGAAACGATATATACTTTAGTGCAGAGAAAAAGGTAAAAGAAAGCCATCCTGTGTTTCTGCCCGGTTTCGAACCGGGGACCTTTCGCGTGTTAGGCGAACGTGATAACCACTACACTACAGAAACCTGATGAGAGCTGTGTGTTAGGCGAACGTGATAACCACTACACTACAGAAACCTGATGAGAGCTGCAATGCGGCATACCATTACCCAGCAATAGACAGCGTCTCATTCTCTTCAAGGTTCTGACAGAAAGGCAAAGAAAATGCTATGTGCCAAAAGGCTGAACACCTGAAAGCCTTCAAGTCAACTTGAAAACTAAGCAAACAGCAAGATAAAATTATAGAGTTTTTGCCTCTGACAGAGAGCCAAAAAGAAGCAAGACTAACGGGCTGACCATCACACATTCCTAAAATCACAGTCTTGCCTCAGGGCCTTCAAGTCAACCCAAAAGCCAAAGGAAGGGGTTATGCTAATATGCCACCCACCAGACCTTTGGCCTCTGAAAAGAGAAAGAAGAACCTGAAGGGCATTCTGTATACACATATGTTTATGTTCTATTTTTATAACATCCGACTTTAAGATCTCAGACAGTTTGCATTATGTTTTTATTGGATGCTATAAATTGTCAACAGTTCTTCATACCTTAAATGCATAGGTAATGTGAGTTGGTATAACCTATTCTATCTAATGAAATGTTTTATACAAGAAGATGCTGTAGGGAAAACCTGCCCGGGGCCTTAAAGTCAGATTGAAAACCAAGTAAGGGTTTATGCTAAACTGATGCTCAACGGAGCCCTTGACCTCTGCAGATTGGCAAAAAAAGTGATTCTGCCCGTGGACCTTTCACGTGTTAAGCGAATGTGATGAACACTACACTACAGAAGCCCTGTTTTTGTGGATTCATTTTTGACCACAAGGAGGTGGGCCTGCTTTTCTGGGAGCCAAGAAACTGAAAAAAGTGAAGCAACAGACTTCTCAAAGGACAGCGAGGGATTATAATACATTGCAAGAACGTGTCTCTGGCTGCATTCAAAGTAGGGATTGCCTACACATACAGCAGAAATGATACATACTTTAGTGCAGAGAAAAAGGCAAAAAGTGCCCACCTGTGTTTCTGCCCGGTTTCGAACCGGGGACCTTTCGCGTGTGAGGCGAACGTGATAACCACTACACTACAGAAACCTGATGTAGAAAACCCTGCGACACCCCCTTGCCCAGCCATAGACAGCTTCTCTTTTGCCAACCTTTGAACTCGTTCTTTACGACATTTTTCACGCTTAGCTTGCATCCTCAGTTTGTCCATTGGTCTGTCCTGTTAATATAATTTTAAACATTGCCCTTTGGGAGCAGAACATTAGTGGACATGTACAGTAAAACAAAGCAGACAGCCTCAGGTTCTTGAAGTTGGCTCAAAGGCAAAGAACAAGGAAAGGCTGAACTGCTGCATTTAATAATGACAGAAAGGCAAAAAAATGCTATGAGCCAAAAGGCTGAACACCTGAAAGCCTTCAAGTCAGCTTGAAAACCAAGCAAACAGCAAGATAAAATGATACAGAGTTTTAGCCAATGACATATCGCCAAAATGAAGCAAACTAATGGGCTTAAAATCACATTCTTGCCTCAGGGCCCTCAAGTCAACTCAAAAGCCAAGGGAAGGAGTTATGCTAATATGCCACCCACCAGACAATTGCCCACTGAAAAGAGGGAAATAAGAAGCTGAAGGGCATATACACATATGTTTATGTCCTATTTTTCTAACACCCGAGATCTTAGCCAGTTTGCACTATGTTTCGATTGGATGCTAGAAAATGTCACCAGTTCTTCATACCTCAAATATATAGGTAATGGGAGATGATATAACCTATTCCATCCAATGAAAACTTTTATACAAGAAGAAGCTTTGGGGAAAACCTGCCTGGGGCCTTAAAGTTAGATTGAAAACCAAGTAAGGGTGCATGCTAAACTGATGCTCAACGGAGCCCTTGACCTCTGCAGATTGACAAAAACCTCACGGACACTGTTTCTGCCTGGTTTCGAACCAGGGACCTTTCGCGTGTAAAGCGAACGTGATGACCACTACACTACAGAAACCTCCCATTGGCTAGGAATTAATTTATGGCCACAAGGAGGATGGTCCACCCTGCTGGGAGCCAAGAAACAGTCAAAAAGTGTAGTAACAGACTTCTCAAAGGACAGCAAGGGTTATCATAAATTGTAAGAACGTGTCCTTGTTGGATTCAAGCTAGGGATTTCCTAAACATACAGCAGAAACGATATATACTTTAGTGCAGAGAAAAAGGTAAAAGAAAGCCATCCTGTGTTTCTGCCCGGTTTTGAACCGGGGACCTTTCGCGTGTTAGGCGAACGTGATAACCACTACACTACAGAAACCTGATGAGAGCTGTGTGTTAGGCGAACGTGATAACCACTACACTACAGAAACCTGATGAGAGCTGCAATGCGGCATACCATTACCCAGCAATAGACAGCGTCTCATTCTCTTCAAGGTTCTGACAGAAAGGCAAAGAAAATGCTATGTGCCAAAAGGCTGAACACCTGAAAGCCTTCAAGTCAACTTGAAAACTAAGCAAACAGCAAGATAAAATTATAGAGTTTTTGCCTCTGACAGAGAGCCAAAAAGAAGCAAGACTAACGGGCTGACCATCACACATTCCTAAAATCACAGTCTTGCCTCAGGGCCTTCAAGTCAACCCAAAAGCCAAAGGAAGGGGTTATGCTAATATGCCACCCACCAGACCTTTGGCCTCTGAAAAGAGAAAGAAGAACCTGAAGGGCATTCTGTATACACATATGTTTATGTTCTATTTTTATAACATCCGACTTTAAGATCTCAGACAGTTTGCATTATGTTTTTATTGGATGCTATAAATTGTCAACAGTTCTTCATACCTTAAATGCATAGGTAATGTGAGTTGGTATAACCTATTCTATCTAATGAAATGTTTTATACAAGAAGATGCTGTAGGGAAAACCTGCCCGGGGCCTTAAAGTCAGATTGAAAACCAAGTAAGGGTTTATGCTAAACTGATGCTCAACGGAGCCCTTGACCTCTGCAGATTGGCAAAAAAAGTGATTCTGCCCGTGGACCTTTCACGTGTTAAGCGAATGTGATGAACACTACACTACAGAAGCCCTGTTTTTGTGGATTCATTTTTGACCACAAGGAGGTGGGCCTGCTTTTCTGGGAGCCAAGAAACTGAAAAAAGTGAAGCAACAGACTTCTCAAAGGACAGCGAGGGATTATAATACATTGCAAGAACGTGTCTCTGGCTGCATTCAAAGTAGGGATTGCCTACACATACAGCAGAAATGATACATACTTTAGTGCAGAGAAAAAGGCAAAAAGTGCCCACCTGTGTTTCTGCCCGGTTTCGAACCGGGGACCTTTCGCGTGTGAGGCGAACGTGATAACCACTACACTACAGAAACCTGATGTAGAAAACCCTGCGACACCCCCTTGCCCAGCCATAGACAGCTTCTCTTTTGCCAACCTTTGAACTCGTTCTTTACGACATTTTTCACGCTTAGCTTGCATCCTCAGTTTGTCCATTGGTCTGTCCTGTTAATATAATTTTAAACATTGCCCTTTGGGAGCAGAACATTAGTGGACATGTACAGTAAAACAAAGCAGACAGCCTCAGGTTCTTGAAGTTGGCTCAAAGGCAAAGAACAAGGAAAGGCTGAACTGCTGCATTTAATAATGACAGAAAGGCAAAAAAATGCTATGAGCCAAAAGGCTGAACACCTGAAAGCCTTCAAGTCAGCTTGAAAACCAAGCAAACAGCAAGATAAAATGATACAGAGTTTTAGCCAATGACATATCGCCAAAATGAAGCAAACTAATGGGCTTAAAATCACATTCTTGCCTCAGGGCCCTCAAGTCAACTCAAAAGCCAAGGGAAGGAGTTATGCTAATATGCCACCCACCAGACAATTGCCCACTGAAAAGAGGGAAATAAGAAGCTGAAGGGCATATACACATATGTTTATGTCCTATTTTTCTAACACCCGAGATCTTAGCCAGTTTGCACTATGTTTCGATTGGATGCTAGAAAATGTCACCAGTTCTTCATACCTCAAATATATAGGTAATGGGAGATGATATAACCTATTCCATCCAATGAAAACTTTTATACAAGAAGAAGCTTTGGGGAAAACCTGCCTGGGGCCTTAAAGTTAGATTGAAAACCAAGTAAGGGTGCATGCTAAACTGATGCTCAACGGAGCCCTTGACCTCTGCAGATTGACAAAAACCTCACGGACACTGTTTCTGCCTGGTTTCGAACCAGGGACCTTTCGCGTGTAAAGCGAACGTGATGACCACTACACTACAGAAACCTCCCATTGGCTAGGAATTAATTTATGGCCACAAGGAGGATGGTCCACCCTGCTGGGAGCCAAGAAACAGTCAAAAAGTGTAGTAACAGACTTCTCAAAGGACAGCAAGGGTTATCATAAATTGTAAGAACGTGTCCTTGTTGGATTCAAGCTAGGGATTTCCTAAACATACAGCAGAAACGATATATACTTTAGTGCAGAGAAAAAGGTAAAAGAAAGCCATCCTGTGTTTCTGCCCGGTTTCGAACCGGGGACCTTTCGCGTGTTAGGCGAACGTGATAACCACTACACTACAGAAACCTGATGAGAGCTGTGTGTTAGGCGAACGTGATAACCACTACACTACAGAAACCTGATGAGAGCTGCAATGCGGCATACCATTACCCAGCAATAGACAGCGTCTCATTCTCTTCAAGGTTCTGACAGAAAGGCAAAGAAAATGCTATGTGCCAAAAGGCTGAACACCTGAAAGCCTTCAAGTCAACTTGAAAACTAAGCAAACAGCAAGATAAAATTATAGAGTTTTTGCCTCTGACAGAGAGCCAAAAAGAAGCAAGACTAACGGGCTGACCATCACACATTCCTAAAATCACAGTCTTGCCTCAGGGCCTTCAAGTCAACCCAAAAGCCAAAGGAAGGGGTTATGCTAATATGCCACCCACCAGACCTTTGGCCTCTGAAAAGAGAAAGAAGAACCTGAAGGGCATTCTGTATACACATATGTTTATGTTCTATTTTTATAACATCCGACTTTAAGATCTCAGACAGTTTGCATTATGTTTTTATTGGATGCTATAAATTGTCAACAGTTCTTCATACCTTAAATGCATAGGTAATGTGAGTTGGTATAACCTATTCTATCTAATGAAATGTTTTATACAAGAAGATGCTGTAGGGAAAACCTGCCCGGGGCCTTAAAGTCAGATTGAAAACCAAGTAAGGGTTTATGCTAAACTGATGCTCAACGGAGCCCTTGACCTCTGCAGATTGGCAAAAAAAGTGATTCTGCCCGTGGACCTTTCACGTGTTAAGCGAATGTGATGAACACTACACTACAGAAGCCCTGTTTTTGTGGATTCATTTTTGACCACAAGGAGGTGGGCCTGCTTTTCTGGGAGCCAAGAAACTGAAAAAAGTGAAGCAACAGACTTCTCAAAGGACAGCGAGGGATTATAATACATTGCAAGAACGTGTCTCTGGCTGCATTCAAAGTAGGGATTGCCTACACATACAGCAGAAATGATACATACTTTAGTGCAGAGAAAAAGGCAAAAAGTGCCCACCTGTGTTTCTGCCCGGTTTCGAACCGGGGACCTTTCGCGTGTGAGGCGAACGTGATAACCACTACACTACAGAAACCTGATGTAGAAAACCCTGCGACACCCCCTTGCCCAGCCATAGACAGCTTCTCTTTTGCCAACCTTTGAACTCGTTCTTTACGACATTTTTCACGCTTAGCTTGCATCCTCAGTTTGTCCATTGGTCTGTCCTGTTAATATAATTTTAAACATTGCCCTTTGGGAGCAGAACATTAGTGGACATGTACAGTAAAACAAAGCAGACAGCCTCAGGTTCTTGAAGTTGGCTCAAAGGCAAAGAACAAGGAAAGGCTGAACTGCTGCATTTAATAATGACAGAAAGGCAAAAAAATGCTATGAGCCAAAAGGCTGAACACCTGAAAGCCTTCAAGTCAGCTTGAAAACCAAGCAAACAGCAAGATAAAATGATACAGAGTTTTAGCCAATGACATATCGCCAAAATGAAGCAAACTAATGGGCTTAAAATCACATTCTTGCCTCAGGGCCCTCAAGTCAACTCAAAAGCCAAGGGAAGGAGTTATGCTAATATGCCACCCACCAGACAATTGCCCACTGAAAAGAGGGAAATAAGAAGCTGAAGGGCATATACACATATGTTTATGTCCTATTTTTCTAACACCCGAGATCTTAGCCAGTTTGCACTATGTTTCGATTGGATGCTAGAAAATGTCACCAGTTCTTCATACCTCAAATATATAGGTAATGGAAGATGATATAACCTATTCCATCCAATGAAAACTTTTATACAAGAAGAAGCTTTGGGGAAAACCTGCCTGGGGCCTTAAAGTTAGATTGAAAACCAAGTAAGGGTGCATGCTAAACTGATGCTCAACGGAGCCCTTGACCTCTGCAGATTGACAAAAACCTCACGGACACTGTTTCTGCCTGGTTTCGAACCAGGGACCTTTCGCGTGTAAAGCGAACGTGATGACCACTACACTACAGAAACCTCCCATTGGCTAGGAATTAATTTATGGCCACAAGGAGGATGGTCCACCCTGCTGGGAGCCAAGAAACAGTCAAAAAGTGTAGTAACAGACTTCTCAAAGGACAGCAAGGGTTATCATAAATTGTAAGAACGTGTCCTTGTTGGATTCAAGCTAGGGATTTCCTAAACATACAGCAGAAACGATATATACTTTAGTGCAGAGAAAAAGGTAAAAGAAAGCCATCCTGTGTTTCTGCCCGGTTTCGAACCGGGGACCTTTCGCGTGTTAGGCGAACGTGATAACCACTACACTACAGAAACCTGATGAGAGCTGTGTGTTAGGCGAACGTGATAACCACTACACTACAGAAACCTGACAAGTGCTACAATGCGGCATACCATTACCCAGCAATAGACAGCGTCTCATTCTCTTCAAGGTTCTGACAGAAAGGCAAAGAAAATGCTATGTGCCAAAAGGCTGAACACCTGAAAGCCTTCAAGTCAACTTGAAAACTAAGCAAACAGCAAGATAAAATTATAGAGTTTTTGCCTCTGACAGAGAGCCAAAAAGAAGCAAGACTAACGGGCTGACCATCACACATTCCTAAAATCACAGTCTTGCCTCAGGGCCTTCAAGTCAACCCAAAAGCCAAAGGAAGGGGTTATGCTAATATGCCACCCACCAGACCTTTGGCCTCTGAAAAGAGAAAGAAGAACCTGAAGGGCATTCTGTATACACATATGTTTATGTTCTATTTTTATAACATCCGACTTTAAGATCTCAGACAGTTTGCATTATGTTTTTATTGGATGCTATAAATTGTCAACAGTTCTTCATACCTTAACTGCATAGGTAATGTGAGTTGGTATAACCTATTCTATCTAATGAAATGTTTTATACAAGAAGATGCTGTAGGGAAAACCTGCCCGGGGCCTTAAAGTCAGATTGAAAACCAAGTAAGGGTTTATGCTAAACTGATGCTCAACGGAGCCCTTGACCTCTGCAGATTGGCAAAAAAAGTGATTCTGCCCGTGGACCTTTCACGTGTTAAGCGAATGTGATGAACACTACACTACAGAAGCCCTGTTTTTGTGGATTCATTTTTGACCACAAGGAGGTGGGCCTGCTTTTCTGGGAGCCAAGAAACTGAAAAAAGTGAAGCAACAGACTTCTCAAAGGACAGCGAGGGATTATAATACATTGCAAGAACGTGTCTCTGGCTGCATTCAAAGTAGGGATTGCCTACACATACAGCAGAAATGATACATACTTTAGTGCAGAGAAAAAGGCAAAAAGTGCCCACCTGTGTTTCTGCCCGGTTTCGAACCGGGGACCTTTCGCGTGTGAGGCGAACGTGATAACCACTACACTACAGAAACCTGATGTAGAAAATCCTGCGACACCCCCTTGCCCAGCCATAGACAGCTTCTCTTTTGCCAACCTTTGAACTCGTTCTTTACGACATTTTTCACGCTTAGCTTGCATCCTCAGTTTGTCCATTGGTCTGTCCTGTTAATATAATTTTAAACATTGCCCTTTGGGAGCAGAACATTAGTGGACATGTACAGTAAAACAAAGCAGACAGCCTCAGGTTCTTGAAGTTGACTCAAAGGCAAAGAACAAGGAAAGGCTGAACTGCTGCATTTAATAATGACAGAAAGGCAAAAAAATGCTATGAGCCAAAAGGCTGAACACCTGAAAGCCTTCAAGTCAGCTTGAAAACCAAGCAAACAGCAAGATAAAATGATACAGAGTTTTAGCCAATGACATATCGCCAAAATGAAGCAAACTAATGGGCTTAAAATCACATTCTTGCCTCAGGGCCCTCAAGTCAACTCAAAAGCCAAGGGAAGGAGTTATGCTAATATGCCACCCACCAGACAATTGCCCACTGAAAAGAGGGAAATAAGAAGCTGAAGGGCATATACACATATGTTTATGTCCTATTTTTCTAACACCCGAGATCTTAGCCTGTTTGCACTATGTTTCGATTGGATGCTAGAAAATGTCACCAGTTCTTCATACCTCAAATATATAGGTAATGGGAGATGATATAACCTATTCCATCCAATGAAAACTTTTATACAAGAAGAAGCTTTGGGGAAAACTTGCCTGGGGCCTTAAAGTTAGATTGAAAACCAAGTAAGGGTGCATGCTAAACTGATGCTCAATGGAGCCCTTGACCTCTGCAGATTGACAAAAACCTCACGGACACTGTTTCTGCCTGGTTTCGAACCAGGGACCTTTCGCGTGTAAAGCGAACGTGATGACCACTACACTACAGAAACCTCCCATTGGCTAGGAATTAATTTATGGCCACAAGGAGGATGGTCCACCCTGCTGGGAGCCAAGAAACAGTCAAAAAGTGTAGTAACAGACTTCTCAAAGGACAGCAAGGGTTATCATAAATTGTAAGAACGTGTCCTTGTTGGATTCAAGCTAGGGATTTCCTAAACATACAGCAGAAACGATATATACTTTAGTGCAGAGAAAAAGGTAAAAGAAAGCCATCCTGTGTTTCTGCCCGGTTTCGAACCGGGGACCTTTCGCGTGTTAGGCGAACGTGATAACCAATACACTACAGAAACTTGATGAGAGCTGCGTGTTAGGCGAACGTGATAACCACTACACTACAGAAACCTGACAAGTGCTACAATGCGGCATACCATTACCCAGCAATAGACAGCGTCTCATTCTCTTCAAGGTTCTGACAGAAAGGCAAAGAAAATGCTATGTGCCAAAAGGCTGAACACCTGAAAGCCTTCAAGTCAACTTGAAAACTAAGCAAACAGCAAGATAAAATGATAGAGTTTTTGCCTCTGACAGAGAGCCATAAAGAAGCAAGACTAACGGGCTGACCATCACACATTCCTAAAATCACAGTCTTGCCTCAGGGCCTTCAAGTCAACCCAAAAGCCTATGGAAAGGGTTATGCTAATATGCCACTCACCAGACCTTTGGCCTCTGAAAAGAGAAAGAAGAAGCTGAAGGGCAGTCTGTATACACATATGTTTATGTCCTATTTTTATAACATCCGACTTTAAGATCTCAGACAGTTTGCATTATGTTTTTATTGGATGCTATAAATTGTCAACAGTTCTTCATACCTTAAATGCATAGGTAATGTGAGTTGGTATAACCTATTCTATCTAATGAAATGTTTTATACAAGAAGATGCTGTAGGGAAAACCTGCCCGGGGCCTTAAAGTCAGATTGAAAACCAAGTAAGGGTTTATGCTAAACTGATGCTCAACGGAGCCCTTGACCTCTGCAGATTGGCAAAAAAAGTGATTCTGCCCGTGGACCTTTCACGTGTTAAGCGAATGTGATGAACACTACACTACAGAAGCCCTGTTTTTGTGGATTCATTTTTGACCACAAGGAGGTGGGCCTGCTTTTCTGGGAGCCAAGAAACTGAAAAAAGTGAAGCAACAGACTTCTCAAAGGACAGCGAGGGATTATAATACATTGCAAGAACGTGTCTCTGGCTGCATTCAAAGTAGGGATTGCCTACACATACAGCAGAAATGATACATACTTTAGTGCAGAGAAAAAGGCAAAAAGTGCCCACCTGTGTTTCTGCCCGGTTTCGAACCGGGGACCTTTCGCGTGTGAGGCAAACGTGATAACCACTACACTACAGAAACCTGATGTCGAAAACCTTGCGACACCCCCTTGCCCAGCCATAGACAGCTTCTCTTTTGCCAACCTTTGAACTCGTTCTTTACGACATTTTTCACGCTTAGCTTGCATCCTCAGTTTGTCCATTGGTCTGTCCTGTTAATATAATTTTAAACATTGCCCTTTGGGAGCAGAACATTAGTGGACATGCACAGTAAAACAAAGCAGACAGCCTCAGGTTCTTGAAGTTGGCTCAAAGGCAAAGAACAAGGAAAGGCTGAACTGCTGCATTTAATAATGACAGAAAGGCAAAAAAATGCTATGAGCCAAAAGGCTGAACACCTGAAAGCCTTCAAGTCAGCTTGAAAACCAAGCAAACAGCAAGATAAAATGATACAGAGTTTTAGCCAATGACATATCGCCAAAATGAAGCAAACTAATGGGCTTAAAATCACATTCTTGCCTCAGGGCCCTCAAGTCAACTCAAAAGCCAAGGGAAGGAGTTATGCTAATATTCCACCCACCAGACAATTGCCCACTGAAAAGAGGGAAATAAGAAGCTGAAGGGCATATACACATATGTTTATGTCCTATTTTTCTAACACCCGAGATCTTAGCCAGTTTGCACTATGTTTCGATTGGATGCTAGAAAATGTCACCAGTTCTTCATACCTCAAATATATAGGTAATGGGAGATGATATAACCTATTCCATCCAATGAAAACTTTTATACAAGAAGAAGCTTTGGGGAAAACCTGCTTGGGGCCTTAAAGTTAGATTGAAAACCAAGTAAGGGTGCATGCTAAACTGATGCTCAACGGAGCCCTTGACCTCTGCAGATTGACAAAAACCTCACGGACACTGTTTCTGCCTGGTTTCGAACCAGGGACCTTTCGCGTGTAAAGCGAACGTGATGACCACTACACTACAGAAACCTCCCATTGGCTAGGAATTAATTTATGGCCACAAGGAGGATGGTCCACCCTGCTGGGAGCCAAGAAATAGTCAAAAAGTGTAGTAACAGACTTCTCAAAGGACAGCAAGGGTTATCATAAATTGTAAGAACGTGTCCTTGTTGGATTCAAGCTAGGGATTTCCTAAACATACAGCAGAAACGATATATACTTTAGTGCAGAGAAAAAGGTAAAAGAAAGCCATCCTGTGTTTCTGCCCGGTTTCGAACCGGGGACCTTTCGCGTGTTAGGCGAACGTGATAACCACTACACTACAGAAACCTGATGAGAGCTGTGTGTTAGGCGAACGTGATAACCACTACACTACAGAAACCTGATGAGAGCTGCAATGCGGCATACCATTACCCAGCAATAGACAGCGTCTCATTCTCTTCAAGGTTCTGACAGAAAGGCAAAGAAAATGCTATGTGCCAAAAGGCTGAACACCTGAAAGCCTTCAAGTCAACTTGAAAACTAAGCAAACAGCAAGATAAAATTATAGAGTTTTTGCCTCTGACAGAGAGCCAAAAAGAAGCAAGACTAACGGGCTGACCATCACACATTCCTAAAATCACAGTCTTGCCTCAGGGCCTTCAAGTCAACCCAAAAGCCAAAGGAAGGGGTTATGCTAATATGCCACCCACCAGACCTTTGGCCTCTGAAAAGAGAAAGAAGAACCTGAAGGGCATTCTGTATACACATATGTTTATGTTCTATTTTTATAACATCCGACTTTAAGATCTCAGACAGTTTGCATTATGTTTTTATTGGATGCTATAAATTGTCAACAGTTCTTCATACCTTAAATGCATAGGTAATGTGAGTTGGTATAACCTATTCTATCTAATGAAATGTTTTATACAAGAAGATGCTGTAGGGAAAACCTGCCCGGGGCCTTAAAGTCAGATTGAAAACCAAGTAAGGGTTTATGCTAAACTGATGCTCAACGGAGCCCTTGACCTCTGCAGATTGGCAAAAAAAGTGATTCTGCCCGTGGACCTTTCACGTGTTAAGCGAATGTGATGAACACTACACTACAGAAGCCCTGTTTTTGTGGATTCATTTTTGACCACAAGGAGGTGGGCCTGCTTTTCTGGGAGCCAAGAAACTGAAAAAAGTGAAGCAACAGACTTCTCAAAGGACAGCGAGGGATTATAATACATTGCAAGAACGTGTCTCTGGCTGCATTCAAAGTAGGGATTGCCTACACATACAGCAGAAATGATACATACTTTAGTGCAGAGAAAAAGGCAAAAAGTGCCCACCTGTGTTTCTGCCCGGTTTCGAACCGGGGACCTTTCGCGTGTGAGGCAAACGTGATAACCACTACACTACAGAAACCTGATGTCGAAAACCTTGCGACACCCCCTTGCCCAGCCATAGACAGCTTCTCTTTTGCCAACCTTTGAACTCGTTCTTTACGACATTTTTCACGCTTAGCTTGCATCCTCAGTTTGTCCATTGGTCTGTCCTGTTAATATAATTTTAAACATTGCCCTTTGGGAGCAGAACATTAGTGGACATGCACAGTAAAACAAAGCAGACAGCCTCAGGTTCTTGAAGTTGGCTCAAAGGCAAAGAACAAGGAAAGGCTGAACTGCTGCATTTAATAATGACAGAAAGGCAAAAAAATGCTATGAGCCAAAAGGCTGAACACCTGAAAGCCTTCAAGTCAGCTTGAAAACCAAGCAAACAGCAAGATAAAATGATACAGAGTTTTAGCCAATGACATATCGCCAAAATGAAGCAAACTAATGGGCTTAAAATCACATTCTTGCCTCAGGGCCCTCAAGTCAACTCAAAAGCCAAGGGAAGGAGTTATGCTAATATTCCACCCACCAGACAATTGCCCACTGAAAAGAGGGAAATAAGAAGCTGAAGGGCATATACACATATGTTTATGTCCTATTTTTCTAACACCCGAGATCTTAGCCAGTTTGCACTATGTTTCGATTGGATGCTAGAAAATGTCACCAGTTCTTCATACCTCAAATATATAGGTAATGGGAGATGATATAACCTATTCCATCCAATGAAAACTTTTATACAAGAAGAAGCTTTGGGGAAAACCTGCTTGGGGCCTTAAAGTTAGATTGAAAACCAAGTAAGGGTGCATGCTAAACTGATGCTCAACGGAGCCCTTGACCTCTGCAGATTGACAAAAACCTCACGGACACTGTTTCTGCCTGGTTTCGAACCAGGGACCTTTCGCGTGTAAAGCGAACGTGATGACCACTACACTACAGAAACCTCCCATTGGCTAGGAATTAATTTATGGCCACAAGGAGGATGGTCCACCCTGCTGGGAGCCAAGAAATAGTCAAAAAGTGTAGTAACAGACTTCTCAAAGGACAGCAAGGGTTATCATAAATTGTAAGAACGTGTCCTTGTTGGATTCAAGCTAGGGATTTCCTAAACATACAGCAGAAACGATATATACTTTAGTGCAGAGAAAAAGGTAAAAGAAAGCCATCCTGTGTTTCTGCCCGGTTTCGAACCGGGGACCTTTCGCGTGTTAGGCGAACGTGATAACCACTACACTACAGAAACCTGATGAGAGCTGTGTGTTAGGCGAACGTGATAACCACTACACTACAGAAACCTGATGAGAGCTGCAATGCGGCATACCATTACCCAGCAATAGACAGCGTCTCATTCTCTTCAAGGTTCTGACAGAAAGGCAAAGAAAATGCTATGTGCCAAAAGGCTGAACACCTGAAAGCCTTCAAGTCAACTTGAAAACTAAGCAAACAGCAAGATAAAATTATAGAGTTTTTGCCTCTGACAGAGAGCCAAAAAGAAGCAAGACTAACGGGCTGACCATCACACATTCCTAAAATCACAGTCTTGCCTCAGGGCCTTCAAGTCAACCCAAAAGCCAAAGGAAGGGGTTATGCTAATATGCCACCCACCAGACCTTTGGCCTCTGAAAAGAGAAAGAAGAACCTGAAGGGCATTCTGTATACACATATGTTTATGTTCTATTTTTATAACATCCGACTTTAAGATCTCAGACAGTTTGCATTATGTTTTTATTGGATGCTATAAATTGTCAACAGTTCTTCATACCTTAAATGCATAGGTAATGTGAGTTGGTATAACCTATTCTATCTAATGAAATGTTTTATACAAGAAGATGCTGTAGGGAAAACCTGCCCGGGGCCTTAAAGTCAGATTGAAAACCAAGTAAGGGTTTATGCTAAACTGATGCTCAACGGAGCCCTTGACCTCTGCAGATTGGCAAAAAAAGTGATTCTGCCCGTGGACCTTTCACGTGTTAAGCGAATGTGATGAACACTACACTACAGAAGCCCTGTTTTTGTGGATTCATTTTTGACCACAAGGAGGTGGGCCTGCTTTTCTGGGAGCCAAGAAACTGAAAAAAGTGAAGCAACAGACTTCTCAAAGGACAGCGAGGGATTATAATACATTGCAAGAACGTGTCTCTGGCTGCATTCAAAGTAGGGATTGCCTACACATACAGCAGAAATGATACATACTTTAGTGCAGAGAAAAAGGCAAAAAGTGCCCACCTGTGTTTCTGCCCGGTTTCGAACCGGGGACCTTTCGCGTGTGAGGCAAACGTGATAACCACTACACTACAGAAACCTGATGTAGAAAACCCTGCGACACCCCCTTGCCCAGCCATAGACAGCTTCTCTTTTGCCAACCTTTGAACTCGTTCTTTACGACATTTTTCACGCTTAGCTTGCATCCTCAGTTTGTCCATTGGTCTGTCCTGTTAATATAATTTTAAACATTGCCCTTTGGGAGCAGAACATTAGTGGACATGTACAGTAAAACAAAGCAGACAGCCTCAGGTTCTTGAAGTTGGCTCAAAGGCAAAGAACAAGGAAAGGCTGAACTGCTGCATTTAATAATGACAGAAAGGCAAAAAAATGCTATGAGCCAAAAGGCTGAACACCTGAAAGCCTTCAAGTCAGCTTGAAAACCAAGCAAACAGCAAGATAAGATGATACAGAGTTTTAGCCAATGACATATCGCCAAAATGAAGCAAACTAATGGGCTTAAAATCACATTCTTGCCTCAGGGCCCTCAAGTCAACTCAAAAGCCAAGGGAAGGAGTTATGCTAATATGCCACCCACCAGACAATTGCCCACTGAAAAGAGGGAAATAAGAAGCTGAAGGGCATATACACATATGTTTATGTCCTATTTTTCTAACACCCGAGATCTTAGCCAGTTTGCACTATGTTTCGATTGGATGCTAGAAAATGTCACCAGTTCTTCATACCTCAAATATATAGGTAATGTGAGATGATATAACCTATTCCATCCAATGAAAACTTTTATACAAGAAGAAGCTTTGGGGAAAACCTGCCTGGGGCCTTAAAGTTAGATTGAAAACCAAGTAAGGGTGCATGCTAAACTGATGCTCAACGGAGCCCTTGACCTCTGCAGATTGACAAAAACCTCACGGACACTGTTTCTGCCTGGTTTCGAACCAGGGACCTTTCGCGTGTAAAGCGAACGTGATGACCACTACACTACAGAAACCTCCCATTGGCTAGGAATTAATTTATGGCCACAAGGAGGATGGTCCACCCTGCTGGGAGCCAAGAAACAGTCAAAAAGTGTAGTAACAGACTTCTCAAAGGACAGCAAGGGTTATCATAAATTATAAGAACGTGTCCTTGTTGGATTCAAGCTAGGGATTTCCTAAACATACAGCAGAAACGATATATACTTTAGTGCAGAGAAAAAGGTAAAAGAAAGCCATCCTGTGTTTCTGCCCGGTTTCGAACCGGGGACCTTTCGCGTGTTAGGCGAACGTGATAACCACTACACTACAGAAACCTGATGAGAGCTGCAATGCGGCATGCCATTACCCAGCAATAGACAGCGTCTCATTCTCTTCAAGGTTCTGACAGAGATGCAAAGAAAATGCTATGTGCCAAAAGGCTGAACACCTGAAAGCCTTCAAGTCAACTTGAAAACTAAGCAAACAGCAAGATAAAATTATAGAGTTTTTGCCTCTGACAGAGAGCCAAAAAGAAGCAAGACTAACGGGCTGACCATCACACATTCCTAAAATCACAGTCTTGCCTCAGGGCCTTCAAGTCAACCCAAAAGCCAAAGGAAGGGGTTATGCTAATATGCCACCCACCAGACCTTTGGCCTCTGAAAAGAGAAAGAAGAACCTGAAGGGCATTCTGTATACACATATGTTTATGTTCTATTTTTATAACATCCGACTTTAAGATCTCAGACAGTTTGCATTATGTTTTTATTGGATGCTATAAATTGTCAACAGTTCTTCATACCTTAAATGCATAGGTAATGTGAGTTGGTATAACCTATTCTATCTAATGAAATGTTTTATACAAGAAGATGCTGTAGGGAAAACCTGCCCGGGGCCTTAAAGTCAGATTGAAAACCAAGTAAGGGTTTATGCTAAACTGATGCTCAACGGAGCCCTTGACCTCTGCAGATTGGCAAAAAAAGTGATTCTGCCCGTGGACCTTTCACGTGTTAAGCGAATGTGATGAACACTACACTACAGAAGCCCTGTTTTTGTGGATTCATTTTTGACCACAAGGAGGTGGGCCTGCTTTTCTGGGAGCCAAGAAACTGAAAAAAGTGAAGCAACAGACTTCTCAAAGGACAGCGAGGGATTATAATACATTGCAAGAACGTGTCTCTGGCTGCATTCAAAGTAGGGATTGCCTACACATACAGCAGAAATGATACATACTTTAGTGCAGAGAAAAAGGCAAAAAGTGCCCACCTGTGTTTCTGCCCGGTTTCGAACCGGGGACCTTTCGCGTGTGAGGCGAACGTGATAACCACTACACTACAGAAACCTGATGTAGAAAACCCTGCGACACCCCCTTGCCCAGCCATAGACAGCTTCTCTTTTGCCAACCTTTGAACTCGTTCTTTACGACATTTTTCACGCTTAGCTTGCATCCTCAGTTTGTCCATTGGTCTGTCCTGTTAATATAATTTTAAACATTGCCCTTTGGGAGCAGAACATTAGTGGACATGTACAGTAAAACAAAGCAGACAGCCTCAGGTTCTTGAAGTTGGCTCAAAGGCAAAGAACAAGGAAAGGCTGAACTGCTGCATTTAATAATGACAGAAAGGCAAAAAAATGCTATGAGCCAAAAGGCTGAACACCTGAAAGCCTTCAAGTCAGCTTGAAAACCAAGCAAACAGCAAGATAAAATGATACAGAGTTTTAGCCAATGACATATCGCCAAAATGAAGCAAACTAATGGGCTTAAAATCACATTCTTGCCTCAGGGCCCTCAAGTCAACTCAAAAGCCAAGGGAAGGAGTTATGCTAATATGCCACCCACCAGACAATTGCCCACTGAAAAGAGGGAAATAAGAAGCTGAAGGGCATATACACATATGTTTATGTCCTATTTTTCTAACACCCGAGATCTTAGCCAGTTTGCACTATGTTTCGATTGGATGCTAGAAAATGTCACCAGTTCTTCATACCTCAAATATATAGGTAATGGGAGATGATATAACCTATTCCATCCAATGAAAACTTTTATACAAGAAGAAGCTTTGGGGAAAACCTGCCTGGGGCCTTAAAGTTAGATTGAAAACCAAGTAAGGGTGCATGCTAAACTGATGCTCAACGGAGCCCTTGACCTCTGCAGATTGACAAAAACCTCACGGACACTGTTTCTGCCTGGTTTCGAACCAGGGACCTTTCGCGTGTAAAGCGAACGTGATGACCACTACACTACAGAAACCTCCCATTGGCTAGGAATTAATTTATGGCCACAAGGAGGATGGTCCACCCTGCTGGGAGCCAAGAAACAGTCAAAAAGTGTAGTAACAGACTTCTCAAAGGACAGCAAGGGTTATCATAAATTGTAAGAACGTGTCCTTGTTGGATTCAAGCTAGGGATTTCCTAAACATACAGCAGAAACGATATATACTTTAGTGCAGAGAAAAAGGTAAAAGAAAGCCATCCTGTGTTTCTGCCCGGTTTCGAACCGGGGACCTTTCGCGTGTTAGGCGAACGTGATAACCACTACACTACAGAAACCTGATGAGAGCTGTGTGTTAGGCGAACGTGATAACCACTACACTACAGAAACCTGATGAGAGCTGCAATGCGGCATACCATTACCCAGCAATAGACAGCGTCTCATTCTCTTCAAGGTTCTGACAGAAAGGCAAAGAAAATGCTATGTGCCAAAAGGCTGAACACCTGAAAGCCTTCAAGTCAACTTGAAAACTAAGCAAACAGCAAGATAAAATTATAGAGTTTTTGCCTCTGACAGAGAGCCAAAAAGAAGCAAGACTAACGGGCTGACCATCACACATTCCTAAAATCACAGTCTTGCCTCAGGGCCTTCAAGTCAACCCAAAAGCCAAAGGAAGGGGTTATGCTAATATGCCACCCACCAGACCTTTGGCCTCTGAAAAGAGAAAGAAGAACCTGAAGGGCATTCTGTATACACATATGTTTATGTTCTATTTTTATAACATCCGACTTTAAGATCTCAGACAGTTTGCATTATGTTTTTATTGGATGCTATAAATTGTCAACAGTTCTTCATACCTTAAATGCATAGGTAATGTGAGTTGGTATAACCTATTCTATCTAATGAAATGTTTTATACAAGAAGATGCTGTAGGGAAAACCTGCCCGGGGCCTTAAAGTCAGATTGAAAACCAAGTAAGGGTTTATGCTAAACTGATGCTCAACGGAGCCCTTGACCTCTGCAGATTGGCAAAAAAAGTGATTCTGCCCGTGGACCTTTCACGTGTTAAGCGAATGTGATGAACACTACACTACAGAAGCCCTGTTTTTGTGGATTCATTTTTGACCACAAGGAGGTGGGCCTGCTTTTCTGGGAGCCAAGAAACTGAAAAAAGTGAAGCAACAGACTTCTCAAAGGACAGCGAGGGATTATAATACATTGCAAGAACGTGTCTCTGGCTGCATTCAAAGTAGGGATTGCCTACACATACAGCAGAAATGATACATACTTTAGTGCAGAGAAAAAGGCAAAAAGTGCCCACCTGTGTTTCTGCCCGGTTTCGAACCGGGGACCTTTCGCGTGTGAGGCGAACGTGATAACCACTACACTACAGAAACCTGATGTAGAAAATCCTGCGACACCCCCTTGCCCAGCCATAGACAGCTTCTCTTTTGCCAACCTTTGAACTCGTTCTTTACGACATTTTTCACGCTTAGCTTGCATCCTCAGTTTGTCCATTGGTCTGTCCTGTTAATATATTTTTAAACATTGCCCTTTGGGAGCAGAACATTAGTGGACATGTACAGTAAAACAAAGCAGACAGCCTCAGGTTCTTGAAGTTGACTCAAAGGCAAAGAACAAGGAAAGGCTGAACTGCTGCATTTAATAATGACAGAAAGGCAAAAAAATGCTATGAGCCAAAAGGCTGAACACCTGAAAGCCTTCAAGTCAGCTTGAAAACCAAGCAAACAGCAAGATAAAATGATACAGAGTTTTAGCCAATGACATATCGCCAAAATGAAGCAAACTAATGGGCTTAAAATCACATTCTTGCCTCAGGGCCCTCAAGTCAACTCAAAAGCCAAGGGAAGGAGTTATGCTAATATGCCACCCACCAGACAATTGCCCACTGAAAAGAGGGAAATAAGAAGCTGAAGGGCATATACACATATGTTTATGTCCTATTTTTCTAACACCCGAGATCTTAGCCAGTTTGCACTATGTTTCGATTGGATGCTAGAAAATGTCACCAGTTCTTCATACCTCAAATATATAGGTAATGGGAGATGATATAACCTATTCCATCCAATGAAAACTTTTATACAAGAAGAAGCTTTGGGGAAAACCTGCCTGGGGCCTTAAAGTTAGATTGAAAACCAAGTAAGGGTGCATGCTAAACTGATGCTCAACGGAGCCCTTGACCTCTGCAGATTGACAAAAACCTCACGGACACTGTTTCTGCCTGGTTTCGAACCAGGGACCTTTCGCGTGTAAAGCGAACGTGATGACCACTACACTACAGAAACCTCCCATTGGCTAGGAATTAATTTATGGCCACAAGGAGGATGGTCCACCCTGCTGGGAGCCAAGAAACAGTCAAAAAGTGTAGTAACAGACTTCTCAAAGGACAGCAAGGGTTATCATAAATTGTAAGAACGTGTCCTTGTTGGATTCAAGCTAGGGATTTCCTAAACATACAGCAGAAACGATATATACTTTAGTGCAGAGAAAAAGGTAAAAGAAAGCCATCCTGTGTTTCTGCCCGGTTTCGAACCGGGGACCTTTCGCGTGTTAGGCGAACGTGATAACCACTACACTACAGAAACCTGATGAGAGCTGTGTGTTAGGCGAACGTGATAACCACTACACTACAGAAACCTGATGAGAGCTGCAATGCGGCATACCATTACCCAGCAATAGACAGCGTCTCATTCTCTTCAAGGTTCTGACAGAAAGGCAAAGAAAATGCTATGTGCCAAAAGGCTGAACACCTGAAAGCCTTCAAGTCAACTTGAAAACTAAGCAAACAGCAAGATAAAATTATAGAGTTTTTGCCTCTGACAGAGAGCCAAAAAGAAGCAAGACTAACGGGCTGACCATCACACATTCCTAAAATCACAGTCTTGCCTCAGGGCCTTCAAGTCAACCCAAAAGCCAAAGGAAGGGGTTATGCTAATATGCCACCCACCAGACCTTTGGCCTCTGAAAAGAGAAAGAAGAACCTGAAGGGCATTCTGTATACACATATGTTTATGTTCTATTTTTATAACATCCGACTTTAAGATCTCAGACAGTTTGCATTATGTTTTTATTGGATGCTATAAATTGTCAACAGTTCTTCATACCTTAAATGCATAGGTAATGTGAGTTGGTATAACCTATTCTATCTAATGAAATGTTTTATACAAGAAGATGCTGTAGGGAAAACCTGCCCGGGGCCTTAAAGTCAGATTGAAAACCAAGTAAGGGTTTATGCTAAACTGATGCTCAACGGAGCCCTTGACCTCTGCAGATTGGCAAAAAAAGTGATTCTGCCCGTGGACCTTTCACGTGTTAAGCGAATGTGATGAACACTACACTACAGAAGCCCTGTTTTTGTGGATTCATTTTTGACCACAAGGAGGTGGGCCTGCTTTTCTGGGAGCCAAGAAACTGAAAAAAGTGAAGCAACAGACTTCTCAAAGGACAGCGAGGGATTATAATACATTGCAAGAACGTGTCTCTGGCTGCATTCAAAGTAGGGATTGCCTACACATACAGCAGAAATGATACATACTTTAGTGCAGAGAAAAAGGCAAAAAGTGCCCACCTGTGTTTCTGCCCGGTTTCGAACCGGGGACCTTTCGCGTGTGAGGCGAACGTGATAACCACTACACTACAGAAACCTGATGTAGAAAACCCTGCGACACCCCCTTGCCCAGCCATAGACAGCTTCTCTTTTGCCAACCTTTGAACTCGTTCTTTACGACATTTTTCACGCTTAGCTTGCATCCTCAGTTTGTCCATTGGTCTGTCCTGTTAATATAATTTTAAACATTGCCCTTTGGGAGCAGAACATTAGTGGACATGTACAGTAAAACAAAGCAGACAGCCTCAGGTTCTTGAAGTTGGCTCAAAGGCAAAGAACAAGGAAAGGCTGAACTGCTGCATTTAATAATGACAGAAAGGCAAAAAAATGCTATGAGCCAAAAGGCTGAACACCTGAAAGCCTTCAAGTCAGCTTGAAAACCAAGCAAACAGCAAGATAAAATGATACAGAGTTTTAGCCAATGACATATCGCCAAAATGAAGCAAACTAATGGGCTTAAAATCACATTCTTGCCTCAGGGCCCTCAAGTCAACTCAAAAGCCAAGGGAAGGAGTTATGCTAATATGCCACCCACCAGACAATTGCCCACTGAAAAGAGGGAAATAAGAAGCTGAAGGGCATATACACATATGTTTATGTCCTATTTTTCTAACACCCGAGATCTTAGCCAGTTTGCACTATGTTTCGATTGGATGCTAGAAAATGTCACCAGTTCTTCATACCTCAAATATATAGGTAATGGGAGATGATATAACCTATTCCATCCAATGAAAACTTTTATACAAGAAGAAGCTTTGGGGAAAACCTGCCTGGGGCCTTAAAGTTAGATTGAAAACCAAGTAAGGGTGCATGCTAAACTGATGCTCAACGGAGCCCTTGACCTCTGCAGATTGACAAAAACCTCACGGACACTGTTTCTGCCTGGTTTCGAACCAGGGACCTTTCGCGTGTAAAGCGAACGTGATGACCACTACACTACAGAAACCTCCCATTGGCTAGGAATTAATTTATGGCCACAAGGAGGATGGTCCACCCTGCTGGGAGCCAAGAAACAGTCAAAAAGTGTAGTAACAGACTTCTCAAAGGACAGCAAGGGTTATCATAAATTGTAAGAATGTGTCCTTGTTGGATTCAAGCTAGGGATTTCCTAAACATACAGCAGAAACGATATATACTTTAGTGCAGAGAAAAAGGTAAAAGAAAGCCATCCTGTGTTTCTGCCCGGTTTCGAACCGGGGACCTTTCGCGTGTTAGGCGAACGTGATAACCACTACACTACAGAAACCTGATGAGAGCTGTGTGTTAGGCGAACGTGATAACCACTACACTACAGAAACCTGATGAGAGCTGCAATGCGGCATACCATTACCCAGCAATAGACAGCGTCTCATTCTCTTCAAGGTTCTGACAGAAAGGCAAAGAAAATGCTATGTGCCAAAAGGCTGAACACCTGAAAGCCTTCAAGTCAACTTGAAAACTAAGCAAACAGCAAGATAAAATTATAGAGTTTTTGCCTCTGACAGAGAGCCAAAAAGAAGCAAGACTAACGGGCTGACCATCACACATTCCTAAAATCACAGTCTTGCCTCAGGGCCTTCAAGTCAACCCAAAAGCCAAAGGAAGGGGTTATGCTAATATGCCACCCACCAGACCTTTGGCCTCTGAAAAGAGAAAGAAGAACCTGAAGGGCATTCTGTATACACATATGTTTATGTTCTATTTTTATAACATCCGACTTTAAGATCTCAGACAGTTTGCATTATGTTTTTATTGGATGCTATAAATTGTCAACAGTTCTTCATACCTTAAATGCATAGGTAATGTGAGTTGGTATAACCTATTCTATCTAATGAAATGTTTTATACAAGAAGATGCTGTAGGGAAAACCTGCCCGGGGCCTTAAAGTCAGATTGAAAACCAAGTAAGGGTTTATGCTAAACTGATGCTCAACGGAGCCCTTGACCTCTGCAGATTGGCAAAAAAAGTGATTCTGCCCGTGAACCTTTCACGTGTTAAGCGAATGTGATGAACACTACACTACAGAAGCCCTGTTTTTGTGGATTCATTTTTGACCACAAGGAGGTGGGCCTGCTTTTCTGGGAGCCAAGAAACTGAAAAAAGTGAAGCAACAGACTTCTCAAAGGACAGCGAGGGATTATAATACATTGCAAGAACGTGTCTCTGGCTGCATTCAAAGTAGGGATTGCCTACACATACAGCAGAAATGATACATACTTTAGTGCAGAGAAAAAGGCAAAAAGTGCCCACCTGTGTTTCTGCCCGGTTTCGAACCGGGGACCTTTCGCGTGTGAGGCGAACGTGATAACCACTACACTACAGAAACCTGATGTAGAAAATCCTGCGACACCCCCTTGCCCAGCCATAGACAGCTTCTCTTTTGCCAACCTTTGAACTCGTTCTTTACGACATTTTTCACGCTTAGCTTGCATCCTCAGTTTGTCCATTGGTCTGTCCTGTTAATATAATTTTAAACATTGCCCTTTGGGAGCAGAACATTAGTGGACATGTACAGTAAAACAAAGCAGACAGCCTCAGGTTCTTGAAGTTGACTCAAAGGCAAAGAACAAGGAAAGGCTGAACTGCTGCATTTAATAATGACAGAAAGGCAAAAAAATGCTATGAGCCAAAAGGCTGAACACCTGAAAGCCTTCAAGTCAGCTTGAAAACCAAGCAAACAGCAAGATAAAATGATACAGAGTTTTAGCCAATGACATATCGCCAAAATGAAGCAAACTAATGGGCTTAAAATCACATTCTTGCCTCAGGGCCCTCAAGTCAACTCAAAAGCCAAGGGAAGGAGTTATGCTAATATGCCACCCACCAGACAATTGCCCACTGAAAAGAGGGAAATAAGAAGCTGAAGGGCATATACACATATGTTTATGTCCTATTTTTCTAACACCCGAGATCTTAGCCAGTTTGCACTATGTTTCGATTGGATGCTAGAAAATGTCACCAGTTCTTCATACCTCAAATATATAGGTAATGGGAGATGATATAACCTATTCCATCCAATGAAAACTTTTATACAAGAAGAAGCTTTGGGGAAAACCTGCCTGGGGCCTTAAAGTTAGATTGAAAACCAAGTAAGGGTGCATGCTAAACTGATGCTCAACGGAGCCCTTGACCTCTGCAGATTGACAAAAACCTCACGGACACTGTTTCTGCCTGGTTTCGAACCAGGGACCTTTCGCGTGTAAAGCGAACGTGATGACCACTACACTACAGAAACCTCCCATTGGCTAGGAATTAATTTATGGCCACAAGGAGGATGGTCCACCCTGCTGGGAGCCAAGAAACAGTCAAAAAGTGTAGTAACAGACTTCTCAAAGGACAGCAAGGGTTATCATAAATTGTAAGAACGTGTCCTTGTTGGATTCAAGCTAGGGATTTCCTAAACATACAGCAGAAACGATATATACTTTAGTGCAGAGAAAAAGGTAAAAGAAAGCCATCCTGTGTTTCTGCCCGGTTTCGAACCGGGGACCTTTCGCGTGTTAGGCGAACGTGATAACCACTACACTACAGAAACCTGATGAGAGCTGTGTGTTAGGCGAACGTGATAACCACTACACTACAGAAACCTGATGAGAGCTGCAATGCGGCATACCATTACCCAGCAATAGACAGCGTCTCATTCTCTTCAAGGTTCTGACAGAAAGGCAAAGAAAATGCTATGTGCCAAAAGGCTGAACACCTGAAAGCCTTCAAGTCAACTTGAAAACTAAGCAAACAGCAAGATAAAATTATAGAGTTTTTGCCTCTGACAGAGAGCCAAAAAGAAGCAAGACTAACGGGCTGACCATCACACATTCCTAAAATCACAGTCTTGCCTCAGGGCCTTCAAGTCAACCCAAAAGCCAAAGGAAGGGGTTATGCTAATATGCCACCCACCAGACCTTTGGCCTCTGAAAAGAGAAAGAAGAACCTGAAGGGCATTCTGTATACACATATGTTTATGTTCTATTTTTATAACATCCGACTTTAAGATCTCAGACAGTTTGCATTATGTTTTTATTGGATGCTATAAATTGTCAACAGTTCTTCATACCTTAAATGCATAGGTAATGTGAGTTGGTATAACCTATTCTATCTAATGAAATGTTTTATACAAGAAGATGCTGTAGGGAAAACCTGCCCGGGGCCTTAAAGTCAGATTGAAAACCAAGTAAGGGTTTATGCTAAACTGATGCTCAACGGAGCCCTTGACCTCTGCAGATTGGCAAAAAAATTGATTTTGCCCGTGGACCTTTCACGTGTTAAGCGAATGTGATGAACACTACACTACAGAAGCCCTGTTTTTGTGGATTCATTTTTGACCACAAGGAGGTGGGCCTGCTTTTCTGGGAGCCAAGAAACTGAAAAAAGTGAAGCAACAGACTTCTCAAAGGACAGCGAGGGATTATAATACATTGCAAGAACGTGTCTCTGGCTGCATTCAAAGTAGGGATTGCCTACACATACAGCAGAAATGATACATACTTTAGTGCAGAGAAAAAGGCAAAAAGTGCCCACCTGTGTTTCTGCCCGTTTTCGAACCGGGGACCTTTCGCGTGTGAGGCAAACGTGATAACCACTACACTACAGAAACCTGATGTAGAAAACCCTGCGACACCCCCTTGCCCAGCCATAGACAGCTTCTCTTTTGCCAACCTTTGAACTCGTTCTTTACGACATTTTTCACGCTTAGCTTGCATCCTCAGTTTGTCCATTGGTCTGTCCTGTTAATATAATTTTAAACATTGCCCTTTGGGAGCAGAACATTAGTGGACATGTACAGTAAAACAAAGCAGACAGCCTCAGGTTCTTGAAGTTGGCTCAAAGGCAAAGAACAAGGAAAGGCTGAACTGCTGCATTTAATAATGACAGAAAGGCAAAAAAATGCTATGAGCCAAAAGGCTGAACACCCGAAAGCCTTCAAGTCAGCTTGAAAACCAAGCAAACAGCAAGATAAAATGATACAGAGTTTTAGCCAATGACATATCGCCAAAATGAAGCAAACTAATGGGCTTAAAATCACATTCTTGCCTCAGGGCCCTCAAGTCAACTCAAAAGCCAAGGGAAGGAGTTATGCTAATATGCCACCCACCAGACAATTGCCCACTGAAAAGAGGAAAATAAGAAGCTGAAGGGCATATACACATATGTTTATGTCCTATTTTTCTAACACCCGAGATCTTAGCCAGTTTGCACTATGTTTCGATTGGATGCTAGAAAATGTCACCAGTTCTTCATACCTCAAATATATAGGTAATGGGAGATGATATAACCTATTCCATCCAATGAAAACTTTTATACAAGAAGAAGCTTTGGGGAAAACCTGCCTGGGGCCTTAAAGTTAGATTGAAAACCAAGTAAGGGTGCATGCTAAACTGATGCTCAACGGAGCCCTTGACCTCTGCAGATTGACAAAAACCTCACGGACACTGTTTCTGCCTGGTTTCGAACCAGGGACCTTTCGCGTGTAAAGCGAACGTGATGACCACTACACTACAAAAACCTCCCATTGGCTAGGAATTAATTTATGGCCACAAGGAGGATGGTCCACCCTGCTGGGAGCCAAGAAACAGTCAAAAAGTGTAGTAACAGACTTCTCAAAGGACAGCAAGGGTTATCATAAATCGTAAGAATGTGTCCTTGTTAGATTCAAGCTAGGGATTTCCTAAACATACAGCAGAAACGATATATACTTTAGTGCAGAGAAAAAGGTAAAAAAAAATCCAACCTGTGTTTCTGCCCGGTTTCGAACCGGGGACCTTTCGCGTGTTAGGTGAACGTGATAACAACTACACTACAGAAACCTGATGAGGGTTGCAATGCGGCATACCATTACCCAGCAATAGACAGCGTCTCATTCTCTTCAAGGTTCTGACAGAAAGGCAAAGAAAATGCTATGTGCCAAAAGGCTGAACACCTGAAAGCCTTCAAGTCAACTTGAAAACTAAGCAAACAGCAAGATAAAATTATAGAATTTTTGCCTCTGACAGAGAGCCAAAAAGAAGCAAGACTAACGGGCTGACCATCACACATTCCTAAAATCACAGTCTTGCCTCAGGGCCTTCAAGTCAACCCAAAAGCCAAGGGAAGGAGTTATGCTAATATGCCACCCACCAGACCTTTGGCCTCTGAAAAGAGAAAGAAGAAGCTGAAGGGCATTCTGTATACACATATGTTTATGTCCTATTTTTATAACATCCGACTTAGATCTCAGACAGTTTGCATTATGTTTTTATTGGATGCTATAAATTGTCAACAGTTCTTTATACCTTAAATGCATAGGTAAGGTGAGTTGGTATAACCTATTCTATCAAATGAAAAGTTTTATCAAAGAAGATGCTGTAGGGAAAACCTGCCCGGGGCCTTAAAGTCAGATTGAAAACCAAGTAAGGGTTTATGCTAAACTGATGCTCAACGGAGCCCTTGACCTCTGCAGATTGGCAAAAAAAGTGATTCAGCCCGTGGACCTTTCACGTGTTAAGCGAATGTGATGACCACTACACTACAGAAACCCTGTTTTTGTGGATTCATTTTTGGCCACAGGGTAGATGTCCGCCAGCTTCGGGCAGCCCTCTATGCCAGGCTCTGTGGATAAAAAGAGTTCTATGGCTTGCAGTACACTAGGCGAGCAGGAGCAGTTGTATGGCACCTACCTGACCATGGCGCTTTGACGGCACGCCTCATACACACCAAAGGCCGGCCCTGCTTTCTGTTATTCTATACACATAACTTTACCACCATGTATGAGTGTCACACCACAATGCAAAGGGCCCACTGAGACACTTTCGCCCAGGGGCCCGCATAAACCTGAAGCCAACCCCGCACCCTCTTCTTTTTAGAAATTTCTAGCCCCTATAAACTGATAATTGAATATAGTATCCAGCACTTGTGTATAACTGTGAATAGCATGTGTTTTCTGTGAAATTGTAACAGGTGCAAGGGAAATAAACGTATATAAAGTGTATCTGCGTGCGTGTAGCAGCTGCAAAGCTCTAGGGTGTTCCATAACGCCAAGTACAGAATGACATCGCGTTCCCCATAGGCAACACATGGTTGGGCCTCTCCTTCATTGTCAGGTACTCCTGGGTTTCCGTAGCAACCAGCAGGCGATTCCCCCAGCCTGGCGATGCATAGCCTCCTCCCAGTCTCGCCAGCCGCTCAGCGCGCTGCATTGTGGGAGATGTAGTGCAAGAAAGGGGTTGCAGTTATATCATTAACTAGTGAGGGAACTACCGATCCTGCTAACCAACGAGGAGCTGAGCAGGGGCGCACTCTAACATGCTTGATACCTTCTGGCTCTCCTATTGGAAGACGTGAGGGTCAGTCAGTGTGGTGCCCGCCTGTCTGTGTCTCCGGTGATTCAGGGTGCTGTGAGAGGCGCACGCAGAGGAGCCCAGCCCAGCCTATCCGTGCCAGAGCTGCAGAAAGGAGCGACCCCGATATAGCAGGTGAGTGACCCGCCATTGCCCCTGTTATCCGGGAACCCTCTATCCATGACTGGGGGGTATTATTTACATCCGGGAATGTGGTGCCTGTTCAGCCCCAGGGTGATGGTGGCAGACTATATGCCAGAACTGGGTTGCAAGCCAAAGCAATTGATGGGGACCCATTGGAATGTATCCATTAGGATTCTTCAATCTGATTGGTTGATTTGAGTCATAGACTGCTATTGCTCATCAGTGACCACATAGGGGGCACCCAGATGATGCATTGCCTATTAACCCCCTGGATGCTGGTTGGCATCTGGCCTGTTTCAGGAGAATGGTCTATCCATGACCGTGGCTGCCTTGCGGTGATTGGACTGTGCATGCCCTCCCGGGGGTAAACGTTATTTCCACCTGGACCACCATCAGTTTCGAGTTTCTGGGCCCCATACGATCTAAATCTTTGGGCCTCCTTCCATGGTGTTGCTTTCAAGCGGTCCTTCACTCTGAATAAGAGTCTATCTTATATGCTTTCCACACCCTGTACATACAGATTGCTCACATTAAAAACCATCCTACCTGCATCTACTGCATGTTATGAGCCTTTAAACATCCAAGATGGCGGCTCATGGGACATCAGGCAGCCTGCAAACAGGAAGTGTCTTCTGACTGTGCTGCTCTGCATTCTGGGATTGCGGACCTTTCCTGACCCCAGCTCTGCTCTGTCTGAGCAAAGCACAGCTATTACCCCGCCCCCTGTACTTTATCCCATTCTCCTCTCCTCAATAAATGTGATGCTTCTGAGTCAAGATGGCGGCGCCCGTATCCTAAATTCCTGAACAGAGTTGCAGCCCAGTGGAGGAAAGAATAATAAGTAAGTGACTGAAAACTTAAAATGTATTAACTTTAGATGCTGGGGAATCGTTTTTTTAAGGGTTTGAGCTTTTCAATAAATGGTAAAGGTCCGGTTTCAGTGGGGGGTTGTAGGCGCATGCAGGCATTTCTGTGTACCCTCTTATAGACTCCATGGCCGCCCCCGAGGTCCACTTTAAAAAAACTTGCATGGTCTGTGACAGATTCCTCTTAGAAGTGGAACAAAACCCACCAACGGAAACCCTGGAATCTAAAAGAGTCCAGGGCCAGCCACTGGCTTTCCCCCAGGGCATCCCGAATTGGGCTGCACTCTTCTGTCCCAGCCATTCAGATAGGATGGTGTGGGAGTGCGCATGCCGCTGGGGATGTGGCAGCCCACGCTCCCCATTGGAGGAATCCGGATGAGGGTCCATGCATGCACTGTTGGACCAAGGAGAGATTACTTTTACTGGGCAAACTGGGGGGTTTAACACAGCGGGGTACCCCAATTTTGGGATGCCCCGGGGGCGTGGGACAAAACCCGAATCAAATTCCCGGGTATTGTTCTGCTTTGGAATGGACCAAAACCCACGCTCGACGGCCCTGGAATCTATAAGAGTTCAGGGCCGCCTGATTCCTCCCCCCTTCTGTGTGAAACCCCCTGAGTCCCCTAAAAAAAACTACATTCTTGATCCAACTGCGCATGCACAAACTGCGGCTGCCATCAGCTATACCTTTAACTTTGGTGTGGGCACGCCACGGCTGCAAGGTGAGCGGGGGATGCGGTTGCTGCCGACACTGGTGGGCGAGTGACAGCGAGCATGTCGCTCAGCCAATCAGCGCTGTCGCCCAAGTCTGTGCCGTAGGAGCGGAAGGCAGGTGAATGTATGGAGTAACCTGGGGGGTTACACACAGTGGGGCATACTAATTTGGGGTGCCTCCACATGGAGTAAAAACACAGGGGAAAGTGAAATTCCTGTGTATTGTTCCCGTTTAAAGTGTTTGGCAAGTCTAAAGCTCAGTAGCTTACCTTATATTATGTCCCTCCAGCGCTCTGTTTTCTCCTCTGTCTGTCTCCTTAGTGAGGAAATCACTTCCTCATTCAGCTTTCAGTCTCTAACCCCGCTGACCTGATCTTTTAATCAACCTTCAGTGGTCCGAGAACGGAAACACCCCCCACTCCCTCCCTAGACATCCTGATTGTCTGCCTCTTTCTGCAGCTATGAAACCCTGCCCTCCTCCCTTTTCTTTTTCACACTATGCGCTGGCAGGCTGGAGACACTCTTAGCCTACAGCATCTCTCACCCCTTTATCTAATCACACTATGTGCTGGCAGGCTGGAGACACTCTTAGCCTGCAGCATCTCTCACCCCTTTATCTAATCACACTATGTGCTGGCAGGCTGGAGACACTCTTAGAGAAAGGGGGGAGGGGGTGTTTCTTCATGAAAACCCCCTCAGGGTTGAGTAGTTTAATGGACTATCGGTCAATGATGGTCTTGTAAGGTCGGTAGTAAAATAAATTGATTTATTTATTTGAACCGTTATTTGTATTTGGTGTCACTTTACATAAGTTTCACATTCTATATACATTTTTTTCACATATTTCCATATAAAATTTTTCACATATTTCACACAGCATATATACAGGTATATTTCACCATTCACATATTTTGTTCACATATTTTGGAAGATAGAGGTGGATAAGCAGATAATAGTTACTTATCTGGTCTTTCCCCACAATTCAAGTAATCTGATTACTTGAATTGTGGGGAAAGACCAGATAAGTAACTATTATCTGCTTATCCACCTCTATCTTCCAAAATATGTGAACAAAATATGTGAATGGTGAAATATACCTGTATATATGCTGTGTGAAATATGTGAAAAATTGTATATGGAAATATGTGAAAAAAATGTATATAGAATGTGAAACTTATGTAAAGTGACACCAAATACAAATAACGGTTCAAATAAATAAATCAATTTATTTTACTACCGACCTTACAAGACCATCATTGACCGATAGTCCATTAAACTACTCAACCCTGAGGGGGTTTTTATGTAGAAACACCCCCCCCCCCCTTTCTCTATGAATATAAACCGAGTAGGGACTCAAACTCCTGGACAACTTCCCCTGTAGATACATCCCACCTGGGGTCTCTACAGGGATCCCCCATCCTGTAAGTTAAATGGAGACACTCTTAGCCTGCAGCATCTCTCACCCCTTTATCTAATCACACTATGTGCTGGCAGTAATAACTAGAGGCACAACAATGCACTTATTTTTTTTTACTATGATATATGTAAAGCACACATTGTGCTTACATCATATCGCTGCTGTCATACCGACTGTTGCTCCTCATTTTTTCTCTGCATCTCCAATGCTCTAATACTTTTACTAATAACTTAGGAACTACAGGCAGGGCTGTATTTCCCATTAGGCAACCCTAGGCACGGGGGGGGGGGGGGGTGCTGCCCTTACTACTGTAGTAAAGAAAATAAATTAAAGCAGACCTTCACTCTGAATATGAGTCTATCTTATATGTTTCCCACACCCTGTACATACAGATTGATCACATTAAAAATCATCCTACCTGCATCTACTGCATGTTATGAGCCTTTAAACATCCAAGATGGAGGCTCATGGGACATCAGGCAGCCTGCAGACAGGAAGTAACTTCTGACTGTTCTGCTCTGCATTCTGGGTTTGCTGACCTTTTCCTGACCCCAGAGCTGCTCGGTCTGAGCAAAGCACAGCTATAACCCTCCCCCTGTACTTTATCCCACTCTCCTCTCCTCAGTAAGTGTGATGCTTCTGAGTCAAGATGGCGGCGCCCGTATCTTAAAGCCCTGAACAGAGTTGCAGCCCAGTGGGGGAAAGAATAATAAGTGACTAAAAACTTAAATTATATTAATTTTAGATGCTGGGGAATCATTTTATAAGGGTTTGGGCTTTTCAATAAATCATGCTGAAGGTCCAGTTTAAAACTCCCATAGCTGGAACATTAATGGCTGCTAACAAGCACCCCCAGCCTCAGAAGGATGCAAAGTGTATTTGTGGGGGGGAGGGGGGGGGGAGCAGGTGCCATGGGTTGAACACAGGCCAGAGCACTGCTGTGATCATGTGACTCCTGTGTGTCAGAATACCGGAAAGATGGACCTGACTTAAAGTGGACCAACACCCAGGATTTTGACTATCCTGGGTATTGGTCCACTTCCCCAGCTGCCTGAAACCCCCCCAAACACCCCGAAAACTCACCTCTCCACGCTCCCACGTGAGTGCGCTGTCCAATGCCCGCCGACAGACAAGTGACGTCCGTCGACGGACAAGGGATCGCGCCCGCCACCACCTCCCGCGCGTCACTCTTGACGTGTGCGCGCCCGCGCCGGCCATTCAGAGACGGCGGGCGCGGGCGCGCGTGCGTCTAGAGGAGCGCGAGTGAGGCGGCGGAAGCAGCGGCTGGAGAGGTAAGGTTTTTCGGGGTTTTGGGGGGGTTACACCCAGCGGGACATCCCGATTTCGGATGTCCCACGGTGTGTGAGGTGATCGGCCCGGGAATCTTATAGATTCCCGGGCCAATCACCCCTGGGTGTTGGCCCACTTTAAATAAAAGGCCTAGGGCACCATGAACACTAAATACGGCCCTGACTACAGGATCTTTTTGAAAACGGATTGAAGTTTGGGACAGTGCAACGTGTAGCCCGAGACAATGGGAGAACAATTGGGCTTTTCTTTAGTATAGCTTTAAAGCAGACCAAAACCCTTATTTTTAACTAGCATCCCTTGAAATACTCCCCTCATGAAAAGCACTTTTTGACAATTCTCACTGCTCCTGCTTCACTCTAATTCCAGATAATGGCGCCTGTTTTGGCTGTAAAGCTCTGCCTCCATACATTGCCACTGTTGTCCAAGATGGCGACTCATGGAGCATCAGGCATCCTGCAAACAGGAAGTGCCTTCTGACTGTGTTGCTCTGCATTCTGGGATTGCTGTCCTTTCCCTGACCCCAGATTTGCTCTGTCTGTGCAAAGCACAGCTATAACCTGCCCCCTGCACTTTATCCAGCTCACCTCTCCTCAGTATGTGTGATGCTTCTGAGTCAAGATGGCGGCGCCCGTAGCCTGTCCTGAACAGAGCTTTAGCCCGGTGGGGGAAAGAATAGTAAGTAAGTGACTAAAAACTTAAAATATATTAATTTTAGATGCTGGGGAATAGTTTTTTCAGGGTTTGGGCTTTTCATTAAATCATGCTGAAGGTCCGGTTTAACAGAGAACAGTGCTCCTCCCCATGCCTGAGCCCAATATGGGGGATGAGGGGCCTGTCTTATGACCTGCACCACAGTGGCCCTGAGCAATCTGCAGAAAACAGGATGACAATGTCAGGCCCTGTGGGACACCCGCCTTCAAGGTAAGCCCACATCCCCCAATCTCCGCTGCTAGCTTCACCTCTAGTCAAGCCCCCGTTTGCCGGGACGCTATACACGCCTCGCCAGACACGGTTGCCCCACGACTTAGTAGCACAAAGGATGTGAACTTACAGGGGGTTAAGGTAGGTGAACCAAAGGCCAGACTGGGCAATGTCGAGAAGCCGAGGTCATACACAGGTAGTTGATCCTTAAAGTGGACCAACACCCAGGATTTTGACTATCCTGGGTTTTGGTCCACTTCGGGGGGGGCACCCCGATTAAGTGAAACCCCCCAGAAAGCCCCAAAAACTCACCTCACCACGCTCCCACGTGACCGCGCCGTCCAATCCCCGCCGACGGACAAGCGGGTGACAGCGACGGACAAGACAGCGCGTCCGCCGCCGCCTCCCGCATGTCACTCTTACAGGGCGCCCGCCTGCTCCGGCCATTCACAAACGGCCGGCGCGGGCGCGCGCATGTCTAGAGGGGCGCGCGGGAGGCCACCGCCGATAAGGTAAGGTTTTTTTGGGGTTTTGGGGGGGTTTCACCCCGCGGGACATCCCGATCTCGGATGTCCCGCGGTGATGGAGGTGATCGGCCCGGGCCGAGCACCCCTGGGTGTTGGTCCACTTTAAATATCGCGGCACCAAGGGAGAGACAATAGAAGAGTCAAGGTCAAGCCAAAGGTCAATCTGGGAGGTCACGGGTTCGCGGTACAAGGTGTAAGACAGAAGCGTGGTCGGGGTACAAGCAAAGGTCGGTCCAGGCGGCAATCACAGAATCGTCAAACTAAGCGAGGTCGGCAATGGAATCAAACAGGATTATTTCAGGATCAAAGGCACACTCAGCTAAACGCTATTACGGGCACCGGAGTACTGGAGGGATAAAACCTTTATAGGGCTGAGCACTATAGGGAGTGTGTAGTGATTGGTGCACATTCCAACACTGGGCTGGATGCCCAATAAACTTTGAGGGGCGCTACGCCCAGGTCATACAAAAAAAGGGATTGGTCCCTTTAAATCAGCCTTCGGTGGCCGCGCAGAGGAGGAGGCGGCCGCGCACATCGCTGCTCGGCGCAGCCCACAAGCAGGCTGACGCCGCAAGACCAGGACCCAAGTGAGTTTGGCGTGACAGACAACAGTAAAGGTTCTCCAATGGCCTTGGCACCCAGCATGCTCTCCTATAGAAACAACCCTGCTCTAATATGTTTTCATGCAGAAACACCGCAGAAGAGATCTTGTTATGCTTGTAGTCCAGTTTTAATTGTGACTTTGCCTTTGGTTGATTAATGCAGTCCTACCTTGAAGGTGCGTTCATATATACGCAGCAAACGGACATGGTGGCGGCTAGGTTGCAATAAATAGAGACCTGCAAGCACTCAGCCTTGATGCTGGGTTGTCACATGTCTGTATGTCATGTCCAGTATGGAGGGTTAATAAAAGCAGTGTATCCATTGCTGGAATGGCCTTTCTGAGTCCAAAAAATCAACACCATGTGGGACTAGAACTGTGTACATGGGTTAGCCCGCTCGTGTCTGAATGGACCTATCAACTATTTACTTAGCCCTGGATGGTGCCGCATTGTGCTCCCCATGATGAGTTCATAAAATGCATTCTTTTATCTCCTTTCAGGCCATTGATTATTGGATTGCGGCATGTAATATCCTGTGTAATATCTCTGTATAGTTCAGACTTCCTGTAACTGTGTGCCTTTATTGTAAGAGGGTGTCTTGGGATTTTGTCTCCAGAAACACCTTGATTGTGGTCTCTGTACCATTATATTTAGTTATATTCTAGTTCAGCTGTACTCAACTGGCGGACCGGGGTCCGAATGCGGACCTCGGTGCCAGATTTCTGCACCCCCTCCCCTGACAGCCCTGCACTTGGTTGCTTCTGTGTTGCCGTTCTCAGTGCTGCCCCCTTTACTTGATTGGCGATGTAGTGCTTAGTCTCCCTGCCAGTGTCATGACTACCTGGCACCTACCCTGTTTCCCCGAAAATATAAGACACTGTCTTATATTAATTTTTCCCTGGAAAAGGGCACTTGGCCTTATTTTTGGGGGATGTCTTGACAGAAGACAGGCAGCGTGCGTCTCCTCCACCTCCCTGGAGCCCCCCCTTACGTGCCCCGCCATTACGCCCCCTAGTGGTTACAATACCAGGCTGCACAGAGCATCAGGCTGCTCAGCTGTGCTAGTTGAGTATGCCTGTGAGAGTCTCACGGGACCCGCGCGGCAGCCGCCGGGCGGCCTATGCGGGCCGTGTTTGCAGGCTGCCGGGCCTGTTTTAACGTAGGGGCCTGGAGCGGCAGCTCCGTCCGCCCCTACGTTAATCCGGGCCTGCTTACCGTTACCGTATTATCTCGGTCCAGGTCTCGCTGGGGCACACTCGGCGGCGCGGACACAGGGAGCAGGCGGCGGCAGCCTTTCCTCAGGTTCGCGCGGGCTCTCTGACATCCCCCTGCGCACCGTCCCTCAGCAAATACCCGGCCACAGCGCTGCAGCCAATCAGTGAGCTGCGAGGCGCCACCGCCCCAACGGTCTCTACGGTAGAAGCTCCGGATCCTTCTGCAACATTTCGTGGACGGAACTGTACCAACGGTGAGGCCCTATTTTCAGGGGAGGATTTATTTTCGGGTAGGAATTATTTTCGGGGGATGACTTATATAACGATATCCTCCGAAAGCAGGCACTAGGCCTTATTTTCGGAGGATGTCTTATTTTCGGGGAAACAGGGTAGCATTACAACATGAAGTACTGCGCGGTGGCAGAAAGTGGCACACAAACTTTGTTTCACGGTCACTGTCCCTGTCTCTGTGTGCCAGGACCCCACACTGTGTGTCTGGAGCTGCCCTAACCAATGGAGACATATTTTTGGAAGTTTTTTTTTCACTAGTGGGTATAACTAGATCTAGTTATTTAAAATCTGCTCTAACTTTTTAAAATGAATCCCCAAATACATTTTACATGAAAGCCTCAACTTTCTTCTAAAATAGTCATATCAGACTATTGATTCTTAAAGCGGACCTTCTGCATGATTTAATGAAAAGCCCAAACCCTTCAAAAACGACGGTATTCCCCAGCATCTAAAATTAATATATTTTAAGTTTTTAGTCACTTACTTACTATTCTTTCCCCCACCGGGCTGCAACTCTGTTCAGGACTCTAGGATATGGGCGCTGCCATCTTGAAGAATCACACATAGGACAGGAGAGCGGAATAAAGTTCAAGTGGACCAACACCCAGGGGGGATCGGCCCGGGAATCTATAAGATTCCCGGACCGATCAGATCCCTCCCCGCGGGGCATCCGAAATCGGGATGTCCCGCGGGGAGGAACCCCCCAGGAGGCCCACAATCCTCACCTTACCGGCGATCCAACGGCGCATGCGCGAGACGCGGCCGCGTCTCTCGCTTCCCTCTAGCAGGGCGCGCTCCCGCGCCGGCCGTTTTGTGAATGGCCGGCGCAGGAGCGCTCCCTGTTAGAGGGAAGCGAGAGACGCAGCCAATGACAGCGCTCTGGTATGCGCGTCCAAGCGGCTTTGGACGCGCATACCAGAGCAGCTCTGAGCGCTGTCATTGGCCGGACGAGGTCACGTGGGAGCAGGGAGAGGTGGGTTTTTGCAGCGATCGGGGGGGTTTCACACAGCGGGGCACCCCCGATCGGGGTGCCCCACCTAAGTGGACCAACACCCAGGATAGTCAAAATCCTGGGTGTTGGTCCACTTTCAGGGGGGCAGGTTATAGCTGTGCTTTGCACAGACAGAGCAGAGCTGGGGTCAGGGAAAGGACAGCAATCCCAGACTGCAGAGACACTTCCTGTTTGCAGGCTGCCTGATGCTTCATGAGCCGCCATCTTGGATGTTTAAAGTCTCATAACATGCAGTAGATGCAGGTAGGATAATTTTTAATGTGAGCAATATGTATGTACAAGGTGTGGGAAACATATAAGATATGCTCTTATTCAGGGTGAAGATCCGCTTTTAAAGGACCTACCTACCTCGTGCCAAGCATACTTCCCAACTGTCCCTGATTTGGAGGGACTGTCCCTCTCTTGAGTCAATGTCCCTGTGTCTCTCATTGTTCTTCTCTGTCCTTTGAAATTTAATATGCCGATATGCATTAATAAATTATGTATTCTCCTATTCAGATTGTTTATATTGTTGTAACTGTTAAACCATATCTCCTATTCATCAAACAATGAGGGGGCGAGTGATTACTGGTGCCCTGGGGGGTATCACAATCTGGGATGGCCAGCGGCCGGCCCTGGGATCTTTTATATGCCAGGGCTGGACCCAGTGGGGGTTGTTCCTCTTTAAAGAGAACTAAAACTGTGTGTATCTGGCTCTGGAGTATTTTAGGCTATGTAGCTTTGTTTTCAAAAAGTGGTCTGCTCTGTCTCTGCTTCCAGTCCTCCACCACGGTCCTTGTGAGTTTTTCCGGCATCCCCTGCTCACTGCCCCGGGCGTGTATCAGAACTAGGGAAGAACGGGTGATGGAAGGAGCCCCAGATGGGACAGAAGTTGCTCTGTGAATGAGCCCATAAACACAAGTTGAATGACCACAGCTGCTCTCACATGCTCATGGTCAGCAGAGGCGTGCAAGGAGAACTGGAGTGCATGGGGGGGAAAGGGTCTATTCCTGGCAAGGAAAACCCTTATTGAAAATATTTCACTATGATATTACAGTACAGTTAAAAATAATAATTAATGTGCATAGATTATTCCAAGTGATTAAATCATACATATTGTGTAATAATGAACTTGTTTTCACATATACCGTATTTTTCGCCCTATAGGTCGCACCTGCCCATAAGACGCACCTAGGATTTGGGGGAGGAAAATAAGAAAAAATATTAAAATATTAAAATATAGAAATATTTTAAACCAAAAAAACACCATTACAGACAGTGTGGCATTCCCCCTATCCCATTCCCACAGGCCGTGTGGGATGCCCCCATTCCATAGACAGTGTAGCATGCCCCCATCCCATTACCCGTATACCCAGTGTGGCATTCCCCCCTCCCATTCCCCATATAGGCAGTGTGGCATTCCCCATATAGGCAGTGTGGCATCCCCCCTCCCATTCCCCATATAGGCAGTGTGGCATCCCCCCTCCCATTCCCCATATAGGCAGTGTGGCATTCCCCCTCCCATTCCCCATATAGGCAGTGTGGCATTCCCCCTCCCATTCCCCATATAGGCAGTGTGGCATCCCCCCTCCCATTCCCCGTATACCCAGTGTGGCATTCCCCCCTCCTATTCCCCATATAGGCAGTGTGCCCCCCCATTCCCATAGGCAGTGTGGCATTCCCCCCTCCTATTCCCCATATAGGCAGTGTGCCCCCCCATTCCCATAGGCAGTGTGGCATCCCCCTCCCCCCATTATCATAGGCTGTGTGGCACCCCCCCCCATTCCCATTGGCAGTGTTGCATCCCCCTCCCCCCATTTTCATAGGCTGTGTGGCATCCCCCTCACCCCATTCCCATTGGCAGTGTGGCATCCCCTCCCCCCATTATCATAGGCTGTGTGGCATCCCCCTCCCCCCATTCCCATTGGCAGTGTTGCATCCCCCTCCCCCCATTTTCATAGGCTGTGTGGCATCCCCCTCACCCCATTCCCATTGGCAGTGTGGCATCCCCCTCCCCCCATTATCATAGGCTGTGTGGCATCCCCCTCCCCCCATTCCCATTGGCAGTGTGGCATCCCCTCCCTCCATTCCCAGTGTGGCATCCCCCTCCCCTCATTATCATAGGCTGTGTGGCATCCCCCTCCCCCCATTCCCATTGGCAGTGTGGCATCCCCTCCCACCATTCCCAGTGTGGCATCCCCCTCCCCCCATTATCATAGGCTTTGTGGCATCCCCCTCCCCTCATTATCATAGGCTGTGTGGCATCCCCCTCCCCCCATTCCCATTGGCAGTGTGGCATCCCCTCCCTCCATTCCCAGTGTGGCATCCCCCTCCCCTCATTATCATAGGCTGTGTGGCATCCCCCTCCCCCCATTTCCATTGGCAGTGTGGCATCCCCTCCCACCATTCCCAGTGTGGCATCCCCCTCCCCTCATTATCATAGGCTGTGTGGCATCCCCCTCCCCCCATTTCCATTGGCAGTGTGGCATCCCCTCCCACCATTCCCAGTGTGGCATCCCCCTCCCCTCATTATCATAGGCTGTGTGGCATCCCCCTCCCCCCATTTCCATTGGCAGTGTGGCACCCCCTCCCCCCATTCCCAGTGTGGCATTCCCCTCCGCATCGGCGCAGGCCACGCCCACCCGATTCACGGAGCCAGCTGTAAGAAGCAGCGGCGGGCTCTGTCCCGGCCCCACCGCTGCTATCGCTGTCTTCTCAGGCAGCTGCCTCTGCTACCTGCCTCTTCCTGGGCACGGGAGAACACCCAGGTCAGGGCAGCGGGTGGGCGTGCAGAATAACAAAGTGCCAGCCATAGAGCATGAGCTGTAAAATCATCCTTACTTTATTGTAGTCCTTTTAAAAGCCATCATGGAGAGCAGTAAAAAGCATAACAAGAGCAGACCCTCGGTCAACGCGTTTTGAGCCAGGGGCTCTTAATCAGGCCACGCCCACCTGCTGCACGGACCTGGGTGCTCGCCTGTGCCCAGGAAGAGGCAGCAGATGGAGAAGCAGCGGGCGCTGTCTCTGGCCCCGCCCCTGCTATTGCTGCCTGAATAGACAGCGATAGCAGCGGCGGGGCCGGGACAGAGCCCGCCGCTCCTCTGTCTTCTTCTGGGCTCCCGCAGTGTGGCAGGCAACGCAGGAGCGCCGGGAACAGGTGAGTTTTTTTTTTTTTTTTTTTTACATTCGCCCGATAAGGCGCAGACAATTTCCACCCACTTTTGGGGAAAAATAAGTGCGCCTTATAGGTATATCTTTTTCACATATTCTCCATAGTACATTTCAAGAATTATGAACAATGAAGATAATGTTATCTCCTCTATTCCTTCTAACTGAAGGATAGTCTCTGTTTACAGTTTGTAGCAAGATACTGTCTTACAGTTTGTACATACACACAATACCTATATATGTTATTAACAGACTATCACTGCTAGCTTGCTACAAACTGTTAATATTATGCATTATATATTGTTAGAGCGTGCACTGAGGAAGCTAATTGCGAAACGTCTGCACATTCCACTTGCTACATCTGAGGTTAACAGATTCCATGCTTGCTGCAAACTGTAAACAGAGACTATCCTTCAGTTAGAAGGAATAGAGGAGATACCATTATCTTCATTGTTCATAATTCTTGAAATGTACCATGGAAAATAAACATAACAAATATATGTGAAAACAAGTTCATTATTACACAATATGTATGATTTGATCACTTGGAATAATCTATGCACATTAAATATTATTTTTAACTGTACTGTAATATCATAGTGAATTACTCACTAATTACATAGTGAAAAATGGTGGAAGGACTTAAAACTTATCAGGAGAGACTTAAAGAACTTAATTTGTACAGTCTGGAGGAAAGAAGGGAGAGGAGGGACATGATTGAGACCTTTAAATATGTGAAAGGATTAAATAAGGTTCAGGAGGGAAGTGTTTTTAAGAAGAAACTAAATGATAGAACAAGGGGGCCCAACCTGAAGCTAGTCGGGGGGGAAGATCAGGATCAATGTTAGAAAATATTATTTTACAGAAAGAGTAGTAGATGCTTGGAACAAACTTCCAGCAGAGGTAGTTGAAAAATCAACAGTCACTGAATTTAAACATGCCTGGGATAAGCACACATCTATCCTAAGATAAAGAGAACATACAGTATACACATAAGATACAGAGAACATACAATATACACATAAGATACAGAGAACATACAGTATACACATAAGATACAGAGAACATACAGTATACACATAAGATACAGAGAACATACAGTATACACATAAGATACAGAGAACATACAGTATACACATAAGATACAGAGAACATACAGTATACACATAAGATACAGAGAACATACAGTATACACATAAGATACAGAGAACATACAGTATACACATAAGATACAGAGAACATACAGTATACACATAAGATACAGAGAACATACAGTATACACATAAGATAAAGAGAACATACAGTATACACATAAGGGCAGACTAGATGGACCGTATGGTCTCCTTCTGCCGTCAACCTTCTATGTTTCTATGTTTCTACTCTGTTTTAGTCCCAGGAAATACTCCCAATAAGGGTTTTCCTTGCCAGGAATAGACCCTTTCCCTCCCAAGCATATCATAGTCTCCAGGGAGTAGGGACCAAGAAAACTGGACGACTCTGTTCTCCCGGGGATGGCCAGTAGGACCAATCCCTGAGACCCCCCCCCCCTTTTCTCCAGAACTGGAGTGCACCCTGAACTCTAAAGCACAGGCTTTGCATGTCAGCTTGAAAGAGTGGCCTTGTGTGACCCCGAAACGTTGGAATTTTTTATAATGATAGCTGATAACCATCTTTTCTGGACAGTGCTCTGACTGATGGTGATCGAAGACATGCCATGAAGTGGCATCATATTTAGAAACAACAGGAGCTGAAATGTTTTGCTTAGAAATGAGGTTGTCATTATAACCTTTATATATACATTTAGATGATATCACAGTTTAGCATTTTACATTTATTACCTGCAGTGGTGGCATTACAGGACATGTAGAAACATCTGAAAATGTTCTGTTCTTATATTATAGACCTTGGAAAAAGAAGCATTTCACCAATATACTTTATCCAAAAACACCTTTCCTTCTGTCCTTTTTTCACACTTTAAAGTCACAGAAATCACAGTTTGAGTCAGCAGAAATAACTATAAATGGTATGCAAAGAACTGGCACATATAACGGGTGATGGATTATGATCTGTGGGTCTAAAATACAGCACAGTGCTTGAAATCTTTGTGAGCAGACACATAATGCACATAATCCTCCTGTCAGGCATGGCAGGCCCAACACTTTTATGTATATTAAAAATAATTGTTAGGCCTGTCATGCCTGACAGAAACAGTATGGCCAGCATGTGACAAAAATGGTAGAAGGACTTAAACTGATCAGGAACTTAATTTGTACAGTCTGGAGGAAAGAAGGGAGAGAGGGGACATGACTGAGACCTTTAAATATGTGAAAGGATTGAATAAGGTTCAGGAGGAAAATGTTTTTAAAGCGGACCAAAACCCACTGAACTCGTGAAATACATTTGGCCACAGGCCCTGCTGATGCTCCATGTTTAGGGTGTAGAACTAGAAATGGATATTTTCTTATTTGAATCTCCCTGGAACGCTGTTTTTTGCTGTTCCTTTCGGTAAGATGACAGGCGATCATGACATCATTGCCAAACAGAACAGTGGCAATGAATGGAGGAGGCGGGGCTTTACAGCTAAAACAGGTGCCATTATCTGGGATTAGAGTAAAGCAGAATCAGTGAAAATTGGCAAAAGGTTCCCGTCATGGAGAGGGGGAATTTATGGGATGCTAGTTAAAAATGTGGGTTTTGGTCCGCTTTAAGAAGAAAGAACAAGAGGGCTCAACCTGAAGCTAGTCGGAGGGACGATCCGGAGCAAGGTTAGAAAATATTATTTTACAGAAAGAGTAGTAGATGCTTAGAACAAACTTTCAGCAGAGATATTAATGTTTATATTTATATAGCGCCATCATCTTCTGTAGCGCTTTACAAGGTGTGATTACAGACAAGATAAAACATATAGTAAAGGGAACAAAACAAACTAGATGCTACAAGGTTTAAGGTGGACCAAAACCCAGGATTTTGACTATGCTGGGTTTTGGTCCTTCCCCCCCGGGGGTGCCCCGTTATGTGAAACCCCCCACATCTCCCACATCAACTCACCTCACCCCAGTCCTACGTCGAATGCGCGGCCAATCATTGCGCTCAGAGCTGCTGAGCTATGGCCGTTTAAACCGAAGTCTTAGCACAGCGACTTCGAGAGCGCTAGCAGCCGCATCCCAACCCTCCCTCTAACAGGGAGCGTGTCTGTGCCAGCCGCTGCCCACGCAGGCGCCGTTGGACCGGGAAGTAAGGTAAATGTAGTGGGGGACCTGGGGGGGTTTCACACAGCGGGGCATCCCGATTTTAGATGCCCCGGGGGGAGGGAATGGATCGGCCCGGGAATCTTATAGATTCCCAGACCGATCCCCCATCGGTTTCAGTCCACTTTAAACCAAGTGTTGTGAGCACAGGAGACAAGAGGAGAGAGAGCCCTGCCTTTGCAAGCTTATAGTCTAAAAATTGACAGTTAGTGGATTTAAACATGCCTGGGATAAGCACACATCTATCCTAAGAGAGAGAACATACAGTATACACCAGTGGCAGACTGGGGCCAAAAATCAGCCCTGGATTTTTCCAGCCCCTGGCCGTCCCCAGACTTCCCTGCTTAGGCCCCTCAACCATGATGCCGGGGCTATAGCATTGGGGGGCTGGGGTTCCTTTGCTTGTGTGTACAGAGTGGCAGGGTACAGAGGGTAGAAAGGGAGGCTTAGGGGGCAGGGATTGAATGTGAGTGTTAAAAGCAGCAGCCCAACTGGCCCCAAAGCAGTGCGGCCCACCGGGCATTGTCCCGGGTCTTCCTATGTCCAGTCCGCCCCTGGTATACACATAAGGGCAGACTAGATGGGCCATATGGTCTCCTTCTGCCATCAACCTTCTATGTTTCTACTTATTGACACCAAAGCTGGCATTACACCATTGCAGTGGGCAGGTATTGCATTTGGGTATAACTGGCACTTTACAGACACCACATATTGATACCAGGCCATATGCTGATCCTGATCTGGTGGCAGTCTTGTAAGGATCATGTTTGGGGTGTGAGGCCAGGGCCTGGAAAGATCTTTGATGATGAATAGAGATGGGGGGGGGGGGCTCTTCCATATTGGTGAGAGGGGAGGGGGGGTTTGCATTCTTTGTTGAGGGATGAGTGGTGGTCCCAGCTGCTCACACAGCTCCCTAATGAACATGACAAGTGACGGCGCAGCCAGACGATGGGGCCGCGCTGCTGGAAGACACCCAGTTGCTGTGATAATTGTGCGACAGCTGAGGCGTGCCGGATACACTGAGAAATCCTATTACTAATTATTTACCTGATTGTCTGCGCATCACACAACTGATTGAGCCACACAATGGCCTTGGTGTAATGGCAATGGGGCATATTTAAAGGTACCAGCGTCCTATGCATGATTACTATTGTTACTAATAATTGCATATTACTATTAATACTGATTTATATAGCACTGAAAGGAGGGCAGACTTTGATGACCTGCTATGGCTTCACTTTAGGAAAGGCAAATGGGATGGACATTAGATGAGCTGCTTGCCTGCCTGGGATAAGCACCCATCTATCCTAAAATAAAGAGAACATACACACCTAAGGGCAGGCTAGATGAACCACATCACCTCCATCTGCTGTCACCCTTCTATGGCCTCGATTCAATAAAGGTAGAAAAAAATTCTCATGGTAGTAAAAGATTCAATTCATGAGAAAAAAGCCTGAGAATTTCACTGTTGCCGAATCACCAGCTAAGAAAACAATGAAAGTCAATGGCCCTTTTTTTTTCCTAAGAAAAGTAGAGAACTGTTTACTCCTTTCTACACTGTAGTAAAAGCTGCCATTGACTTTCATCCAGTGATTCAGTAACAGTGACATTCTCAGGCTTTTTTCTCATGAATTGATTTTTTTACTACCATGAGAATTTTTTTCTACCTTTATTGAATCGAGGCCTATGTTTCTATTGGGTTTACAGTCCCTTTAAAGAGGAACATTGGGGGACCCCAAACCTCCCCCATCTGCCCCCCCCCCCCCTCCGGTTTTACCTTTGGGCACAATTTACTCACCCCGCCAGGGGGATCCATCTTCTGATTCCGAGTGACTTTCTGAGGGGCATCCCAGGCTCCTGATGCTGCGTCTGCGCAATAGAGCAGTTGGATTCCTACAGGACTTTGAAGAGCACGGCTAAAGCCGTACTGCTATTTACAGACGGCTACGCTGGCACGGGTGGCAGTGGTCAGGCCCAGAAGCAGCCAGATGTTGCCGCAGCAGGCAGCGGTGACATCCAAAAGATAAGTATGGGAGGGGAGACAGACCTTATTTATTTTAGGTCCAATGTTCCTCTTTAAATTAGCCTGCTTTCTGCCCACTCCATGATGAATGTCAGACTTGTTTTTCAATCTCCAACATTTTACTTGTCTCGTTAAGCCCTTCAGAAGGTCTTTTGCTCTGCTGATTTGTTATATACAGTCCCCTTAAAGTGGACCAAAACCTATGATTTTGACTATCCTGGGTTTTGCTCCCCCCCCCCCCCCCCGAGGCCCCCAATCGGTGTGAACCCACCCAGATCGCCCGAAGAAACTCACTTTATCCCAGTCGTACGGCCCATACGTGGCCGCTCGTCCAATCAGCGCGCTTTAAGGCGGCGTCTAAAGCTTCGAGCGCGCTGGTGGCCACCTCCCCCGCTTCGCTCTAACAGGGAGCATGCCCGCATCGGCCATTTACAAATGGCTGGCGCGGGCACACGCCCTGCTATAGGAACACATGTGCCGTTGGACCGGGAAGAGAGGTAAGTGACTTGGGTGACCTGGGGGGTTTCACACAGTGGTGCATCCCGATTTTGGTTCCCCTGGGGAGAGGGAATTGATCGTCCCCGGAATCTTATAGATTCCCTGGCCGATCAAGCTGGGTTTTGATTCCCTGGCCGATTTGGTCCCCGCCGCTATAAGCCAGACCACCCGGCGCTAGCATGGGTAGTAAGTGCATCCATTGTTCCGCCCCCAGAAAGCCCCACCCATGTAAGTGCCGGCAGCCAATTGCAGTGCTGTATTCCCGAAGGAGGCATTCTAGAGGGTTATGTGTGGGGGGCTTCCAGCATTTTGGATGAATGACAGACTTATCTTATAGCGGCGGTACCAACACACCTCCTGAGTAAATTACACATTCTGAGACCAGCAGCACCTGTGCATGAGAGCTGCCAGGTGAAAGAAAGTTCACAAGGGTTTATAAGGAAATGAAACATGCTGAAATAAATACACGACCCCTGACTTCTAGCAATGAGTGAGCAGAAAGCAGGCTAATTTAAAGGGACTCTGTAGGGAAAGTGCATAAACGGTCATTCAGCAGCTCACCTTATCATGGCTGCACTGTCCCTTCCTGTCCGAATGCAGCTGCTCCTGAAAGAAGAAACAAGAGTAGTGGCACACCCCCTGAATTCCTTTGTCATAGACCACCAATAATAGGGCTAAGCTGGTGGTCTAATGCTCCACATCATCAGACTGTAGACACTGAGAGAGAGGGAGATCAGCCAAGGTGATGAGAATGCCTGTCTTGCAGACCCCTCCCATGATGCTGATTATTATGCGGCACCACAGAGCCAAGGACCACGCCCAAATATTTCAGAAAATAAATCATAAGGTGAAGCTATAAACCTTGATATTTTTATGTCCATTTCTTTTTCATTTTAAAACTGGAAAACAGTTTAGGACAGTGGCAAGCATAGCCCAACACAATGGTCTAACAGTTGCCTTTGCCTTCTGTATCCTTTTAACCCTTTGATGTACAGTCCCTTTAATGAACTTCCTGTTCAAGTTGAGTTAGTACTTTAACACTCTATACACAATTCTCGTAATAAAAACAGTGTCAGACTGGAATGCCTGGGGCCCACCAGTAGAACTGACTCAGGGGGCCCACCCCACACTTATAACTAGCTTACATTCAGGACCCATGCACATTATGCCAAGCTGTACTGTGTGCGTATGTGTGCATTTGAGGTGCCACAAATGAGCTAACATAGTTCAGGATTTGGTGATGAATGCCCTCAAAGGGGGACCAGGGGCCCAGCGGGGGATTTCCCTGTAGCTTTGTGGGCCAGTCTGAGCTTGCATAAAGACACAGGCATCCAGAGATTGACCAGGCAAAATCAATGCAGACCGAGGCCATATGAAATAGAGTTTGCTCGGCAGGATGAGCTGGATATGTATTCTTTGCCAATGAATCTTTATTCCATTATACTCAAATGACAGATTCTCGCCTTAGGCTATTGAGGCCGCTCACAATAGCACTTGTAGTGCACTATGATTAATGGCAGCACCATAGCATCTTCATTAAAGGAGCGGGCTGCGCAGCGATATAGGTAAATTAGTTTATCCATTTTTTTTCCTTCCATGTGTCCTCTTCATACAGAGGAATCTGGGTCACCTACTGTAGTTTGTGTTTCTTAGTTATAAGTGGTTTACAGCTGTGTGCAAGTTGGTGTGTATGTATGTTCTAGTAAATGTAATGCACATGCTCCTATTAGATAGCTAGGACAAAGATGATAGAGGAAGGAAGCTGCCATGTCTATGAGAATAGTATAGAATATAGGGGCTGACTGGCTATAGGGAATGTTACCGCTGGGCCGCACCCTATTAGCGCCCTTTGGGGTTGGGTGTAGCCTTCAGAATGCAAACTCCATCTCGGCTCACAATTTTCTGCCTCATCTCTGTCCACCTTTGCTCACCTCCACATATGTAATGCTTTAAACCGGACCTTCAGCATGATTTATTGAAAAGCCCAAAACCCTTATAAAATGCATCTAAAACTAATATATTTTAAGTTTTTAGTCACTTACTTATTATTCTTTCCCCACTGGGCTGCAACTCTGTTCAGGACTTTAGGATACGGGCACCGCCATCTTGACTCAGAAGCATCACACATACTGAGGAGAGGAGAACGGGATAAAGTACAGGGGGGCGGGTTATAGCTGTGCTTGTCTCAGACAGAGCAGAGCTGGGGTCAGGAAAAGATCAGCAATCCCAGAATGCAGAGCGGCACAGTCAGAAGACACTTCCTGTTTGCAGGCTGCCTGATGTCCCATGAGCCTCCATCTTGGATGTATAATCACATTATCATGACCACTTCCTACTCTGGTTGCTGGTAGCGCATACGCATGATGGAAGTTGCGTGTGGTGAGGTGGCTTGGTGGGAATATCAGGGCCGGTGTCAGCACCCGGAAAGCCCGGACAGCTGCCGAGGGCCCCACCCATCAGGAGGGCCCACTGACATCTGGAACAATGTGGTTAAAGAACTGCACACACTTCCTTTCTCTGTCTCCTCAGCTCTGCCCCATTGGTTGTATGCCACCTCTGCCTCATCCATCCCTGTCCCCTGAACCCTGACCCATTAATTCATATTCATTGAGCCCTGACCCATATTTCCCTATCCACTTAGCTTTTCCCCAGTGATTCCTATCCCCTGAGCCCTGACCCATTCATCCCTATCCCCTGACCCATTCATCCCTATCCCCTGAGCCCTGACCCATTCATCCCTATCCCCTGAGCCCTGACCCATTCATCCCTATCCCCTGAGCCCTGACCCATTCATCCCTATCCCCTGAGCCCTGACCCATTGATCCCTATCCCCTGAGCCCTGACCCATTCATCCTTATCCCCTGAGCACTGACCCATTCATCCCTATCCCCTGAGCCCTGACCCATTCATTCCTATCCCCTGAGCCCTGACCCATCTATCCTTGTTCTCTTAGCTCTGTCCCATTCATCTATGTTCCCTCAGCCTCCCTTTTCCTCAATACTTCCCCATTCATGTGGGGCCAACCTAAAAAATAGCTTCAATAGGGGGTCGGAGGGCAAGCAGCCCTTCTTAGTTTTGGCCATACAATATATGGACCCCTGACCCGCGACTATTCAACGCAAAGGGGCCCACTGAGACCATGCCGCCCGAGGGCCCACATAAACCTGGAGCCGGCCATGCCTCTGGTTATTGTGTATCGTGTATTGTTTTTGCTCTATGGCTGCTACCCCTCCCACCCTCCAGCAGCTGTGTGTAGGGCAGTTTCTAAGCAGTGCCGGAAGGTAAAGATTCTGCCTCCTCCTCACCCATAGTATGGTGCTGCTGCTGTCCCATCCCTCTGCCATAGCTGCAGGTAGTGCCCCCTCTCAATTTTCGGGGAGGAAGGGCCTGTTTTATTGCCTGCAACACTAATAGTGGTCCTGAATTACCTGCAGAATACATGATGGCTGAGATAAACACCCCACTGGTCTTGGCACCCTGAGTGATCACCCTGTTTGCCCTCCCTTAGTAACAGCCCTGGCTGTGGGGTGCACTGCAGTCAGCATGACTCCAGGTACCTATGACAACTTACCAGGACCTTACTGACCTACTGTTAGCCTGTCTGTAGTGTCTATTCTGCACATGATGATCATAATAATGTGACTGTGTTGAAGATTTTCGGGGTTCCGGAGCATCCCTGGTCTGTGCACGCGCTCACCACGCCAGACACATGTGAATAGCTGCGGCAGGCGTGTACAGCCAGAGGAAGATGATATGTTATCAGTGCTGCAGCAATATAGGGTGGAACACCACGGCATCCCAAATGGGGATGCCTCGGGAAAGTGGACAAAGTGGGGGGGGCTCTGGTTTTGGTCCACTTATTGGTGCTAGGAGCTTACAGTCTTACATCAGGGCTCTGCTATTCTTTCAAGACTAAGGGGCCTGCCTGACCTACAAGGGAAATGCCCCTTACTGCCTGCTTTTTGATTTTGGTAATGGCAGGTTGTATATACACAGAAGTTTTCCTAGCTACTATAATAAATGCAGTGTGTCTAGATTGGGGTCAATTCAGAGCCTGGAGAGAAAACTGCCATTCGCTTCTATTGTCTAGTGGTTGTAAATTTTCACCTGCCTCTGAATCAGCCCCAAGGTGAACAATGAAAGTGAATGGCAGTTTTCTCTTACCAGGTTCTGAATCAACCCCATTTTGCCTTATGAGGTTGCAGTGTTTATAGACTGGTTGCCATGTGTACACTATGCATAGATCCAGTATGGAGCTGGGATTGAGCTGTGGTGTTTGTGCATTAGTCAGGTCTAATATTGCAGTGTTTTATATGCGTTTTGTGTGGATTGTGTTATCAGTTTTTAATAATTGAACAGCTCGGGCATTATCAGGTTTCAGTGTGTATTCATTGTACAGCTCCAGTATTGTCAGCTTGCAGTGTCTTTATACCGGACCTTCAGCATAATTTGATGAACAGCCCAAACCCCTCCCCCCAAAAATTCCCCAACATAAAATGAATATATTATTCTTTCCCCGCTGGGCTGCAACACTGTTTAGGAGTGAGCAAGTGCAGGGGATGGGGTTATAGCTGTGCTTTGCTCAGACAGAGAGGAGCTGAGGTGAGGAAAAGGTCAGCAATCGCAGAATGCAGAGCGACACTTCCTGTCTGCAAACAGCCTGAGACTCCATGGGCCGCCATTTGGATGTTTAAAGGCTCAGACAATGCAGAACATGCAAGTAGGATGATTTTTTATGTGGGCAATCTGTATGTACAGGGTGGGGGAAACAAAGTGAAGGTCCAGTTTAATTCAGTAGGCATTTTCACATTGTAGTGTTTATAAAAAAAAATAATCATGCAGTATATATACTGTACATTGTACATTGGGTGTTTTAAAAGGTTGTAGCGATAAAGGACTACTATCATTAAAGAGGAACCACACAGAATTTCACTCTCCCAGGTGGTATTCCGCTCAGGAGGGGCATCCCCATTTGGGACACCCCATTGTGTGTATCCCCACAGTTCGTGCAGGAAACATCTCCCTGGCGTTTTCACGGTGCAGACGAGCGGAACCAAAAGTGCCACAAATCTTATACTTGCTCATGTGTGGCTGTCCACGTGCACGTGCCGCATATACAGAAAGGCCTGGTGCAGTTAAACGCTAAAGGTGCAGAGATGAGGGCTCCAGGAAAAGGTGATTGGAACCAGCGATCCAGGAGGTTTCCCACAGCGGGGCATTCCAATACAGAATGCCCCAGGGAGTGGGACTCTGATGGCCCTGGAGTCTTTTAGACTCTTAAAACACCCTTGAACATTGAATGTGATTACATGATAGGTGGCGGAAAATCCCGGCATCTTCCTTCTCTGCAGCTGTCCAATCCCACTCCTTGGGGCATTCCGAACTGAGACATGCATGGGCCTCGCTATACCTCTCTACGTACCCACGCCAGGCATTGGTGAATGGCCAGGGCGGGCATGGACCCAGCTACAGGTGAGCAGGCATGCGGGGAAGCGCTTCACTCCATTCAGCTCCTTAGACGATGTGTTGCCCAGCAGCTTGCAGAGCCAAATGGAGTCGAGCACACTGATTGGCTGAGCAGCTGCATCTGTGCCATGGGAATGGTAAGTTAGGATGCCCCATCTGGGAGGAATAATACCTGGGAGATTTTCTGGGTGTTGTTCCTCTTTGAAGTTTTAAACCGGACCATCACCATGATTTATTGAAAAGCCCAAACCCTTAAAAAACGATTCCCCAGCATCTAAAATTAATATATTTTAAGTTTTTAGTCACTTACTTATTATTCTTTCCCCCACTGGGCTGCAACTCTGTTCAGGACTTTAGGATACGGGCGCCACCATCTTGACTCAGAAGCATCAAACTGAGGAGAGGAGAGTGGAATAAAGTACAGGGGGGCGGGTTAAAGCTGGGCTTTGCTCAGACAGAGCAGAGCTGGGGTCAGGAAAAGGTCAGCAATCCCAGAATGCAGAGCTGCACAGTCAGAGCGCATTTCCTGTTTGCAGACTGCCTGATGTTCCATGGGCCGCCATCTTGGATGTTTAAAGGCTCATAACATGCAGTAGATGCAGGTAGGATGATTTTTATTGTGGGCAATCTGTATGTACAGGGTGTGGGAAACATATAAGATAGGCTCTAATTCAGAGTGAAAAACCGCTTTAAGAACTATGGGTGGGAGTATGGGAAAAACCCCTAGAGGGCTGGGAATGTGGACTGTAAACCCAGCCTGACTGAGAAAACCAAGGGAGAAATAGACACTATCCAGCACTTTTCCATACACTTTAACCAATCGGTGATCTCAAATCTGCTGGGTGCACGTGGCTACAGTTGTGAAAAAATAGCAAGACACTGTTGAGACAGCAGCTGGTATTCAGATGGGTGAGGGAGGGGTTAGATGGTTTTATTCGACTTTAAAGAGAACCAAAACCCAGGGTTTTGACAATCCTGTTCTTTTTGCCCCCGGATGGGGATGCCCCGCTGTGTGAAGTCACCCAGTCTAACTCGCCTTTCACCGGTCCTACGGTGCATGTGCAGCTGCTCATCCAATCAGCTTGCTTGGGTCCACTCCAGGCCCTTTGTCTAAGGAATCGTCTAAGCAAACAGACCCAAGTGCGTCTGTTGCGGTATCCCCACTATCCTCTAACAGGGAGCATGCCCATGCTGGCCATTCACAAATGCCTGGTGCGGGTTCGCGCCCTGCATGTGCCGTTGGAGTGGGGGAGAAAGCGAGTTTACTGACCGACCTGGGGGGTTTCACACAGATGGGCATCCCAATCCTGGATGCCCGGGGGGGAGGGAATCAAGCTGCTCTGGAATCTTATAGATTTCAGGGCCATTAGGCCATGGGTTTTGGTCCATTTTAAGTCTAAAGCAACACAAAACCCAAGTTCGCCACCCCCATGCCTTTGAGTCCCCCGGGTGATGCAGCCAGCCCAGGGGTTTAAAAAAAAACAAACTTTTTTCCACTGCCGAGGCCACGGCCACAGCATCAAAAATGCCGGCCGATGTGATTAATGTCTATTAATTTCTAGTAAAGTCATTCTTCACTTATTTTTCTTTTTAACCAATGTGTAATTTGGAGCCCAATATCCCACTAGTGCTGTCCCATATCTAGTGCGCCGATTAAGGCTGATCAAGGCCGGCGTCAGCACCCGGCAAGGCTAGTCAGCTGCCAGGGGGCCCACCGACAGCTGGCACAATGTGTTTTTTTTGTTGATGTGTGCCACTGCCTGCTTACCATGTGCAGCTGTATTGACCTGGGAGTCTGCCATGTGGGTTTGGTGCACTTCAATTTGAGCCCAAACTAGAGTTTTGGTCCAAATAGCATGATCCTTAGGGGGAAACCAGATATTCCAAGTACACAGCACGTCCTGTTCCAGAATATTCCTTACGCATGGGTAATACATCCACAAGATGGCGCTGGGCTGCAGAAAACAACTTGTGGCTCCTCCCGGCCCCATATAAGTCAGGGACCTCCCACAAATTCCCCAGTTCTTATCTGCAGTCTGGGCTGCGAAGATAGAATATGGCTCTCTATGTGCGCAGGTGAGCGGGGCTTATCAGCCTGCAGGACTATTCCCACCCGTTCCGAACTACACTGCCTCCCAGCCTCGGCTGACAGGTTTTGGGTAAAGGTAGGTCAGCACCAGGGTAGGTGCTGAGGAGCGCTGCTCCTACCGCAGTCCTTGCTCTGACAGGGTAGGCGGTTTAGGCTTATGGTGAGCATTTTGGGATGCCCCCCCTGCACTATGGGTTTGCCAGGCTCCCTGTGCCGTTTAACCTTTTTTCCCCTAGGTGTCCCCCTCCACCCTCCCTCCTCACATTTTTCACTTGGGCTGCTGTTACTCCCTTGCCTCGTTCTCCCTCGGGGAGATCTCGGGGGGGGGGGGGGGGGTGGCCGGTGGTTCAAGGGGTGCCAACCATGTGCTTTATTGGATTGTGTTTCGCCTTGTATGCCGCCGCCGTCGCGCGCTTGTACAGCGCTCCGTGGACGGCAGCAACATTACTTCAGAGGCTGCGGTGCCGCTATTGGCTGGCCGGATCACGGATCGGGGGGGGGGGCGGGCTCTGTGGCTGACGTTTTCTGCATCACGTCTCCACGGCCCGCCCCTCTAGGTCTCTGCGGGCACCATTTTCCCATCTCCTGGGCTGCGTGCGCTGCTGGCTCCCTGCGGTCCGTGAGTACCCCTGCGGGGTGGTCTTCTGGTTATTTTTTCAAGTGTATTTACTTATGGGGATGCTTTTTATGTCTTTCAGGCGGGTTAAAACCTCAGCAACTGTGGTTTCTCCCGGCCCTCTCCCCTCGCTATCTCCTACTTCCCTAGCGGGTCCTTGGGGCATCCCGGGTAGCTCTTTTTGCGTTAACCCTTACTGGCCTGTTGTGCCACAATAATCACCATATGGAGGCTTCTGGGGATAATGTGCTTGGGGTTCCTTCGGGACAAGCCCGGCTTTGTGTTGCGTGTGGGGTATCCCCTATAAGTGATGATGTCAGGGTGTGTGTACCCTGCGCCCAGCAGGTGCTCGCGCTGCAGTCTGGGTTGTCTGTTACTGGGCCTGGTGTGGCGCCCCCTCTGGCTTCGCCTACCCCCCCACGCTTACATCTGACCCCCAGCGAGGCGCATACTAGCGAGGAGTCTCAATCTGATTTGGCTGCACGGGTGGCCAGCATTGAGAAACAGATTGCTGGGTCTGCCCCGCGTAAGGCTTCTGCTAGGAAGTGGCATTTATCCCCCGCTGTATCCCTCTTCCCTGTTGAGGCTGAGGAATTTTTTGACATTTCTGGTTATGGTCCCCTTGAGGAGGGGGAATTATTCTCTGATTCGGAATCAACTAAGGAACAGCCGAAGATTTATGGTGGTACCGGGGCTCCCTTCGGAGAAGACCCATGGTCCTCAGATGACACTGACAGGCTTTTGTCTCACATTTTCGAAGTGCTTTGTATTTCCCCTCCTGCAGTAGCTCCACAGCAGCAGGGTGAGCTTTTTCATACGGTCAAACCACGCTTGGAGTTCCCGGAGCAGACTCACTTTAATAATCTGGTGCTCAAAGAATGGGAACGGCCTAGCAAGCTCCCTGGGGTGCCCAAGAGTTGGGATAAGAGGTATCCCTTTCCCACTGAGGTGATAAAGCGTTGGTCATGTCCTCCTGAGGTGGACGCGCTCGTTCTGGGGCTGTCAAATACATCTGTTATGCATTCTCCTGACACTACTACCCTGAGGGATGGTGAGGACCGGCGCCTGGACCAGCTGGCTTGTCATGCTTTTGCCTGTGTGGGGACCGCGCTGCGCCCGGTTTGTGCCTCTGCCATTACAGCTATTGCTACTAAAGGGCTGCTTAAGAGTCTCTTAGATGGGACATCTGATGACGCGGGAGGAGAAGAGTATAGATTTCTCCTACTTTGCTATGAATTTGTTGCATATGTTCTGTCTGCCATGGATGATGCCATTAGAATGTGTGGGAAGACATCTGCTCTGCTGGCGGCTATACGCCGCTCTGTTTGGCTGCGTCAGTGGGTAGCTCTCACTGGTTTTCCCTTTAAGGGGCTGCGCCTCTTTGGTGAACGCCTGGACTTGTTTGCCAGGGGCGGTAGGTTACCTCAACGTAGGAGGCCATCCCGGTCCTTTTGGGGGATGGGTGCCTTTCTCCCTTCCTTCCGTGGTTCCAGAACTGGTCGAGGAGTCTCCTTTGCTGGGGCTCGCGGAGATCATTGGGGCAGGGGCAGAGGACGTGGCCGCCCCGGCCCCCCCTTGGGTCCCAAGTCAAAGCCCTACCCCAAGCCCCCTCAGGCATAAAGGGGCACCTTCACCCATCCGGGTGGGGGGACGGCTTTGGCTCTTTGCTCACGTCTGGAGGCTTTACGTCTCAGACCGGTGGATTCAGGAGGTAGTGTCCTCCGGTTACAAGATAGAGTTTGCAGCCTGGCCACCCCCAAGATTCATCAAATCCCGGGTGGCTCAAAACCCACTGTCAGCTCAGGGGCTGTGCCTTGCTGTTCAAAACCTTCTGGAGTTGGGGGTCATCTGCCCGGTGCCTTTCAGGGAACGGGGCAGAGGCTTCTATTCCAATCTTTTCACTGTCCCCAAAAAGGATAGGTCCCTCAGACCCATCCTGGATTTAAAGCGTCTCAACAAGTTTGTCAGATTCAAGCATTATCGCATGGAAACCCTGCGCTCTGCAGTCAATTCTCTGCGCCCGGGCGACTTCATGACCTCTGTAGACATCAAGGATGCTTACATTCATGTAGCCAATCTTTCCAGGTCATCAGAGATTCCTCAGGTTCGCTCTGGAGGATCAGCACTATCAATTTGTGGCCTTGCCCTTCGGTATCACCTCGGCTCCTAGGGTATTCACCAAGGTGCTGGCGGGCGTAATGGCTCTGCTGAGATCTCAGGGCATTAGCATCCTTCCTTACTTGGACGACATTCTCATCACGTCTCAGTCCTTCCAGCAGGCCAAGCTGGATACCCAGCTGGTGGTGTCCACACTGGAGTCCTTCGGCTGGGTGATCAACCATCCCAAGTCTTCCCTGTCCCCGTCACTGGTGAGGTCCTTTCTGGGCATGACTCTGGATACATCTCAGGTCAAGATTCTTCTCCCTCAGCAGAAGGTGGAGAGCCTTCAAGCTCAGGCCAAGCTTCTTCTGTCTTGCCCTCATCCCTCCATCCGGCAGGGGATGCAGCTGGTGGGCTTGATGGTGTCTTGCTTCGAAGCGGTTCCATACGCTCAGTTTCACATGAGACCTCTCCAACTTCACCTCTTGTCAATATGGGATCGGGATCCTGTGTCCCTGGATCGGGTGTTTGTTCTGTCCCCTCTGGCCAGGCGGTCTCTTTTGTGGTGGCTGGATTCAAGGAACCTGTTGATGGGCAGATCCTTTCTGGCCCCTTGCTGGGAGACTGTCACCACAGATGCCAGTCTGACAGGTTGGGGGGGGCTTCTGGCAATCCTTAAAGTTCCAGGGTCAGTGGGGCCCTCAGGAGGCTCATACCCCTATCAACATTCTGGAACTGAGGGCGATAAGACTGGTTCTCGCCCAACTGACTCCACACCTTCGGGGTCGGGCGGTTCAGATCCGCTCGGACAACCAGACAGCGGTTGCATACATCAATCATCAGGGAGGGACCCGGAGCAAGAGGGCCCTCAAGGAAGTGTCCCTGATACTGTCTTGGGCAGAGGAGAATGTTCCCTGCATCTCAGCTGTGTACATCCCGGGGGTGGAAAATCTGGAGGCAGACTCCCTCAGCAGGGGGACTTCTCATCTGGGAGAATGGTCCCTCAGCAGCAGGGTGTTTCGCTCCCTGTGCCATCTCTGGGGGCAGCCGGATGTGGATCTGTTTGCGTCCCGTCACAATCACAAGCTTCCAGTCTTTGTCTCTCGGTCCCAGGACCTTCTGGCCTTGGCCATGGATGCACTAGCAATGTCTTGGAAGGGCTTTTGGCTCCTTTATGTGTTCCCTCCATTTCCTCTGCTGGGCAGGGTGCTGCGCAAGATATCCCTGTTGGCCAAGAAGAGTGTGGTTCGCAGACATCGTGCAGTTGGCAGTAGATCAGTACGCCCTGCCCAAGTTTCCAGATCTGCTCACTCAGGGGCAGCTACGCCATCCCAATTTACAAACGCTGGCTTTAACGGCCTGGCTGCTAAAACCTCCATCTTGCCTGTTTCTGTTGTTAATACCATGATTCCGGCTAGGAAGAAGTCCTCGTCATCTATCTACTATAGGGTATGGCATGCTTACATTGACTGGTGTGAGTCTAAATCACTTCCCTGTAGGGTGTTTTCTATCCCCAGCATTCTGGAATTCCTGCAACGTGGTTTGGATTTGGGTCTTCAACTTAGTACCCTCAAACGTCATATTTCAGCTTTGACCATTTTCTTCCAAAGATCCTTTGCCAACCATCGTCTGGTTAAGACCTTTTTTCAGGGGGTTACTCACGTGCGTCCTCCACATAAGCCTATGTTTCCAGTCAGGGATTTGAACTTGGTCTTATCTGCCTTGCAGGGGGTCTCCCTTTGAGCCCGTGCATGAGGCCCCTTTGTCCATTTTGACGCTTAAGGTAGCCTTTTTGGTGGCCATCACTTCTGTTAGGTGTGTTTCTGAGTTGGCGGCGCTTTCCATCAAACCTCCTTACTTTGAGAGACACCAGGACAAGGTGGTGTTTTGTTTTAAGCCAGATATACAGCACATCCTGCTCCAGAGATAATTCCTTATGTTTGGGTAATACATCCACAAGATGGCGCTGGACTGCAGAGACAGCAAAAAAGTGGCTCCTCCCGGCCCCTTATATTCCAGGGACCTCCCACAAATTCCCCCCAGTTTTTCTCTGCAGTCGCCGCTGCGAAGGCAAGAAGATGGCTCTCTCTACTCGCAGGTAAGCGGGGCTATTAGCCTGCGGCCCTGTAGGACTATTCCCACCCGTTAATCCTTTTTCTGCCTCCCAGCTTTGGCTTCACTGGTCGGGTGATGGTAGGCAGCACCACTGTCAGGTGCTTAAGGAGCGCTGCTCCGACCGCAATCCCCCACCAAAGGGTAGGCGGTATAGGCCCATGGTGAGCCTTATGAGATGCCCCTCCCGCGCTATCGCCCCTCGCCCCCTGTCCATCGGTGGGCTCCTGTTAGGTTGGCCGCTGCCCTCCCTCGCTCTCACTGGTATTTCTCGGGGGGGGGGGGGGGGTGTATGTGTATTCTTCACTCCTTGGGATTGTATTCCGTGGTATGCTTTGGTTTGTTTGGTGCTTCTACGGCGTTCCGCGGTCGGCGGCGACTTTACCTCAGGCGCTGCTGCACCATCATTGGCTGGCATGGTCACGTGGGCGCCTTCACGCTCTTCAGGGGGGCGGGCCTTGCGGATGGCGTGTTCTGCATTACTGTCTCCGCGGCCCGCCCCACGAGGTATCTGCGGGCGCCATTTTGCTCTCCTCGTGCTGCGTGGCTGCCGTCTACCTACCGCGGTCCATAACTGCCCCTGCGGGCTGGCTTATTTTTTATATCTTATGTATGCATACCACTTACGGGACCTTTCTGTTTATGTCTTGCAGGCTGGTTAAACTTAATTGTGGTTTCTCCCGGCCTATCCCCTCTATTTAGTTTGCTATTAGAGGCCTATTCTGCCTTTACCTCCCACTTCCCTAGCGGGCCATTGGGGCATCCCGGGTGGCCTTATAGCGTAAATCCCTATTGGCCGGTGGGCGGCGATAATCACCATATGGAGGCTTCTCAGGATAATGTGCTTGAGGTTCCTTCGGGACAAGCCCGGCTGTGTGTGGGGTGTCCCCTACAAGTGATGACAATGTGCGGGTTTGTGTACCCTGTGCCCAGCAGGCGCTTGCGCTTCAATCTGGGTTACCTGTGGCTGGGCCTGTGCCCCGTATGGCTTCGCCTACTCCCCCACGCTTACATCTGACTCCCAGTGAGGTGCTTGCCATTGGGGATTCTCAGCCTGATTTGTCTACCAGGGTGGCTAGCATTGAGAAGCTGATTGCTGGCTCTACGGCATGTAAGGCCTCTGCCAAGAGGCGGCATCTGGCGCCTGGCGTTAACCTTTTTCCTATGGAGGCTGAGGAATTTTTTGACCTGGCCGGCTATACCCCCCTGGAAGAGGGGGAATTGTTTTCTGATTCAGAATCATCTGATGAGCAGCCTAAGGGTTATGCTGATTCTGGCTCTGACCCATGGGCTCCAGATGATACTGACAGGCTTTTAGCTCACATTTTTGACGTACTTTCTATCTCTCCTCCTGCCGCGGCTCCTCGGCAGCATGGGGGAGTTGTTTCACACTGCTAAGCCACGTTTGGAGTTTCCTGAGCAAACTCACTTTAATAATCTCGTGCTCAAAGAGTGGGAGCGACCTAGCGAGTTGGGATAGGAGGTATCCCTTTCCTGCTGAAGTGGTTAAGCGTTGGTCGTCCCCTCCCGAAGTGGATGCACCAATTCTGGGGCTGTCCAACACTTCTGTCATGCATTCCCCTGACTCTACTACCCTGAAGGATGGTGAGGACCGGCGCATTGATCAGCTGGCTTTTCATGCCTTTGCCTGTGTGGGGTCCGCGCTGCGCCTGGTTTGTGCCTCTGCCATTACAGCTGTGGCTATTAGGACTCTGCTCAAAAGTATTTTAGACGGGGCTCCTGATTATGCTGCTAGTGAAGAGTATAGAGCCCTTCTGCGTTGTGAGGAATTTGTTGAATATGCCCTCTCTGCCTTGGATGATACCATTAGAATGTGTGGCAGGGCTTCTGCCTTGACGGTGGCTATACGCCGCTAGGTTTGGCTGCACCAGTGGGCAGCTGACAACGCTGCCAAGAAGGCTCTCACTGGGTTCCCCTTTAAAGGACTGCGTCTATTTGGGGATCGCCTGGACCTGTTTGCTAAGGGAGGCAGGTTACCCCAGCGCAAGAGACAGTCTCAGCCCTTTCGGGGTTCAGGTTCCTTTCTTCCCTCCTACCGTGGGTCCAGAATGAGAAGTGGAGCTTCATTTGCAGGGGCCCAGGGAGATTTTTGGGGCAGGGGCAGAGGGCGTGGCTGCCCTGGCCCCTCCTGGGGTTCCAAGTCTGTCTTCCCCCAAGCCCCCTCAGGCATGAAGGGGCGCCCTCACCCATCCGGGTGGGGGGACGGCTTTGGCTCTTTGCTCACGTCTGAAGGCGTCATGTCTCAGACCGGTGGATTCAGGAGGTAGTGTCCTCTGGTTACAAGATAGAGTTGGCAGCCTGGCCGCCCCCCAAGATTCATCAGATCCCGGATGCCTGAAGACCCCCTGTCAGCTCAGGGCCTGTTGCTTGCTGTGCAGAATCTACTGGAGCTGGGGGTCATCTGCCAGGTGCCCTTAAGGGAAAGGGCAAGGGCTATTATTCTAACCTTTTCACCGTTCCCAAAAGAGATGGGTCTGTCAGACCCATCCTGGACTTAAAGCTTCTCAACAAGTTTGTCAGATCCAGGCGTTTTCGCATGGAGACTCTGTGCTCAGCTGTAAGTTCACTACGCCCAGGGGACTTCATGACCTCTGTGGACATCAAGGATGCTTACCTCCATATTCCAGTCTTTCCAGGTCATCAGAGATTCCTCAGGTTCGCTCTGGAGGATCAGCATTACCAGTTCGTGGCATTGCCCTTCGGTCTCACTTCGGCTCCCAGGGTATTCACCAAGGTACTGATGGCATTATGGGTCTGCTGAGAGCTCAGGGCATTCACATTCTTCCCTATTTGGACGACATTCTTATCACTTCTCCGTCCTTCCAACAGGCAGAGCTGGATACTCAGCGGGTAGTGACCACACTGGAGTCATTCGGCTGGGTGATAAACCACTCCAAATCTTCCCTGTCTCCCTCTTTGGTGAAGCCATTTTTGGGCATGAATCTGGATACAGCTCGGGCCAGGATCTTTCTTCCTCAGCAGAAGGTGGACAGTCTGCAAGCACAAGCTCAGATCCTTCTGTCCTGCCCTCATCCTTCCATCAGGCAGGAAATGCAGCTGGTGGGCCTGATGGTGTCCTGCTTCGAGGCGGTTCCTTATGCTCAGTTTCACATGAGGCCTCTTCAACTCCACCTCTTGTCTGTATGGGACAGGGACCCTGTGTCCCTGGATCAGGTTTTGGTTCTGTCCCCCCTAGCCAGGCAGTCCCTCTCGTGGTGGCTGGACTCAAGGAACCTGTTGGTGGGCAGATCCTTTCTGGCCCCTTGCTGGGAGACAGTCACCACGGATGCCAGTCTGACAGGTTGGGGGGGGGGGGCTTCTGGAGATCCCTAACATTCCAGGGGCAGTGGGGCCCTCAGGAGGCCCACACCTTTATCAACATTCTGGAACTGAGGGCGATCAGGTTGGTTCTAGCCCGCTTGACCCCGCACCTTCGGGGTCGGGCTGTTCAGGTACGCTCGGACAACCGGTTGCCTACATCAATCATCAGGGAGGGACCCGGAGCAAAGGGGCCCTCAAGGAAGTGTCTCTGATCCTGACCTGGGCAGAGGACAATGTTTCCTGCATCTCAGCTGTGTACATTCCGGGGGTGGAGAATCTGGAGGCAGACTCTCTTGAATAGAGGGACTTCTCCCTGGGGGAATGGTCCCTCAGCAACAGGGTGTTTCGCTCTCTGTGTCAACCATTGGGGTCAGCCAGATGTGGATCTGTTTGCGTCCCGTCACAATCACAAGCTTCCAGTCTTTGTGTCTCTGTCCCAGGACCCTCTGGCCTTAGCCATGGATGCTCTGTCAATGCCCTGGCAGGGCTTTCAGCTACTGTATGTCTTTCCCCCGTTTCCCCTGTTGGGCAGGGTTCTGCGCAAAATAGCTCAGGAAGGGGTGCCAGCAATCCTGGTGGCCCCCTGTTGGCCAAGAAGAGTGTAGTTCGCAGACATCGTGCAGCTGGCGGTAGATCAGTACGCCCTGCCCAAGGATCCAGACCTCCTCACTCAGGGGCGGCTACGCTACCCCAATTTACAAACGCTGGCTTTAACGGCCTGGCTGCTGAAACCTCCATCTTGATGGAAAAGGGGCTGGAAAAAGTCCTCCTCTTCCATCTACTATAGGGTTTGGCGTACCTACATTGACTGGTGTGAGGCTAAATCTCTTCCCTGTCATGTGTTTTCTATTCCTAGGATTCTGGAATTTCTCCAACATGGTTTGGATCTGGGGCTTCAACTCAGTACTCTGAAAGGTCATGTTTCTGCCTTGGCTGTTTTCTTTCAGAGATCTTTTGCTCAGCATCATCTGGTCAAGACTTTTTTCCAGGGGGTTACTCATGTGCGCCCCCCACGTAAGCCTATGTTACCAGTCTGGGACTTGAACTTGGTCCTATCTGCCTTGCAGGGGTCTCCTTTTAAGCCTGTGCATGAGGCTGCTTTGTCCATTCTTACTCTTAAGGTAGTCTTTTTGGTGGCTATCACTTCTGTTAGGCGTGTTTCTGAGTTGGCGGCACTTTCCATCAAGCCCCCTTACTTTGAGAGACACCAGGACAAGGTGGTGTTTCGCTTTAAACCAGATTTTCTGCCTAAAGTTGTGTCTGCTTTTCATCTCAATCAGGACATTGTTTTGCCTTCTCTGTGCCCTAATCCTAGTAACCCTAAGGAGCGGGTCTTACATTCTCTGGATGTGGTCAGGACCTTGAAGTTCTATTTGGTGGCTACTGAATCCTTCAGGAAGACTGATGCTCTTTTTGTTCTCCCTTCTGGGCCTAAGAAGGGTTTGGCTCCAGCTAAGTCTACCATCAGCAAGTGGATCAGTCAGGCTGTGGTTCAAGCCTATTTTGCTAAGGTGAAGGAACCTCCCTTCCGCCTTACTGCTTATTCTACTCGTGCTATTGGCGCCTCTTGGGCTTTTCAGCACCAAGCTTCTGTTGAACAAGTTTGTAAGGCCGCTACTTGGTCTTCTGTTCATACTTTTTCTAAGTTTTACAAGGTTGATGTTAGGGCCTCAGCTGATGCTGCTTTTGGTCGCAAAGTTCTACAGGCGGCAGTGGTCTAATCTGCCCGCTGTTACTTTTGGGGATCCCACCCTACCTTACGGACACTGCTATTGGATGTCCCATGTGTAAGGAATATTCTGGAACAGGACGTGCTGTATACTTGGAATAATACAATTCTGTGATTACTCACCTATAGAATTGGTATTATAAGTATACAGCACGTCCTATTCCATCCCACCCTTGTTATCTTTTTTCTAGTTACCTCTGTATGGAGATTGTTCAAATGTTCCTTATGGATTTTTGTTATTATTGTTCTCCCGGCTTCTTGTGTAACTGCTTGTCAATACTGGGGATTTTGTAGGAGGTCCCTGACTTATATGGGGCAAGGAGGAGCCACAAGTTGTTTTCTGCAGTCCAGCGCCATCTTGTGGATGTATTACCCATGTGTATGGGAATTTCTGGAACAGGACGTGCTGTATACTTATAATACCAATTCTACAGGTGAGTAATCACAGAATTGTATTTTTGGATGCCCCTCAGTGTGTCCATCTATTGAAACTCCCTCCACCGCAAAGGGGCCCACTGAGACCATTCTGACCAAGGGCCATGCAGCTCCAAAATCTAAAAAAATGCACTTGTGTAAGGCTCTATATAGTGTATACACACATGCCTATGGGATGCTGCAGGCGGCGGCTGCGATATAACCCGGCATTTTACAGGCTGTCAGATCAGCTCAGTGGTGAGGATATGAGCGAGCTTCAAACCTCTGATGTGATAACTCGGCGGAAACAATAAGCAGAATCCACAGCACGCGGCCCGAGTCGCATCTCGGTGTATCACACTGCTGGATCCGTCCTACACACAGCAGTTGTGGCTCCCCTGCCCATGCTTCTAGTGGATTCAATATATTTTATATATAGTTAAAGGGGGCCAAAACCCACATTTTTAACTAGCATCACCTGAATTGCTGCCCCATGAAGAACACCCCTTTGCCAATTTTTAGTGCTCCTGCTTCAGTCTAATCCCAGATAATGGCCCTTGTTTTAGCTGTAAAGCCCCGCCTCTTCCAATCATTGCCATTGTTGTGTGTTACAATGATGTCATTGCCAGATCTATGCAATGACTGATCTCCTGCCATCTCACACGAGGGACAGCAAAAAATCAGTGTTCCAGGGCAATTCAAAAAGCGAAAATAACCAATTCTAGGTCTACAACCTAAGAAGGGAGTATCGGCAGGGGCTTTGGCCAAATGTATCTCATATGTTCAGTGAGTTTTGGTCCACTTTAAAGTTATACTAAAGGTGCGCAACCGATTGTTGCACTGTCCTAAACTTCAGTTCGTTTTCAAAAAGATCCTGTAGTTCTGAAGTTATCTTTAAACATATTTGAGCATTGGAGACTAGAAAAAATGAAGAGAAACAGTGGGTGTGGCAACAACAATGTAATGTAAGCACACTGTGATGAGTGTGAGAGGAGGGTGGGGTTTCAGAGCTGCAGAGAGAGGCGGCCAATCAGGACGTCTGGACAGGACGTGGGGATGTTTCTGTTCTTGCTGCATTGAAGGTTGATTGATGGACCAGGTCAGCCGAGTGGAGACTGAAAGCTGAATGAGGAAGTGATTTCCTTTTTTGAGACAGACAGGGGAGGAAGCAGAGCGCTGTAGTCACTAAATGAAAGGTAAGCTACTGATGCTTATTTTTTCAAATTTTGACTTGCCAAACACTTTAAAGTGGACCAACACCCAGGATTTTGACTATCCTGGGTTTTGGTCCACTTCGGCAGGGCACCCCGATCGGGGGTGCCCCGCTGTGTAAAACCCCCCAGAAACCCCAAAAAACTCACCTCTCCCCGCTCCCACGTGAACGCCGCAGCCAATCCCCGCCAACGTCCAGGCGGGGATCAGGAACGTCCAAGCCGCTTCCGCCGCCGCCGCCTCCCGCGCGTCACTCTCGGCGCGCGCGCGCCCCCGCCGGCCATTCACAGAGGCCCGGCGCGGGCGCGCGCACGTCTGGAGGGGCGCGCGGGAGGCGGCGGCGGCGGAGGATCAGGTAAGGTCTTTTTGGGGTTTCTGGGGGGTTTCACCCCGCGGGACATCCCGATCTCGGATGTCCCGCGGGGTGGGAGGTGATCGGCCCGGGAATCTTATAGATTTCCGGGCCGATCACCCCTGGGTGTTGGTCCTCTTTAATGTTTCTGGTCTATACAGTATTGGTAGTCATGTTTTCTAGTCACTTGAAAAGAGCAACCCAAGTGTGACAGGGAATGGGGGGGGGGGGGGGGGGTGGCATTGCCAGCCCGTCATGCTCTGATGCAATACACTAGGAGTTATCCATCTTTTTTTATCATGTGCTCCTTTTCATTTTTTAATTATCTCCATCTGGGTTTTTCATGGGTTGTCTATAAGATAAAAATACACAAAACAATCATTTAAAGTGATAGATCACTATCAAGGGAAACTCATTGTGTCTCACTACACCTGGAACTGTCCTAAACTGTTTTCGGTTATTAAATTGAAACAAAAATGGCTGAGATATCAAGGTTTACAGTTTAACCTTATGATTTCATTACTAAAGCAGGTGGGTGTGGCCCTTGGAGCTGGCTTAGGTCCAGGGTGGGCAGCTGTTTGGGCTGGGAATGAGAGTGCTTGCTAGGAGGAGGCAGGGACAGGTTAGCTGGGCTTGAATGCTAGCACTAAGAGCACCATTCAAGCTATCAATAGAAAGGGGGACGTGGTCTGGGCTTGCTCCTTGAGCTAGTATTAGTGGCCCACATCGGCAGGGTGGTGCTGGAGGGGCAGATGAGTATGTGTATTTCCTCATTCATTGAAGAACACAGCTAAGGCCATGCTTGTCAGTTAGCTACTACTGCAAAGCAGACGGTGAGGTAAGGATCGGGCCCGGATGTCACCGTAGCAGGCAGCAGCGACATCCAAAAGTAGGGGCCGATGGGGGGGGGGGAATCGGATCCTTTTTATTTTAGGTCTGATGTTAGTAACAGCGCCATATACTGTCCTATCAACAAACTGTAGTGCCTCCAGCAATAAATACACAGAGTACCGTAATCTGAAGCTGTTGTATCGCGCAATGTTGTCAAACATGACAGCCCTTGTGACCCTGTCATAGTGCCTGACTTTGTTTTTGGATTAACCATTAATTGTGGTGCTTGATGGATTGTTTTCCTGTAACTCTGTCTATGACTCTTTGCAGTCTTCAAGCAGGGCCTCCACTATAGGTGAGGAGTGTGGGGCAGTTTGCCTGTTGGCACCTAGGCAAGGGCTGGCCAACAGCTTTTGATACCCCTCGTGTATGTTGGGTTACTACAGCACCTACACTTCTGTTGGGTTACAAAGTCACTTACCCTTTATTTCTTTTTCTTGTCCCTCCCCTTGATGTTGGCTCAAGTTGGTGATGACATTATTAACATCTAATTCCATTCTCATTGTGCACTGTTCCTCTAGATTTCAGTATGTGGCATTACACCCACTGCCATGGGATCCAGTTGACCAAGGTTTGAACATTGAACCAAATGTGTGACACCTCTTATCATTCTATAAAAAGGGGCAGTCAAAGGATCAGAGATAGGATGAGTGGGAGAATTGCTGTTGGCAGGGCCGGATTCTGAGGGGGAGGGGTCCCAGGGCCTCCACCACTTCCCCTACAAAGGGGGCCTCCAACAATCTTTGGGTTATGGTTTGGTCCAGGTGGCTTTTCAGTCTTTGGCCTGGCGGACCTCGGTGCCAGCAATAAAGCTGGGGAAGCCTTTTTTTTGGTTTTTGCAAACCTGCAGCCAGGGGCGGACTGGCCATAGGGCATACCGGAACAATGCCCGGTAGGCCGCCACCTACCCTGCACTGGCCGGCTGCCAATTCCTTAATGCCAGCGCTGGTTCTGGCTTCTGGCAGCGGGTCAGGTGAATGTCGGCTTCCATTCACCCGGCCGGTATCTAGATGCAAAAGCCGTCATTAAACTGGAGCCAGCAGGTAGCCAGTGCAGGGGAGGCGGCGGCGGCCTTCCTATGATGACCGGGCAGTGCACAGCGTCATCATGAGAGTCCCGGCTCGGACGGAACTCTCATGCTATTGCTATGTTGCCGCCCGGTCATCAGAGGCTGCTGCACAGCGGCGGGCATCGATCCGCATCTTCCAGCGATGTGGCCAGCCCCAGAAGCAACAGCGAGGTGAGTGGGGCCAGGGGGGTTGGGAGTGGGTGGGGGTTCTGCCATTTAGCTTGGTGTGTTTTGGATCTGGGTCATTCTGCAACTCAGCCTGTTATAAAGGGGTTCTGCCAGCTTGTTAGGCAGGGGGTTCTGCCACTTGCCATGTTAATAGGGGAATTATGCCACTCGGCATGTTATGGGGGGATTCTGCCACTCGCCATGTTATGGGGGGGCACTGCCACTCGCCATGTTATGGGGGGGCACTGCCACTCGGCATGTTATGGGGGGGCACTGCCACTCGGCATGTTATGGGGGGGCACTGCCACTCGGCATGTTATGGGGGGGCACTGCCACTCGGCATGTTATGGGGGGATTCTGCCACTCAGCATGTTATGGGGGGGCTCTGCCACTCAGCATGTTATGGGGGATTCTGCCACTCAGCATGTTATGGGGGGGCCCTGCCACTCGGCATGTTATGGGGGGGCCCTGCCACTTGCCATGTTATGGGGGGCCCTGCTACCCTGGCATGTTATGGAGAGGGGTGTTCTGACACACAGCCTTCTATGGGGTGATAGGGGGGTTCTGCACACTGTCTGTTGTGGGGGCACGGATAACAGGACAGACACACTGTAGGGCCAGTGTGACCAGAAAAGTCCTGGGCCATTTTTTACCTCCAGTCCGCCCCTGCCTGCAGCCAAAGCCACCACAGGGCAGGATGTGTTCTTGCAGAGCTGTCAATCCGCAGCCGCTCACTGCACATAAGCCACCAAGCACAGCCGCTGGTAGCTCAGTGCAGGGAACAGTTTTCTGCTGGACCAGACTACACTACCCCCCCCCTCAAAAAAAAAATAGCAAAGCAGGAGTTCCCGAGCAGCACGCACCCACACAAGGGTGGCACAAGGGACTCGATCTGAGGTTCCAGTAAGTAGACCGGTGCCAGACATCCACCGGTTACTTGGCTGGGCTATTATTTTAAAGGGAAAAAAATACTGTATCTGGGGCCTCCACCAGATTTTGTGCCCAGAGGCTTCCACCACACTTTAGTCCACTTTTACAGCCTTGGCTGTTTGGCTTTATGAGAACCATATCGTTCGCTTTGTATTTAATTTCTTGCTTACGTGTAGTAAAAATGATGGGTTTACTGCAATTGTTTTTTATAGAGCTGATTTGTGGTTTAAATTGAGATGTTCAGGCCATGGATAAAAAGAGCAAAGTCTGAGCTATCCTGGTATGGATTTGATCTGGTAAAACTGGGTGTGGTATTTTGTTCATTGTAAGTTCTGTTTGGTATAGTTTTATAGCAGACCATGGTTTTCACTCTCCTGGATTTTGTTTTTCATTTGGGATGCCCCAGTGTGCGAGCTCCACACCCCAACAGATTACACAGTAACTCACTTAGATGCCGGCCCACATAAGTGGGATCTTCTCCACTCAGTATTTATTACCATGCATAATGCTGACTGAATGGATTGCCAGGGCCTTCGTCTGCAAGTACCCACTGATAGCCTAACAGATATGTCCGGGAAAGCGCGGATGGAGGGGTGCCGGCAATGCTACGAAGGCCTACTCATACGTCATAGGGTCATGGAACAAGATACATTTACAGGGGATTCTTTACGGGCTTTCACACAGCAGCGCTTCACAAATAAGGATGCCCCTGGGGAGGACTTTCATCAAGTCCTTTAGAGCAGTGGTCCCTAACCCTGTCCTCAAGGACCACCAACAGGTCATGATTTGCGGATCACCACTTAGGCAGCTCTATAGCTCTGCTGCTGAACCACTACACCTGCGTGGAGATCTGCAAGACCTGGCTTGTAGGTGGGCCTTAAAGTGGACCAAAACCCAGGATTTTGACTATCCTGGGTTTTGGTCCTTGCTCCCTTGCTGTGTGAAACACCCCAGGTCGCCACTCTTCCCAGTCCTACAGAGCATGCATGGCTGCTCGTCCAATCAGCGCTTTCAGATCCGTTGCCTTCGTCTACGGCCAGTGGCTCCTCGTGCGGTGATGGCCGCATCCCCTGCTACCCTCTAACAGGGAGTGTGCCCGCAACGGCCACTAACAAATGCCTGGCGTGGTATAGGGGGTTTCATACAGTGGGGCAGGGTGGATTTGATTTAAATCTAACTGATTTAAATCACGATTTAAATCTTGATTTAAATCACTAGTCAGTAAGGCTTGATTTAAATCAGTGATTTAAATCAAAGTTTCTACCTAAACTAGTTCTTGCTATTTTAACATGCAAGTAGATGAAGATTTTTAGAATCACTTTTTATATTACTTTTTTCTCCCCAGTTTAATGGGTTAATCATTCATATTTGGACACCACTGTTCTGTTGTACTTAGGAAGGAGAAAAATAATCCTGACCTTAATAACAATTTAAAGTGGACCAACACCCAGGGGTGATCGGCCCGGAAATCTATAAGATTCCCGGGCCGATCACCCCCCACCCCGCGGGACATCCGAGATCGGGATGTCCCGCGGGGTGAAACCCCCCAGAAACCCCAAAAACACCTTACCTGATCCGCCGCCGCTTCCGCCGCCGCCGCCTCCCGCGCACCCCTCCAGACGTGCGCGCGCCGAGAGTGACGCGCGGGAGGCGGCGGCGGCGGAAGCGGCCTGGACGTTCCTGATCCCCGCCTGGACGTTGGCGGGGATTGGCTGCGGCGCTCACGTGGGAGCGTTGAGAGGTGAGTTTTTTGGGGTTTCTGGGGGGTTTCACACAGCGGGGCACCCCCGATCGGGGTGCCCCGCCGAAGTGGACCAAAACCCAGGATAGTCAAAATCCTGGGTGTTGGTCCACTTTAAATAGATTTATTCAACTGAAACAATAACAACATTACAGCATAAGTTATTTGCTTAAACAAACATCCATGTTTTGTTAACTAATTTGGCTAAACAAAATATATATATATTTTAAGAAACTTAGACTGTCAGCCCAGCCGACACATGAAAAACTTAAATACTACTGTCCCTGCTGTCCTCTGTAGCTCACTAGTCATAGGTTTGTAGAACAATAGGATTAAGGTCTTTTTCTCAACTCTGTTCATGTTGTAACATATTTTGCTGTGAAGAAGAGGCTGGGACCTCTGCGGAGTCAAATTCAGTTTTGAGAACTGCGTAAGTAAAGCGAGCGTCTGTGATAATATAGGAGAGAAACTGCCCACTAATCCTACAGAAACCTCTGGAAGAGCATGGCATTGTGAATGTTACACATATACAGCCTTTATTCTACTGAGTTAAACAACTCAGCTTTATCTCATGATGGAAGAACCTTTGGATGGTAAAATATTTTCCTCAAAAAGCAGTTTATTGAAAAAAAATCCGATTTAAATAAAAAAAAATCCGATTTTTTTTGATTTTTTAAAAAAAAACATTGATTTTTATCCACCCTGCAGTGGGGTAAGTGTAAAGAAGGTAAGTGTATGGGGCGACCTGGGGGGTTTCACACAGTGGGGCATCCCAATTTTGGATGCCCCAGGGGAGGAAATCAATTGGCCTGGGAATCTTATAGACTCTCGGGCTGATCCCCGTGGGTTTTGGTCCACTGGAAGCACAGGGTTGGGGACCCCTGCTTTGCAGGGTTTTGTTCTGCTTGGTCAGCAGCTGTTAGTATCACACCTACTATGCAATGAACTCTAGAACAAACACAACCAGCTTAGAGTAATTGATAAGGCAGTGTACTTTATGCTTCTTGGGTTGAGGGGTTGGGTCACTGACCATCGGATAACAGATGGTTTTAGCCGGTAGCCAAATAACAGTATTCATATTCTGGTGTCTGTTACAGTAAATTGTTGATTCCAAGAATGAATTCTTTGTCTTTTAGAGCCATGACCGCCAATTCCGCCAGTGCCCGCATTCTCATCAAAGGGGGAAAGGTAGTGAACGATGACTGCACGCAGGAAGCCGATGTCTACATAGAGAATGGCATCATCCAGCAGGTGGGCCGGGAGCTGATGATACCTGGAGGGGCCAAGGTGATTGATGCCACTGGTAAACTGGTCATCCCTGGCGGCATAGATACCAGCACCAACTTCCATCAGACCTTCATGAACGCCACCTGCATGGATGACTTCTACAATGGTACCAAGGTAAGGGACAATATTAAAGGCGGGCAAAAACAATAAACACCTGTAGCCCCACGCAGCTGATTCCAGCCCCACACAGCCCTATTCCAGTAATTTGAAACTTAACTCCACCGGAGATCCAGACCAAACCATCCCCCCCCCCCCCCCCCCGCACAACCACGCCAGTCACAGTGACTGTCCACACCCACTCAATTTATTTCAATAGATGAAGCACGGCCAGTCAACTTGACTGATGCAAGGGGGTGGCCAATGGGCTCTGTGATGACCAGGACTTGATTGTCGATGCCAGTAAGTTTCAAACTACCGACATGGGGCGAATCAGCTGTGCGGGAATAGAGTTGAGTATATGTTGATTGTTGTTATTGTCTAGACATAGGCTTTAAAGCAGACCTTCACCCTAAATAAAAGCCTCTCTTGTATGTTTCCCCCATCCCCTACATATAGATTGCCCACATTAAAAGTCATCCTAGATGGCGGCCCGTGTAATCTCAGGCTGCCTGCAGACAAGAAAGTGTCTTCTGACTGTTCCGCTCTGCATTCAGGGATTGCTGCCCTATTCCTGACCCCATTTCTGCTCTGTCTGTACAAAGCCCTTTTATAACCTGCCCCCCCTCCTGTATTTTTCACCCTTTTCCCCTCCTCAATATGTGATGCTTCTGAGGCAAGATGGCGGCGCCCGTATCCTAGAGTCCTGAACAGAGTTGAAGCCTAGTGAGGGAAAGGATAATCGACTAAAAACTTAAAATCTATTAAGTTTAGATGCTGGGGAATAGTCTTTGAAGGGTTTGGGATTTTCATTAAATGATACTGAAGGTCCGGTTTAAGTTTTATATATCAGTATTGGTCTTTATTGCTGGAAGGGAGAGGACAATGCAGCTGCACAGGATGTCGGCAAGGACCCCTGAAGGATTATGGGATACATACACCTCCAGGGTGTTGCAAGATGACACATGCTGCTTCAAGTAACAGAGGAAACTGCACTACTTATGGCACATTATAACTCTCTTACAATTTAAACATGAATAAGAACCTATCCTATATGTTTCCCCCACTCTGTACATATAGATTTCCCACATTAAAAATCATCCTACCTGCATCTACTGCATTTTCTGAGCCTTTAAACATCCAAGATGGCAGCACAGGGAGTCTCAAGCTGTCCTCAAATAGGGAGTGTTATCTTACTGTTCCTCTCTGCATTCTGGGATTGCTGTCCTTTTCCTCACCCCAGCCCTGCTCTGTCTGTGCAAAGCACAGCTATAACCCGCCCCCCTGTGCTTTTGTCCCCTCTCCTCAGTTTGTTTGATGCTTCTGAGGCAAGATGTGGGCGTCCGTATCCTAAAGTCCTGAACAGAGTTGAAGCCCAGTGGGGGGAAATAATTTGTTTTAATTTTAAATAATTTTAAATTTTATTTACCTGCCGTGGAAAATATTAGAAACGAAATGGCGACTCATGCATTTGCAGGCCGCCTGCCAACAGGAAGTGCTGCTGGGTTTCCTGTTACTGTACAGTGTCAATTTTTTTTCAGCTGTGCCAGGATGTTGGTCCAGTTTGAACATTAAGCCGGACATTTAGCATAATTTATTGAAAAGCCCAAACCCTTAAAAAAACTATTCCCCTATGCCGCCATCTTGCCTCAGTAGCATCACATACTAAGGAGAGGAGAGGGGGGAAAACTGCAGGGGGCAGGTTATAGCTGTACTGGGGTCAGGAAAATGACAGCAATCCCAAAATGTGAGCTGCACAGTCAGAAGACACTTCCTGGTATGTATCTAGGTTGTGTAGATGGCACTTGGTATTCAACAAGCTGCAACCTGACCAGATGGCCATTCTGTATTTAGCATAAAAATTAGAAAGAAAAGTTTGTTAGACAGTAAGGAGTTAATCACTTCTCACTGCCAGAATCTTTTTCTTACAGGCGCGCTTATGTGTCTAAGAGCAGAGGGAGTTCACAAGCAATGGAGATGATTAATCTCTAACTGGCTTTAGTAGACCTTATTTATTATTAGCTGCAATTAAATAAACAAGTGAATAAATATGTACAATGTTGCAGCTTACGAATGGTCTATTTAATTAAATGCGGCAATAGTCTTAAGACACTTACCCGCCTGGCCCGGAGATAAAACTGTGAGTGTTTCCACCGTGTGTTAATAATGTTCAACAGGTGCACCCGATGAGTTATGAAGGGTTGCTATAGGTTATAAATATGCTGACTCCTTCATCGAATCTTCGGTTATTTTATTTAAAGGGTGCACAGACAATTTTAAAAACTTCCAAACAACATACAAGTGATTTGCTCCTGCTTTAGGCCGTGTGTGCGATATATGGAATCGCACCCTGTCCTGAGTGTAACCGGTTCAGATGAACTCCCTCTGCTCTTAGACACAAAAGCGCACCTGTAAGAAAAAAATTCTGGTAGTGAAAACTGATTAACACCTTACTGTCTGACAAACTTTTCTTTCTCAGAAGATACTTCCTGTCTACAGGCAGCCTGAGACTCCACAGGCCGCTAGAAAATGCAGTAGATGCAGGTAGGATGATTTTAAAGTGGAACAACACCCAGGGGGGATCGGCCCGGGAATCTATAAGATTCCCGGACCAATCAGATCAATCAGATCCCTCCTCGCGGGGCATCCGAAATCGGGATGTCCCGCTGGGAGGAACCCCCCAGGAGGCCCACAAACCTTACCTCAGCCCCGTTCCATCGGCGCATGCGCGAGCCGCGTCTCGCGCTTCCCTCTAGCAGGGCGCGCACCCGCGCCGGCCATTTGTGAATGGCCGGCGCAGGCGCGCTCCCTGTTAGAGGGAAGCACGAGACGCGGCCTCCAGCGCTCAGAGCCGCTGAGCTGCTATGCGCGTCCAAGCTGCTTTGGACGCGCGCTGTGATTGGCTGGAGCGGTTACGTGGGAGCGGGGAGAGGTGAGTTTTTGGAGCGTTCTGGGGGGTTTCACACATCGGGGTGCCCCACCGAAGTGGACCAAAACCCAGGATAAAATAATAATAATAAAAAAAAAAATATATAAAATTTAGGGTGAAGGTCCGGTTTAACCACAGCACAGCAGCCTTTTTTATTATCTAGGAGGCATTATTATTTACACATATCATGTGTCTATCATTTGTTATAGCATTTCTCCTCAGGATCATATGATGGCAGGCACTAGTGTTGTTTGGCCATCAGTAAAGTCTACGTGAATTTTCATGTACCTGCAGCGGAAATGAAAGTCATGAGGAGATTCCATTATATAAGACTGCGTACTCATCTAATTTATTTTGTCATATTTGCATGCAACAAACCCTCATTGTGTGATTAGCATATTCACACTGGGGTTTCTGCTGTGTGGTACTTTGAATAGCTGATTATCTGCACAGAGCAGGATAACATGAGCTGACACCCCCTGTCTCTGTGACATGTCCCACTATTCCGGGGGAGGGGATTAGAGAAGGCAGATGATTCAGATTTGTAGGGTCTTCTTGCTGGTGGTCCTGTTTCTCATGGAGGTGTATCACACAGTGCAGTGCAGAGATGGCAACCATGGAGACCAGTTAAAGTGATACTGCAGGCAAAGGTAATTGTTACCATTGTGTTGGGCTATGTGGGGCACTGTCTTTAGTTGTTTTCTGTTTGTAAATTGAAGAAGAAATGGCCGAGATATCGGCCCCTGGGTCTCTGATGCTTCATAATAATCAGCATAATGGGTGGGGGCGGCAAGATTCCCATAACTTACCCAGTGCTTCAGACACCCTGGCTGTGCTTCTCCCCCTGTTGCTAGTCGACATTGGAGCATAGACCAGCACTCCCAGACACACAAGGCCGCAATCCCAATCGCACATGCATGCACTCCCAAACTTCCATGCGCACACTCCCAAAGTGCATGTGTGCTTTTCCAAACATCCATGCACGCATTCACACACACACACACTCCCCCATTCACTCCGATGCACGCACTCCCAAGCACGTGCACGCACTTCCACGTGCACTCACATGAACACACTCCCACGTGCACTCCCATGCACATGCACAGGGGAGGAGGACGGGGACAGCAGCAGTGGAACTATACTCACCGGGGGTGTGGAATGAGGCAGTAGGGGGGGCTGTAATCGCTTGGGAGAGGGGGGAAGTGGAGGGCAGCAGTGGGGGGAAGCCATACTCGTGGGGGGGAGAAGGGTCCGCAGCAGTGATAGGGCTGTAATCACCAGGGGAAGAGGCGGGTAGCATGGGGGGGCAGGATAGGGGCTGCAGCAGAAGGGACTGTACTCGCCAAGGAATAGGGGGCAGCAGTGGGGAAACTCAGTTTGTAGCACTGCCTCCAGCACTGCTCTCACTGTCCCCGCGCATGTCACAGAGGTGCTGAGGAGGCAGCACAGAGCTGGAACAGCTGACAGCAAGGCTGGAGGTGGCCGCCATCATGCTGGACATGCTGCGCAATTACTATCACAAGCAACACCGCCGCCTGACGCCGTGCCGAGGAGGAGGATGCCAGCTTCACTGGGGAAGAGGGCGATGTCAGGATCTGGGGCAAACGGTAGTGACTCGGGCGACAGTTCTTTAAATCAAAAGCAATTTCATTTTAAACAAATATTCAACAGCCAACAGTCTCTTAACTTCAGAGAAGGTTGCAGCCTACAATGCAGTACAGCAAGCGGTTACCTCACCAGCTCTAGTAAAGTCCAGGGTTGGATAATCCAGCAAACTGCAAGTCCTTGTTGTAACAGGTCCGCTTACAGGGCATACAAGTCCACACTGTTTGGGTTCCTTGGACTTGTGGATTAACAAAGTCCATCGGCTGCAATTTAGTTCTGTCAGTCACTGTGATCAGTACAGCCTGGGCTCCTCATCCCAGGCTGTTAAACAGCCAACTGAAAGCCTCATCGGCTCCTTTTATTAGGCTTCCTCGCAATTAGCCTCATCATCTGTGTGAGAACTGGGATTAGAGAAAAAACCCGTAGAGGACTGGGAATGTGGACTGGGATCCTGTAAACCCGGCATGGATCGTGACTGATTGAGCAAAGCAGGGGGAAAAATATACACCATTCAGCACTTTCCCATACACTTTACCACAGGGGATATAAGGGGGAAACAGATGAATGAAGCCAGGATGGGAGAGGGAGCCTATTAGCAATTTCTCGCCTGCTGTGCTGACGCTACAATAAAACAAAACATCAATAGCCCCTACCATGAATGGATGAAATGTGCTCGTCTACTGTAGAGCTGCTGCCCCAGCACTACCTGCTGCTCTCATCACTGCAAACTTGGCGGAAAAGAGAGGTAATATGACTTTGAGAACTACAACTAGAAAAAATAGAAGGTTAAAGCAGACCAAACCCATCCAGAACCCATTTAAAGTCCTCACTGGTGGAACCATAAGCCACCAATCAGATTTTTGGCACTCGAACATCTAAATTTACAGTTTCTTTAACATAAAATTGGGTAAGGCACCATAACATAAGCAATAGCTGCCCTCCCAACTGTTTCTCCTAAGAAAGGCTTGCTTCATTTTTCTTCTGATTGGTTTCTGGTTGTTTGGTTCCTTTCATCTCTCTTCTGTCATTTACACGTCATTCTGCCACTCCTAAAAAAGCTGTGAGCTTTTCTGCATTTGGCCATTTAAGGTTTTAAGTGGACCAAAACCCAGGATTTTGACTATCCTGGGTTTTGGTCCACTCCCCCAGGGCACCCCGATCGCTATGTGAAACCCCCCAGATCGCTCGTATCAGCTCACCTGATCACGGTCCTACAGCGCATGCGCAGCCACTCGTCCAATTAGCGTGGTCGGAGCCGCTGAGCTTTGCACGTCTAAACGACGTCTTAGCTCAGTGGCTCCGAGCTGGCGGACGCATCTCTCGCTTCCCTCTAAGCACGCGCCCTGCTAGAGGGATAGCGCGGATGCGGCCACGGTCCGCGCATGCACTGTTGGACCGGGATTAAGGTAAGTGTAGCAGGCGACCTGGGGGGTTTCACAAAGTGGGGCATCCAAAATTGATTTTGATTGCCCCGCGGGGAGGGAATGGATCAGCCCAGGAATCTTATAGATTCCCGGGCCGATCCAGCTGGGTTTTGGTCAACTTTAAAAGAGGGGCGAAAAAAGGGTCTGTATGGCTAAGGCTTTGCAGCCTTCAAGTGGACCAAAACCCACATTTTTAACTAGCATCCCCTGAATTTCTCACCCCATGTAGAGCACCTTTTGCAAATTTTTAGTGCTCCTGCTTCACTCTAATCCCAGATAATGGCCCTTGTTTTATTCGTAAAGCTCCACCTCCTTCATTCATTGCCATTGTTGTGTGTGGCCACACCTATGCAATGGCTGACTCCCTGCCATCTTACAGAAAGGGCAAAAAAAACAGTGTTCCCAGGAAGATTCGAAAAACGGAGGGATGCAAAGGGTCCGGGAATGCTGCTGGATAAGCGCCGACATCCAAAAGGCTGTGAGGGCGGGGTGGAAGATTAGAGAGGAACATCAGAAAAGGTCTGATGTTCTCGCTTTAAATCGGGCTGAGGGCTACATTTTTACCTTTCTTTTGTACAGACGGTACAATCCAGGTCATCAAACTAAAATCATAGAGAGAAGAATGAAAGTGAGAGGTATGACAGAAGATGAAAGGAAGCCAGAAGTAATGCAGACAAAGCAGACTACAGTGCCAGACACGCAGCTATGAATAATTCACACGTGAACATTGCCTGACACACTTTCTGATGGCGCTCACCTCTTGCATACTGCGCTAAAACCTCTCTGTTAATCACTGGAAATATGGTGGGGACAGGCCTGTAATGTCTCTCGGAACCCAAGGGCACTTGATGGTCACTGTGCCGTTGTTGATACTGAAGGCGCGTCTTTGAAACTGATGATATCCTTTCTCCTGGCACATTTTTTATCTTCAACCGGACCTTCACCATCATTTAATGAAAAGCCTAAACCCTAAAGAAACTATTCCCCAGCATCTAAAATAAATATGTTTTAGTTGCTTGTTATTCTTTCCCCCACTGGGCTGCAACTCTGTTCAGGACTCTAGGATATGGGTGCCTCCATCTTGCCGCAGAAGCATCACATACTGAGGAGCGGAGAGGGGAGAAAAGCACAGAGGAGTGAGTTCTAGCTGTGCTTTGCACAGACACAGCAGAGCTGGGGTCAGGAAAAGGACAGCAATCCCAGAATGCAGAGCGGCACAGTCAGAAAACACTTCCGGTTTGCAGGCTGCCTGATGTTCCATTAGCCGCCATCTTTCATGTTTAAACGCTCAGAAAATGCAGTAGGTGCAGGTAGAATGATTTTTAATGTGGGCAATCTGTATGTACATATAAGATAGTCTCTTATTCAGGGTGAAAGCACAAATTACTGTGCAGGGGCATAGCTAGGGTGGGCAGCGGGGGCACATGCCCTGGGTGCAGTGGGTCATGGGGGGCCAAAGGGGCACCTGAGCACAGGTGGGGGGCACCATTTTGAATTTTCACCCCAGGTGCCAGAAAGCCTAGCTATGTCTCTGGAGCCGAGGGCAAAGAGAAAAGTGCAAACACTACTGAATGAGATCCCTGCTAAAGGGATAGCAGGGATGCATCCACTGCTCGCACATGCGCCATTGTACCAGGGGAAAAAGGCGAGCTTCCAGGTGACCTGGCCTGTTTCACACAGTGGGGCATCCTGATTATGCATGGCAGGGAATCAAGCGGATTTTGGTCCACTTTAAACCGGCCATTAGCCTGGCGCAGCTGGAAATGACATTTCCCCAAAACTCACTTGCCCCATCTAGCTTTGTGGTCGCTGTTATAACCTGGCCGGCATGGATAAATGTGATGTATGTTGGGCGCTCTAACAACAGTACAGCGCTGCAGCGAGCGATAAGTAGCGCCAGCTCAGTGCGCCCGGCACTCGATGCTCCGCACTATATTTAACAAAAAACTACACACATACAGCGTTAGCGCTCTAAAGCTGGGCGGTGTAGCATAGAGCGTCAGACGCTGTGTGATCAAAGTCTGTTTTTGAACACACATCCACCAGTAACAAAGCGAAAACACATGGAATTGCATTGTTTTATCACAGTGACAATGACACTTTAGTGCCAGACCTGTAATGACAATTCTGCATAGAAATCTAAAAAGTCCAGAAAATGTATAAGTGTTTGCAACCAGGAGAGGTCACACAATGATTTGAGCAAAAAAAAAAAAAAATTAATTGCCAATTTTAAACACAAACAAATGAACGGCCATTGAGAGCGAAAGGTAATACGTGGCCCTCTTAAACCCAGAGTGCCGGCACTATACGCTGAGTCGTCTGTAATAATACAGAGGCGCTCACCAGATTCGCTTTCTTAAATGTAGTTTAGCGTACAGCGCCCAGCGTTCACCAGACGCTGCCTGCCACTACGAAGCATTACCTGGCGCTATACTTTATTAAATAACCCCCATAGGCCCAATCCCAGGCTACGCCTGGAGTCAAGCTAGGGGAATAGGGCGAGCCTGCTATCTACACTCTTTAATGTAACATTTGCAAAAAGAAAGGATAAGAAAGAGATAAAGTAAGAGAAAAGAGAAGGAAAAAAGAGAGAGAAAGAAAGTTGTTTCCACGCCTCCCTCTAACCAGCACGTATAGTGGTATACACATTAAATTGTCAGAAGCTTCCGATCAAAGTTTCCCATATTGCCAAGAAGGAGATGTCCCCTTGCATGGATGCCGACATTTTTTCGAAAAACATTGTCTCGTTTATGCGCCCATTGACTTTCATTGTCTTTTTAGCTGGTGATTCAGTAACTGTGAGATTCTCAGGCTTTTTTCTCATACATTTTTATACCACCACGAGAATTGTTTTCACTATTGTATTGAGGCCTAAACGTCCGAGTGGCATTTCTATCCACATTCATAGTTGTCACTCGTCTCACTGGGGCCATGATGGTAATGTGTTCATTAGCTAATGAAGTGTTTATGGGAGGATTAGAAAAGATGGTGGGATTGGAGGGGGGTGCAGGAAGGGGAGGCTTGTGAGACAGCAGGTCACATATCACCTGCTGTGAGTGCAGCTGTCCTGCAGCCATTACATTTAATATTAAAAGTGGCTCTAGCAGGACTGGGCATAATCCCAGACATGACAGCAGCCATTACTTTGCCTTGTAGGATACTGAGAAATGATGACATTTATGGCTCTATGATGTTATAAAATATCCCGTATGGCCAGTACCACACACAGATCAATGCGACTCAATAACTCTTTACCCTCCAATAGACCTTTGAGGTCCTGCAGCAGGAGGCCCAGGGCACAAAGTAAAATGAGAATCAAGTGCTTATCCTTGGGCTTGGCTATATCCCAATTATCTGAAGATTTAGTCACTGAATAAAAAGAGGGATGACTTTTTTTTTGCGGTGGTATTTGAATTTCTTGTGTTTTGTAAATGTACAGGGCACTGACGTTTCATATGTAGGGAGTAATGTATGAAACGATTCGCAGGCATCTGCTGGGTATCTGCCGGGTTTACGCATTTACCAAGTGAAATGTGGCATGTTCCGCCTGCGATCTCCATGTATTTTGGATTTACTTCTACGTAAGTTTGGCTCTGAATGCTGGTGAACATTTTTGCATTAGCCACCATTTATTTGCGAACCCCATAGGAATCTGTGTTTTTGTCTCTTTAGGTTTTTTTTTTTTAGCATCCTTAACTTATTTTTGAGTGTGAACATTAGAAAGTTACCCAGTAAGTGAAAAACAACTAATACTATTGTTTTACATTTTACATATATTTTTAAATAAACCTTTATTCTTAAAGTGGACCAAAACCCACCCAATCGACCCGGCAATCTATAAGATTCCCGGGCCGTTCGATTCCCTTCCTCCAGGGCATCCAAAATCGGGATGCCTCACTTTTGTGTGAAACCCCCCAGATCGCCCCATACACTTACCTTGCTTCCCTCTCCAACGGCGCATGCGCGAGCCACGGCCACATCCCCGCTATCCCTTTAGCATGGCGTGTCCATGGCGGTCCAGTGGCGCATGCGTGAGCAGTAACCGCATCCCCACTATCCCTCTAGCACGCAACAGGCATGTGTGAATGTCCGGCGCAGGCACACTCTTAGAGGGTAGCGGGGGATGCAGCCACCAGAGTGCTTGGATGCGCTCGTATTAGATGAGCTCCTGGACGAAGGGGCTCGAGCGGATCCAAGCTCACTGATTGGACGAGCGGACGTGCATGTGTCTCAGGACCGGGAAAAGGTGAGTTTGCTCGGGCACACAGTGGACCAAAACCCGGGATAATCAAAATCCCTATCCATCCCATGTTCTCCAAGCTTTGCCCCTATCGATCATGTGTTCTCCCAGCTCTGCCCCCATCCATTCCTCTCCTCCCAGCTCTGCCCCTATCCATTCTGTGACCTTCCTGCTCTGCCCCCATCCATCCCTCTCCTCCCAGCTCTGCCCCCATCCATCCCTCTCCTCCCAGCTCTGCCCCCATCCATTCCTCCTCCTCCCAGCTCTGCCCCCATCCATCCCTCTCCTCCCAGCTCTGCCCCCATCCATTCCTCCTCCTCCCAGCTCTGCCCCCATCCATCCCTCTCCTCCCAGCTCTGCCCCCATCCATTCCTCCTCCTCCCAGCTCTGCCCCCATCCATCCCTCTCCTCCCAGCTCTGCCCCCATCCATCCCGTGTCCTTCCTACTCTTCTCCCAGCTCTGCCCCATCCATTCCTCCTCCTCCCAGGTCTGCCCCCATCCATACCTCTCCTCCCAGCTCTGCCCCTATCCATCCCGTGTCCTTCCTGCTCTGCCCCATCCATCCCTCTTCTCCCAGCTCTGCCCCATCCATTCCTCCTCCTCCCAGCTCTGCCCCTATCCATCCCCTGTTCTCCCAGCTCTGCCCCTATCCATCCTGTGTTCTCCCAGCTCTGCCCCCATCCATCCTGTGTCCTTCCAGCTCTGCCCCCATCCACACCTCTCCTCCCAGCTCTGCCCCTATCCATCCTGTGTCCTTCCTGCTCTGCCCCCATCCATCCCTCTTCTCCCAGCTCTGCCCCCATCCATCCCTCTTCTCCCAGCTCTGCCCCCATCCATCCCTCTTCTCCCAGCTCTGCCCCCATCCATTCCTCCTCCTCCCAGCTCTGCCCTCATCCATCCCTCTCCTCTCAGCTCTGCCCCTATCCATCCCCTGTTCTCCCAGCTCTGCCCCCATCCACACCTCTCCTCCCAGCTCTGCCCCTATCCATCCTGTGTCCTTCCTGCTCTGCCCCCATCCATCCCTCTTCTCCCAGCTCTGCCCCCATCCATCCCTTTCCTCCCAGCTCTGCCCCCATCCACACCTCTCCTCCCAGCTCTGCCCCTATCCATCCTGTGTCCTTCCTGCTCTGCCCCCATCCATCCCTCTTCTCCCAGCTCTGCCCCCATCCATCCCTCTTCTCCCAGCTCTGCCCCCATCCATTCCTCCTCCTCCCAGCTCTGCCCTCACCCATCCCTCTCCTCTCAGCTCTGCCCCTATCCATCCCCTGTTCTCCCAGCTCTGCCCCTATCCATCCCCTGTTCTCCCAGCTCTGCCCCTATCCATCCTGTGTTCTCCCAGCTCTGCCCCTATCCATCCTGTGTTCTCCCAGCTCTGCCCCTATCCATCCTGTGTCCTTCCTGCTCTGCCCCCATCCACACCTCTCCTCCCAGCTCTGCCCCCATCCATCCCTCTTCTCCCAGCTCTGCCCTCATCCATACCTCTCCTCTCAGCTCTGCCCCTATCCATCCCGTGTCCTTCCTGCTCTGCCCCCATCCACCCCTCTCCTCCCAGATCTGCCCCTATCCATCCCCTGTTCTCCCAGCTCTGCCCCCATCCATCCCTCTTCTCCCAGCTCTGCCCTCATCCATACCTCTCCTCTCAGCTCTGCCCCTATCCATCCCGTGTCCTTCCTGCTCTGCCCCCATCCACCCCTCTCCTCCCAGATCTGCCCCTATCCATCCCCTGTTCTCCCAGCTCTGCCCCTATCCATCCTGTGTTCTCCCAGCTCTGCCCCTATCCATCCTATGTTCTCCCAGCTCTGCCCCTATCCATCCCCTGTTCTCCCAGCTCTGCCCCTATCCATCCCCTGTTCTTCCTGCTCTGCTCCTATCCACCCCTCTCCATCCTATGTTCTCCCAGCTCTGCCCCCATCCACACCTCTCCTCCCAGCTCTGCCCCTATCCATCCCCTGTTCTTCCTGCTCTGCTCCTATCCACCCCTCTCCATCCTCTGTTCTCCCTTCCCAGTTTCAGATCTTCAACTTGCATCAAACACACGATGAGCGGACCTCTACAAAAAGTTCTTGAGTACCCGTAAGGAGCTTTACAAATGCTGAACTGAGTAAACATGTTTTTTTTCAACATAAACAACTGCATCAATAACAAGTGTTATTATGAATTCTTATACAGTAATGCATGTTTAAAAATTATGTATTGTTAAAAAAACTTGTGTGTAGCTCATGTAGGAAGGCATGTGAGGTGAGCTGGCTTGGTGGGTATATAATGTGTGTGATATCTGCACACATATCCCTCATTACTGTCATAGGTAAAAAGGGAGATTTAAGTAGTGCTGATTGTCTTTCAGGCCAAGGGCTTCAGCTATTTCTGAAATTCTGCTGTTTATGAACTGTTTTGTACTACTATGGTGAAAGTGTATATTCGCGACTTGGGCGTTACCAGGCAACACATGCTATTGGCATGTTGGATTTGAAAGTGCGCAAGGATAGGCCAATATGCCACAATGAACCAAGGGGCTACCAGTTGTTTTGTCTGCACGGTGTATAGGGCAAACTTATGGTCACTGCACCTTTTCTAATGAAGTTTCATTAGCAGGAAAAGGGGTCCAGATTTTTTTGGACCATGTTGGAACTGGACCTTTGCTGATTTTGCTTTTCAGATGGGTCATGTTCTCTGCTTCATTGAAGGTTTAGATGTCAGATGAGAAACAGCAAAAAGAGAACCGGAAGTACATTGATGATGGCAGCGTAATGGTCTGTGTAATGGTTTTGGGGCATTCTCTGGGCCCACTCATCCACGTGAATCCACATTATGAATCCTTTCAGATCACCTTGGGGATCATCCTGGGGTGGATGAGATCTTCTGGCAAGACAATGCAAAATATCAGCCAGCTATAAATGCCTGCCATTGGTTTAAGGAGCATGTCCAAGCCTTCCATGTACTACTCAGGCCCCTTATTTCTCCAGACTCTAACCCATTTGAAAACAACCTAAACAAATACTGCGCTAGCAATTTTAAATTTTCCAAACCACGCGTACAAGAAAAGTATTAGCAAAACTGCTCAAAACATGTATTAAGTCCAGTATCCTAAAAAACCTCAAACAATAAAAGTATAACAAAAAAAATAAAGAGCAGAACAGCCTTTTTTATATATAGCTGGACATGCAACGTCCTACAGGTGATTCTGAATCTCCAACTCTGGCTTGTAAACAACTAAGCGCCTCTGCTAGATAAAATGAAGACAGACCATAGATAGATAGAATTAAAATACATACCATAGATATATGGATACATTGGTATATGGATAGATAGACAGACAGATAGAATGAGAAGATAGATAGACATACCATAGATAGATAGATAGATAGATAGATAGATAGAATGAAAAGGCATACAGATAAAAAAGACATAGAACAATAGACAGAATGAAAAGACAGACTATAGAAATATGGATAGCTAGCTAGATGGATTGATCGCAAAGATAGATAAGTAGATAGAGATAGATAGAAAAGATATACAGATAGATGGATAGATATATATAGAGAATGAAAAGACAGATAATAGAAAGAGAAGGGAAGTGGGACATAGAATGCTTTGGGACTTGCCCTCAAACGTCCCCATCAGCAGCAGGCGCAGAAGCCCCAGCATCGGTAGGCAAGCCCCTTGCCTTGTTCAGCATGCTCCTCGTTTCCCCCAATTGATCGCCCCCCCCCTTGCTCACTTCCTCCCTAGCTCAGCACGGCTTAGGGCGTGTGGTAGGGGAGATATCTATTAACTAAAGAGGGAGCAGCACACAGCCTGCATTGATAGGCTACGAATGTGTGCTGTGCCTCCCCCCTCTTGTGTCCTGGAGTCGGGCTGCTCTCTGTGCGTGGGCTCAACTCCTTCCTGAGCGGTGCAATTCAGAATTCAGAATCACCTGTAGGAAGTTGTCATAGTTGTCCATATAAACTATTCTTAGTATACAGTACGTCCTGCTCCAGATAGATTACTTACACTTGGGTTATCCTCCGCCAGATGGCGCTGCACTGCAGAGACATGCAAAACAGGCTCCTCCCGGCCCCTCAAATACCCGGGGACCTCCCACAAATCCCCAGATTTCTCTGCAGTGCTTACTGCGGAGACATGAAATTATCACTCTGTCGCAGGTGAGCGGGGCTATTAAAGCCTGCGGCCCTGTTGGACTATTCCCACCCGTCCTTGATGTGATGTGCCTCCCAGCCTGGGCTGCGCTGGTCGGGTGAAGGTAGGCAGCACCATGTGTGCTTAAGGAGCGCTGCTCCACCGCAGTCCCCCACCAAAGGGTAGGCGGTATAGGCTGATGGTGAGCCTTTATGGGATGCCTCTCCCGCATTGTCCCATGCCCCGGTAGCGGTGGGCCCTGTACAAAGGGCCGCCATCCTCCCTCACTCTCCCCGTAGCCCTCGGGAGGAAAAGAAGGGGGGGGGGTGTGGATGTCAGTGTATTGTGATTACATGCTTATGGCCCTCTTTGTAATGTCTGCTTGGACTGGTATATGTGGTGTCAACCGCCGCGCTCACTTGTCTTTTTACACTGTAAATGCCACCGTGCGTGCCTTTTCCTTCATTTGGATGTTCCGCGCCAGGCGCCGGTGTTACCTCAGATGCTTCTGCGTCCTCATTGGCTGCTTGTCTGTTGGACTTCGTGCTCTTCAGGGGGGCGGGGCCTGGCATGGCGCGCGTCACGGCTCGCTCTGGCCCGCCCTTCGAGGTACTCAGCGCCATATTGTCTGGTCGCGCGTGCGTGTGACGTTCTTACTTATTGTGGTCCGTAAGTGCCCTCGCGGGCGGCTTTGTAATTCACTGTAGTGTGTTTCGGTTCTGACACCCTTCTTCTCATTGTGTCTTTCAAAGGGTGAATCCATTGGCTTCTCCCGGCCCGTTGTAAGTGATATCGGGCCTTGTAAATTTACTCCCACTCCCTAGCGGGTCATTAGGGCATCCAGGGTTGCTTTATAGCGTCAATCCCTACTGGCATATTGTGCCTAATAATCACCATATGGAGGCATCTAAGGATAATGCGGCCAGGGTCCCTCTGGGACATGACCGGCGGTGTATGGCGTGTGGACAACCTCATGCTGATGCTGACAAGGCATGGGTCTGCGTACCCTGTGCTGAGCAAGCACTGGCTTTGCAATCTGGCCTGCCAGTGTCTGCACCTCGTCTCACTTCACCTACTCCCCCAGGCTTAAATCTCACTCCTGCTGAGTCGCACACAAGTGGGGATTCTCAGCCTGAATTGTCTCCTAGACTGCCTAAGGCTGAACAGATTATTGCGAGGTCCTTAGCGCGTAAGGGCCCTGGTAAGAAGCGGCACTTGACGCCTAATGTTACTGTTTTCCCTATGGGAACTGAGGAGTTTATGAATCTGTGTGGCTATACCCCTTCTGATGAAGGAGAGCTCTTTTCTGACTCAGGCTCATCTTATGAGAGACCGAAGGGTCATGAAGACTCTGGCCCTGAACCCTGGGCCCAGGATGACACTGACAGATTATTGATCCAGATCTTTGAGGTTCTGTCTATCTCTTTCCCTGGTGAGGCTCCCAGGCAAAGAGGGGAGCATTTCCATACAGCAACATCACGTTTGGAATTTCTAGAGCAGGCACATTTCCATACCCTTGTGCTCAAGGAATGGGAGTGCCCCAGTAAACTTCCCAGGGTTCCAGGGGATTGGGATAGGAAGTATCCTTTTCCCCCTGAGGTGGTTAAATGTTGGTCATCCCCCCCTGAGGTGGATGTCCCGATCATAGGGCTATCTAACACCCCTTTCTTGCATCCCCCTGATTATACTACCCTTCGGGATGCTGAGGTCCGGCGCATTGACCTGCTGGCCTCCCACGCCTTTGCATGTGCGGGGACTGCACTGCACCCGGTCTGTGCCTCTGCCATTACTGCTGTGGCCACTAGAACCCTCATCAGAAAAATGCTTGATCGTGCCCCTGATGATCTCCCTTGGGATGTGTTTAATGCACTCTCCAATTGTGATGTGTTTGTAAAATTTATCCTATTAGCATTGGATGACACCATTAGACTGTGTGCAAGAACTTCTGCCCTTGTGGTGGCTATACTTCGCTTGGTCTGGCTGCGACAGTGGGGTGCTGACAATGCTGCGAAGAAGGCCCTTACCGGGCTCCCCTTTAAGGGGCTACGTCTGTTTGGGGACCACCTAGACCTGTTTGGTAAGAGAGGTAAGTTACCCCAGCGCAGACGGCTGTCTCGGGTCCTTCAGGGCCAGGGCCCCCCTTCCACCCCCCACCATGGTGTTAAACAGGAACCAGGGGCGTCCTTCGGGCGGGCTCGCGCCGCTCCCTGTCCCAGGAGCAGAAGACAACACCCTGGCTCCTCTGGGGGGGCTATTCCCAAACCCTCAAGCATGATGGGGCGCCCTCACCCGCCTGGGTGAGGGGACGGCTGCGGCACCTTGCTTAAGTCTGGAGGCATCACGCCTCAGACCGGTGGATTTAGGAGGTAGTGTCCTCCGGCTACAAGATGGTGTTTGCTGTGCGCCCTCCCCTAAGATTACCTGGTCCCGGGTACTCCTGGTCCCTGCTTCTGCTCAGGTGCTGGCGCAGGCCGTGCAAGGTCTGCTGGGTTTGGGGGTCATTTGCAGATTTCCCTTAACAGACAGAGGCAAGGGACCCTACACCAACCTTTTCACAGTTCCCAAAAAAGATGGGTCAGTCTGGCCCATTCTGGATGCACAGATCTTCAGCAAATTGTCAAGTACAGGCGCTTTCCTCATGGGAACTCTGCGCTCGGCCATCTGCTCCTTGCGACCCGGGGGCTTCATGCCGTTTGTGGATATCAAAGATGCTTTCTTTCACATCCTTGTGTTTTCAGGACACCAAGGTTCCTCAGATCCACGCTGGAAGATCAACACTGCCAATTTGTGGCCTTGCCATCTGGCCTCTCTTCAGCTCCCAGAGTACTCACCAAGGTGCTGGCGGGGGTGATGTCTCTGATGAGGCCAAGGGGCGTCCGCGTGCTGCACTACCTGGACGTCCTCATCACTTCCCAGTCTCTACATCTGGCAAAGTTGGACACTCAGCTGGTGGTGTCCATTCTGGAGTCATCTGGATGGGTGGTCAGCCACCCCAAGTCCTCACTGTTCCCTTCTTTGGTAACATCATTCCTAGGAATGAATCTGGACACAGTTCAGGCAAGGATATTCCTTCCTCAGCAGAAGGTGGACAATCTGTTTACACAGGTTCAGTTCCTTCTAACTGTCCCCGTCCCTTCACCAGGCAGGGGATGCAGCTGGTGGGCCTGATGGTGGCGTGCTTCGAAGCGGCCCCTTGTGCTCAGTCCCTCTTGGGGCTTCTGCAACTTCTCCTATTGTCTGTATGGGACAAGGACCCAGCATCCCTGGACAGGGTCTGGGTGTCTTCCCCCCTGGTGAGGAGGTCCCTCTTGTAGTTGATGAACTCAAGGAACCTATTTTGGGGGTGGAACCTTTTTGCTTCTTCCTGGGAGACGGTCACCACGGATGCCAGTCTGTCAGGTTGGGGGTTTCTTCTGGAGGTCCCTGCGGTTCCAGGGGAGGTGGGGCCCTTAGGAGGCCCATTCACCTATCAATGTATTGAAGCTGTGAGCAATCAGGTTAGTTCTGGTTCGTTTGACTACTCTATTCAGGGCCTGCCTGTTCAGGGGCGCACGGTCACTTTGATGGAAGTTGACTACATCAATCATCAGGGAGGGACCCGGAGCAGGAGGGTCCTCCAGGAAGTGTCTCTGATTCTGATCTGGGTGGAGGCCAATGGTCCCTGCATTTCAGTGGTGTACATTCTGGGGGGGTCCACCTGTAACAGGGTTTTCCAATCTCTGTATCACCATTGGGGCCAACCTGATGTGGATCTGCTTGCGTTCCGTCACAATCACAAGCTCCCGGCCTTTGTCTCCCTGTCCCAGGATCCTCTGACCGTGCCCGTGGATGCCTTAGTAATGTCATGGCAGGACATTCAGTTTCTGTATGTCTTTTCTACATTCCCCCTGCTAGGCAGGGTTCTGCGCTAGTTGCTCTGGAAGGGGTGCCAGTGGTTCTGGTGGCCTCAGGTGGCCAAGAAGAGTGTGGTTTAGCAGACGTGGTGCAGATGGCAGTAGATCAGTGCTTTCTGCCTGGAGCGCCAGATCTGCTCACTTAGGACCCCTTACACCATCTCAATTACAAACTCTGGCCTTGACGGCCTGACTGCTGAAACCTCCATCTTGATGGAGAACGGTTTGTCTACCTCGATGGTTGAGTCCATGGTGAAGACTAGTTAGATGTCTTCTTCTTCCATCTGTTATAAGGTATAGCGTACCTACATTGACTGGTTGAGTCTTGGTCTCTTCCCTGTTGGATGTTCTCAGTTTTCCAGGGTTGGAGACGGTCTCTAACTCAGTACCTTGAAGGATCAGGTTTCTACCCTGTCTGCCTTCTTTCAGAAGTCTTCTGTTCAGCATTCCTTGTTTAAGACTGCTTTTAGGGGGTTGCTCAGGTGCGTTCCCCACGCCAACCTGTTTTGGGGATTTGGAATTGGTCTTGCCTGCCCTGCAGGGTGCTCCCTTTGAACCTGTGCAGGATGCTGCCTTGGCCTTTCTTACGCTCAAGGTTGTGTTTCTGGTAGCTATCACTTCTGTCAGGCGTGTGTCTGAGTTGGCGGTGCTGTCCATTCAGCCCCCCTACTTTGCGAGGCACTAAGACAAGGTGTTGTCTCGTTCAAACCTAATTTTCTGCATAAAGGTGGTGTCTGCCTTTCGTTTGAGTCAGGATATTGTTCTTCCTTCTTTGTGCCCTAACCCTAGCTATGTTAAGGAGAGAGTTTTGCACTCCTTTGTTGTGGTTAGGTTTCTGAAGTACTATCTGGTGGCTTCTGCTTTCAGGAACACTGAAGAGCCCGGATTGCTCAGTTGGTAGAGCATCAGATCTTTAATCTGAGGGTTCAGGGTTCAGGTCTCTGTTTGGGCGATGGAGTCCTCCAACATTTCTTTAGGACCCTTCTGGTCCTAGGAAGGGTTTGGTTCCTGCCAAGTCTTCTATCAGCAAGTGGATTCGTTAGGCTGTGATTCAGGCCTACTCTGCTAAGGGGAAGAATCCTCCCTTCGCCTTATTGCTCTTTCTACTCGTGCTATTGGTGCCTCTTGGGCCTTCCAGCACCAGGCCTTTGTTGAACCAGTTTGCAAGGCCGCTACTTGGTCTTCTGTTCATACCTTTTTAAAGTTTTGCAAGGTTGATGTTCAGGCCTCGGCTGTTGCTGTTTTTGGCCGCAAGGTTTTGCAGGCGGCAGTGGTTTAAACTGTCTGCTGTTAGCTTTTTTATTGGGGATCCCACCCTGCTTTATGGACACTGCTATTGGATGTCCCAAGTGTAAGTAATTTATCTGGAGCAGGACGTACTGTATACTAAGAATAATACAATTCTGTGAAATACTCACCTGTAGAATTGGTATTATAAGTATACAGTACGTCCTGCTCCACCCCACCCTGTTGTTGCATTATTCTGGATTGTCATCATTGTTATGGTTACCAGTTTTGGGTGGTTAAATTCTCCCGGTTTCTTGTTCACTGCTTTTCAATGCTGGGGATTTGTGGGAGGTCCCCGGGTATTTGAGGGGCCGGGAGGAGCCTGTTTTGCAAGTCTCTGCAGTGCAGCACCATCTGGCGGAGGATAACCCAAGTGTAAGTAATCTATCTGGAGCAGGACGTACTGTATACTTATAATACAAATTCTAAAGGTAAGTATTTCACAGAATTGCATTTTTTCTATGGCTCCTCCACCCCCCCCCCCCCCCCACACAACCTCGAGCAACTGTGGGGGTTCACTCTAGTCAGCATGGCTCCAGATACGGATGAGCACCTACTTGCAAACTATTGGCTCCCAGCCCATCTAGCTGCTGTCTGTGCTACACACAGCGGTTACTCTAGATCGGAGTTTCCAAACCTGACTGGCCAGGTTTTCCAGATCTCCACACAAATGCCCAGGTGACGTTATTAGTACAGCAGCAGATCTATAGAGCTGCCTGTGTGGAGATTCACAAAATGGGACCTGTTGGTGGCTGTTGAGGAGAGGTCTGTGGAACACTGCTTTAGATATTAGCTGGTGGCCATAATAATAATACCTCAAGTATGTTACAGGGTATTTCACATTTTTCAAAAATGTTGAAATATTACTAACCGAAGGTGGGCCCTTATTCAAAAAAACAAATTAATAAGTAGTACTAAAGGTTGCACGTAATGCTATTCAGATTTGGTGACTGCTACTTTAATGTCCCTGCACTTCCATTTCCGTCTGTCTATATCAGACTTTGGATTCCTCATACATACAGAATGGTAGCATGGCAAGTCAAAAAAGTGTGGTTGATTTGAGGGAACAATGACAAATTACATACAATAAATGACTAAAACACAATATAAAAACACAATAAACATGTATATTTTTTTCATTTTGATGTTTTTAAATAGTGTATTCTCCTGGATGTCTTTATTATCTCAGTAAGCTCCTGGTGACCCATCACCCCCTTTTCTACAGAAATTCAAAGCAGTGATGCAAATAGGGTTACCCTGTTTCCGTGGTAACATCCAGCAACCCTGGGAGCAGCCCAGGGCTTTGTCCTGAGAAAAGGAAATTAAAATTCAGATCTAATCGCTCAAAATCAGGCCCTAGCTGGAGAGACGAGGAGATTAAATTCCGACTTGGCCTTCTTTCATCTCTTCTCAGCATCCTTACCTATCAGCCTGAATTAGACCTCTATAAAAAAAAGTCACACGGCCCAGATAATTACACACAAAAGATATTGGTGCCAGCGTTCTTTGCTAGAGTGCCCAGTTTTGTAGCGCCGACACTGGCTTTGTGCTTTATTCTTAGTATACAGTACGTCCTGCTCCAGATAGATTACTTACACTTGGGCTATCCTCCGCCAGATGGCGCTGCACTGCAGAGACATGCAAAAACAGGCTCCTCCCGGCCCTCAAATACCCGGGGACCTCCCACAAATCCCCAGATTTCTCTGCAGTGCTTACTGCGAAGACATGAAATTATCACTCTGTCGCAGGTGAGCGGGGCTATTAAAGCCTGCGGCCCTGTTGGACTATTCCCACCCGTCCTTGATGTGATGTGCCTCCCAGCCTGGGCTGCGCTGGTCGGGTGAAGGTAGGCAGCACCATGTGTGCTTAAGGAGCGCTGCTCCACCGCAGTCCCCCACCAAAGGGTAGGCGGTATAGGCTGATGGTGAGCCTTTATGGGATGCCCCTCCCGCATTATTGTCCCATGCCCCGGTAGCGGTGGGCCCTGTACAAAGGGCCGTCGTCCTCCCTCATTCTCCCCGTAGCCTTCGGGAGGAAAAGAAGGGGGGGGGGTGTGGTTGAGCATGTATCGTGATTCATGAATACCGCCTTTTGGCATGTGTGTTGGGACTAGTATATGTGTGTCAACCGCCGCGCTGACTTGTCTTATTACTATTGCAAACGCCGCCGCCGTGCGCGCCTTTTCCTTCATTTGGATGTCCCGCGCGGGGCGGTGGCGTCGCCTCAGACGCTCCTGCGTCCTCATTGGCTGCTTGTCTGGTGGACTTCGCGCTCTTCGGGGGGGCGGGGCCGGGCCTGGCGCGCCCTGCGTCACGGCTCGCTCTGGCCCACCCTTCGAGGTTCGTTTGGCGCCATTTCCCTGTACAGTCGCGCGCGTGTGTAACGGTCCCCCCTCCTGCGGCCTGTAAGTGCCCTCGCGGGCGACTTTAATACTCATTTTTTACTGTGCATGGCTCTGACACCCCTTCTTCTCATTGTGTATTTCAGGCGGGTGAATCCAGTGGCTTCTCCCGGCCCGGTGTAATTGTAGTTGGGCCTAGTATAAAGTACTCCCACTTCCCTAGCAAGTCATTGGGGCATCCAGGGTTGCTTTATAGCGTCAATCCCTACCTCCATATTGCCTAATAATCACCATATGGAGGCATCCCAGGATATTGGGACCGGGGTTCCTTGGGGACAAGCCCGGCTGTGTGTAGCTTGTGGGGTCTCACCTATCAGCGGTGACAGCGCGCAGATCTGTGTCCCTTGCGCACAGCAGGCGCTAACGTTGCAACCCGCCCCTCCGGTGGCTGGGCCTGCACCTCGTCTCACTTCACCTACTCCCCCAAGCTTGAATCTCACCCCTATTGAATTACATACAAGCGGGGATTCTCAACCTGATCTGTCTGCTAGACTGGCCTGGCTATTACCGTAGCGCGTAAGGCCTCCGCTAAAAAGCGTCACGTAACTCCTGATGCCACTCCGTCTCTTATGGAATCTGAGGAGTTGTTGCATCTTTATGGCTACACCCCATCAGACGAAGGGGAGCTGTTTTATGACTCAGGGTCATCTGATGAGAGACTCAGTGGTCATGACGATTCTGGCTCTGACCCCTGGACCCCGGATGATACTGACAGACTGCTGGTCCAAATATTTGAGGTTTTGTCCATCTCTCCCCCTGTTGCGGCTCCCAGGCAAAGGGGGGAGCTTTTTCATACTGCTAAAGCTCATTTGGAATTTCCTGAGCAAACCCATTTCAATAACCTCGTGCTTAAGGAGTGGGAACGTCCCAGTAGACTTCCCGGTATACCTAAGAGTTGGGACAGAAAGTATCCCTTTCCTGCTGATATGGTCAAGTGCTGTCATCGCCCCCTGAGGTTGATGCCCCTATTCTAGGGTTGTCTAATACCTCTATTATGCACTCCCCTGACACTACTACGCTGCGGGAAGCTGAGGACCGGCGCATTGACCAATTAGTGTGTCATGCCTTTGCATTTGTGGGGGCGGCGCTGCGCCCGGTTTGCGCCTCAGCCATTACGTCTGTGACGCTCAGGGCCCTGATCAGAAGTGTAATTGATGGTTCTGATGAAGTGCCACCTTATACGTTTAATGCACTGTCTAACTGTGATATGTTTGTGAACTTTATCCTATCTGCCTTGGATGATGCCATTAGGATGTGTGCCAGAACCTCTGCCTTGGCGGTAGCTATACGCCGCGCGGTTTGGCTGCGCCAGTGGGCTGCTGACAATGCTGCTAAGAGGGCCCTTACTGGGCTTCCATTTAAGGGGCTACGTCTGTTTGGGGACTGCCTAGACCTTTTTGCTTAAGGAGGTAAGTTACCCCAGCGCAGGCGGCAGTCTCGGCCCTTTCGGGGCCGAGCAGGGAAAAGGGGTGTCCTTCGCGGGGGCTCGTACAGATTCCTGGCACAGGAGTAGAGGACGACGTCCCGGGGCTTCCTGGGGGTCTAAGCCAAAACCCTCTCCCAAGCCCCCTCATCCATGCTGGGGCGCCCTCGCCCATCAGGGTGGGGGTGGGGGGACGGCTACAGCACTTTGCGCACGTCTGGAGGCATCACGTCTCAGACAGGTGGATTCAGGAGGTAGTGTCCTCTGGTTACAAGATAGAGTTTGCTGTGCGCCCCCCCCCCCCCAAGATTCGTCAAGTCCAGGATCCCCCAGGACACTGCCTCAGCTCAGGTCTTGATGCAGGCCATGCAAGGTCTTCTGGATATGGGGGTCATTTGCAGGGTCCCCTTCAGAGAAAGAGGCAAGGGGTTCTATTCCAACCTTTTCACAGTACCCAAAAAAGATGGGTCAGTCAGGCCCATTCTGGATTTAAAGATCCTCAACAAATTTGTCAAAAACAGGCGCTTTCGCATGGAAACTCTGCGCTCGGCCATTGGCTCCCTGCGCCCAGGGGATCTCATGACGTCGGTGGACATCAAAGATGCTTACCTTCACTTCCCTGTGTTCCCTGGACTCCAAAGGTTTCTCAGATTCGCGTTGGAAGATCAACATTACCAATTTGTGGCCCTGCCCTTTGGTCTCACCTCAGCTCCCAGAGTGTTCACCAAGGTGCTGGCAGGGGTGATGTCTCTGGTGAGGTCAAGGGGCATACACGTGCTGCCCTACCTGGACGACATACTCACTCACTCACCTCTCGGTCTCTGCAGCAGGCAGAGTTGGACACTCAGCTGGTGGTGTCCACCCTGGAGTTCTTCGGCTGGGTGATCAATTACCCCAAGTCCTCCCTGTCCCCTTCCTCGGTGACCCCATTCCTGGGAATGATTCTGGATACTATTCAGTCAAGGATATTCCTTCCTCAGCAGAAGGTGGAAGCTCTAACTGTGCAGGTGAGTTTCCTGCTATCGTGCCACTAGCCCTCCCTCAGGCAGGGAATGCAGTTGGTGGGCCTGATGGTGGCGTGCTTTGAGGCGGTGCCCTTTGCTCAGTTCCATTTGAGGCCTCTTCAACTTCACCTTCTGTCAGTATGGGACAAGGATCCAACGTCCTTGGACGGGATCTGTGTGCTTCCCCCCTTGGTCAGGCGGTCCCTTTCGTGGTGGCTGGACCACAGGAACTTGCTGGGAGGCAGGTCTTTCCTGGCCCCCTCCTGGGACACATTCACCACGGATGCCAGTTTGTCAGGATGGGGATTCTGGAAGTCCCTGCGGTTCCAGGGGAGGTGGGGCCCTCAGGAGGCCCACTTACCCATCAACATTCTGGAACTGCGGGCAATCAGGTTGGTTCTGGAGCAGTTGACCAATCACCTGAGGGGTCTGTCTGTGCAGGTGCCCTCAGACAACAGGACGGCGGTTGCCTACATCAACCATCAGGGAGGGACTCGGAGCAGGAGGGCCCTCCAGGAGGTGTCGCGGATTCTGACATGGGCAGAGGCCAATGTTCAATGCATTTCGGCTGTGTACATCCCGGGGGCAGAGAATCTACTGGCAGACTCTCTGAGCAGGGGGACCTCTCGTCAGGGAGAGTGATCCCTCTGCAACAGAGTATTCCAGTCCCTGTGTCACCGTTGGGGGCTACCGGATGTGGATCTGTTTGCATCCCGTCACAATCACAAGCTCCAGGCTTTTGTCTCCCTGTCTCAGGATCCTCTGGCCTTGGCCACAGATGCTCTGTCCATGTCATGGCAGGAATTTCGGCTCCCGTATGTCTTTCCTCCATTCCCCCTGCTGGGCAGGGTCCTGCGCAAGATTGCTCTGGAAGGGGTGCCAGTGATTCTGGTGGCCCCCAGGTGGCCAAGAAGAGTGTGGTTCGCACACGTGGTGCAGCTGGCAGTAGATCAGTACGTCCTGCCAACAGTGCCAGATCTGCTAACTCAGGGCCCCTTACGGTCAAGACTTTATTTCAGGGGGTTACTCATGTGCGTCCCCCACGAAAACCTATGGTCCCTGTTTGGGATTTGAACTTGGTCTTGTCTGCCTTGCAGAGTGCTCCCTTTCAGCCTATTCAGGATGCTGCTCTGGCTGTACTTACCCTCAAGGTTGTCTTTCTGGTAGCTATTACTTCTGTCAGGCGTGTGTCTGAGCTGGTGCCTCTGTCTATCCAGCCCCCCATACTTTGAGAGACAACAGGATAAGGTGGTGTTCCGCTTTAAGCCGGATTTCCTGCCTAAGGTGATGTCTGCTTTTCATTTGAACCAGGACATTGTTCTTCCTTCCTTGTGCCCTAATCCTAGCAATGCTAAGGAAAGGGTTTTGCACTCCTTGGATGTGGGCAGGTGTCTGAAGTATTACCTAGTAGTCACTGCGTCCTTCAGGAAGACTGATGCTCTTTTTGTGGTCTCTTCTGGTCCTAGGAAGGGGTTGGCTCCTGCCAAGTCTACTATCAGCAAATGGATCCATCAGGCTGTGATTCAGGCCTATTCTGCTAAGGGGAAGAGTCCTCCCTTCCACCTTACTGCTCATTTTACTCATGCTATTGGTGCCTCTTGGGCCTTCCAGCACCAGGCTTCTGTTGAACAAGTTTGCAAGGCCGCTACTTGGTCTTCTGTTCATACCTTTTCAAAGTTTTACAAGGTTGACGTTAAGGCCTCAGCTGATGCTGTTTTGGGCCGCAAGGTTTTGCAGGCGGCAGTGGTTTAAACTGTCTGCTGTTACCTCTTTTGTTGGGGATCCCACCCTGTTTTTATGGACACTGCTATTGGATGTCCCAAGTGCAAGTAATCTATCTGGAGCAGGACGTACTTAATACTAAGAATAATACAATTCTGTGAAATACTCACCTGTAGAATTGGTATTATTCCCCTGTATGGTGATTGTCATCATTGTTATAGTTACCAGTGTTGTTTTGGGTGGTTAAATTCTCCCGGTTCTTGTTCACTGCTTTTCAATGCTGGGGATTTGTGGGAGGTCCCCGGGTTTTTGAGGGCCGGGAGGAGCCTGTTTTTGCATGTCTCTGCAGTGCAGTGCCATCTGGCGGAGGATAACCCAAGTGTAAGTAATGTATCTGGAGCAGGACGTACTGTATACTTATAATACCAATTCTACAGGTGAGTATTTCACAGAATTGTATTTTTTCTTAAATATGGGCTTCAGCGCCGAGTGTCGGACGCACTTAACTGGCGCTACCAATCGTTCGCTGCAGCGTTGTTCTGTTGTTATATGTAACATCCCCTTGGGCAGCTTTCCCTCAGGGCGCTACATATGCATTGATTCAGGGAGAACGCTTCTACAGCATCCTCCAGACATCAGCAGTCCAATATGAGAAAGCCAGCCAGTGTTAAGCAATAAAAAATCCAAAAACTTTATTCCAGTGCCATCCAATAAATAGGGAGTTACATGAGACAATATGAGGGTGAAACCTTGTTTCAGCGCGTTTCAGACCCCTGGTCCTTACTCATGACATGAGAGTTTACACTCCAAACACCATTTAAATACGTTGAATCCAACCCTACAGATTACCAACAACGCCAGAGTTAACTGGCCACACATGGGAGACTCCTCAAGATCAACCAAATGGATATTTAAATTACATACCTGTAACCCATTCTCTCATCGCGTCATTAAGAGGCATAAGCAAAATGTCACAGAGCGCAAACGAAAGGGAAGGGCGCAAATGTTTACGCTCGCCAAGCCCGAGAGGTAAGGGCGGAAATGACAACATCCCATTTATACAATACTTACCAATAGATGTTGAAGTGAGCTGAAGGCAGAAAGGACCTAACAGCTACTACCTGGGTGGTAAGGGCGAAATTATTTATTATTTTAAGTATACAGCACTTCCTGTTCCAGAAGATATTCCTTACTCTTGGGTTATACGTCATGTAGATGGCGCTGGACTGCAGAGACAGAAAAGTGGCTTCTCCCAGCCCCATATATATACAAGGGACCTCCCACAAATTTCCCAGTTCTTCTCTGCAGTCTGGGCTACGATGACTAGAAGATGGCTCTTTCTACTCGCAGGTGAGCGGGGCTTATTAGCCTGCGGCCCTGTAGGACTATTCCCACCCGTTCCTTTTCACTGCCTCCCAGCTTAGGCTGCGCTGGTCGGGGGATGGTAGGCAGCACCGCTGCTAGGTGCTAAGGAGCGCTGCTCCTACCGCAGTCTCACACCAAAGGGTAGGCGGTACAGGCCCGTGGTGAGCCTTATGGGATGCCCCTCCTGCTGCCGTTTGCCCCTCACCCCCTGTCCCCTCAGTTAGGCTCCTCTTAGGTCCGCTGCTTCCCCTTCGCTCCCCCTGGGTAGATCTTCGGGGGGGGGGTGTATATATTACTATGTGTTTTGCTATGGTTGCACTGGTTTTGCTATTGCCGCCGCCGTCGCCGCGCGCTTGTACTCTGCTCCGCGAACGGCGGCGACACTGCCTCAGGCGCTGCTGCGCAGTCATTGGCTGGCCTTGTCACGGGGGCGCGTTTTCGCACACTTCGGGGGGGCGGGCCTTGCGGATGACGCTTTCTGCATCACTTCTCCGCGGCCCGCCCCTCGAGGTATATGCGGGTGCCATTTTGGAGCTCCTGTGCTGCATGTCTGGCGTCCCCCTATCGCGGTCCGTAAGTGGCTTTTCTTTATATTTCATTGTATTATGCTTACGGGTTCTTTGCTTTATGTCTTTGTAGCGATAACCCTTATCGCCGGAGGGCTTCCCCGCCAGAGACGTCCTTTTCCCAATGGTGAGAGGTGCTGCAGGAATTCCAGAGTCATCCGTGAGGAACCAGGAACAGCCCTTGTAATATAGCGTTTCCCCCAATAAGAGACAGAACTCAGTATTGAGGGTGAAGATGAACTTTTTTTTTATTAGTGCCACACTGTGCCTTATATGCAAGGCTCCATGCAAGGGGACCTCCCCCGTGAACCTGATGGAGAACTGCATGACAAACACACGGACCAATGGGAGCAGGGCACACAATCCCTCAACTCCGCCGGTAACACAATCAGCAGAACAATAGCAGTCTGTAACACAATCAGTAGAACAATAGCAGTCTGTAGCACAATCAGTATAACAATAGCAGTCTGTAATACGATCAACAACACAATGGCAGTCTGTCTGGGACATGCTCAAGAAAATGAAAGTAATGGGTCTATGCAAAAACAGTGCCTTTAAAATCCAATGGCAGAGTCTGTCACAGTCTTACAGGCGGGTCAAACTTTTTTGTGGTTTCTCCTGGTCCTACCCCTTCTATTTAGTGTTAACTCCTTATTGGAGGGCTATTGTATTTGTATATCTCCCACTTCCCTAGCGGGCTATTGGGGCATCCCGGGTAGCCTTATTGGCGTCAATCCCAATTGGCCTATTGTGCCACAATAATCACCATATGGAGGCTTCTCAGGATAATGTGCTTGGGGTTCCTTCGGGACAAGCCCGGCTGTGTGTGGCATGTGGGGTATCCCCTATAAGCGATGATGTCAGGGTGTGTGTACCCTGCGCCCAGCAGACGCTTGCGCTGCAGTCTGGGTTACCGGTGGCTGGGCCTGCGCTCCCTCTGGCTTCGCCTACCCCCCCACGCTTAAATCTGACTCCTAGTGAGGTGCATACCAGTGGGGAGTCTCAACCTGATTTGGCTGCACGGTGGCCAGCATTGAGAGACATATTACTGGCTCTGGCCTTTACATTACCGGTTATACCCCCCTGGAAGAGGGGGAATTATTTTCTGATTCAGAATCATCTGAGGAACAATCTAGGGTGTACGGTGCCGATTCTGGGTCTGACCCATGGGCTTCAGATGATACTGACAGGCTTTTATCTCACATTTTTGAAGTACTCTGTATCTCTCCTCCTGCCGTGGCTCCGCGGCTGTGGCTGTTTCATACTGTTAAACCACGCTTGGAGTTTCCTGAACAAACTCATTTAAATAATCTGGTGCGAGTGGGAACGGCCTAGCCGGCTCCCCGGGGTGCCAAAGAGTTGGGATAAACGGTATCCCTTTCCTGCTGAGATGGTTAAACGGAGGGCATGTCCTCCCAAGGTGGATGCACCAGTTCTGCGGTTGTCCAAAACATCCGTCATGCATTCCCCTGACTCTACTACACTGAGGGATGGGGAGGACAGGCACATAGATCAGCTGGCTTGCCATGCCTTTGCCTGTGTGGGGACCACGCTGTGTCCGGTCTGTGCCTCTGCCATTACGGCTGTTGCTATTAAGAGCCTGCTCAGGGGTCTCTTAGATGGGGCCCCTGATGATGCAGGTAGTGAAGAGTATATAGCTCTTCTGCGTTGTGAGGAATTTATTGCATATGTTCTCTCTGCCTTGGATGATACCATTAGAATGTGTGGCAGGGCATCTGCCTTGTTGGTGGCGACACGCCGCTCGGTCTGGCTGCGCCAGTGGGCAGCTGTCAACGCTGCTAAGAAGGCTCTCACTGGTTTTCCCTTCAAGGGGCTGCACCTCTTTGGAGAATGTCTGGACTTGTTCGCCAAGGGAGGCAAGTTACCTCAGCGTAGAAGACAGCCCGGTTCCTTGCTGGAGCTGCGGAGATTTTTGAGGCAGGGGCAGAGGACGTGGCCGCCCTGGCCCCTACTGGGGTCCCAAGCCTAAGTCCTCCCCCAAGCCCCCTCAGGCATGAAGGGGTGCCCTCACCCATTCGGGTGGGGGGACGGCTTCGGCTCTTGGCTCATGTCTGGAGGCGTCATGTCTCAGACCGGTGGATTCAGGAGGTAGTGTTCTCCTGTTACAAGATAGAGTTTGCAGCCTGGCCGCCCCCAAGATTCATCAAATCCCGGTTATCTCAAAACCCCCTGTCAGCTCAGGGTCTGTCCCTGGCTGTTCAAGGCCTTCTGGAACTGGGAGTCATCTGCCAGGTGTCCTTGAGGTAAAGGGGCAAAGGCTATTATTCCAATCTTTTCATTGTTCCCAAAAAGGATGGGTCCATCAGACCCATCCTGGATTTAAAGCGCCTCAACAAATTTGTCAGATTCAGACACTTTCGCATGGAGACTCTGCGCTCCACTGTGAATTCCTACGCCCAGGGGACTTCATGACCTCTGTAGACATCAAGGATGCTTACCTTCACATACCTATTTTTCCAGGTCATCAGAGATTCCTCAGGTTCGCTCTGGAGGATCAGCACTACCAATTCGTGGCCTTGCCCTTCGGGCTCACCTCGGCTCCCAGGGTATTCACCAAGGTGCTGGCAGGAGTGATGGCTCTGCTGAGATCTCAGGGCATTCGCATTCTTCCCTACTTGGACGACATGCTTATCGCTTCTCAGTCCTTCCATCATGCAGAGCTGGATCCTCAGCAGAAGGTGGAAAGTCTTCAAGAGAAAGCTCCGCTCCTTCTGTCTTGCCCTCATCCGTCCATCAGGCAGGGAATGCAGCTGGTGGGCCTGATGGTGTCCTGCTTCGAGGCGGTTCCATATGCTCAGTTCCACATGAGGCCTCTTCAGCTTCACCTTTTGTCAGTATGGGATCGGGACCCCGTGTCCTTGGATCAGGTGTTTGCCCTGTCCCCTCTGGCCAGGCGGTCTCTATCGTGGTGGATGGACTCAAGGAACCTGTTGGTGGGCAGATCCTTTCTGGCCCCTTGTTAGGAGACTGTCACCACGGATGCCAGTCTGACAGGTTGGGGGGCTTTTGGAAGTCCCTGAAATTCCAGGGTCAGTGGGGCCCTCAGGAGGCCCATACCCCTATCAAAATTCTGGAGTTGAGGGCGATCAGGTTGGTTCTTGCCCACTTAACCCCACACCTGCGGGGTCAGGCTGTTCAGGTCTGCTCGGACAACCAGACAGCGGTTGCCTACATCAATCATCAGGGAGGGACCCGGAGCAAGAGGGCCCTCAAGGAAGTGTCCCTGATACTGTCCTGGGCGGGGAATCTGGAGGCAGACTTCCTGAGCAGGGGAATCTCTCGTCTGGGAGAGTGGTCCCTCAGCAGCAGGGTGTTTCGCTCCCTGTGCCACCGCTGGGGTCAGCTGGATGTGGATCTGTTTGCGTCCCGTCACAATCACAAGCTTCCAGTCTTTGTCTCTCTGTCCCAGGATCCTCTGGCCTTGACCATGGATGCCTTGGCAATGTCTTGGACGAGTTTTTAGCTCCTGTATGTGTTTCCCCCGTTTCCCCTGCTGGGCAGGGTGCTGCGCTAGATAGCTCAGGAACGGGTGTCAGCCATACTGGTGGCCCCCTGTTGGCCAAGAAGAGTGTGGTTCGCAGACATCGTGCAGCTGGCAGTAGATCATTACGCCCTGCCCCGGGTTCCAGATCTGCTCACTCAGTGGCACCTACGCCACCCCAATTTACAAACACTGGCTTTGACGGCCTGGCTGCTGAAACCTCCATCTTGATGGAAAAGGGGCTGCCTGCCTCGGTTGTTAATACCATGATCAGAGCTAGGAAAAGGTCCTTTTCTTCCATCTTCTATAGGGTTTGGCGTACTTACATTGACTGGTGTGAGTCTAACTCGCTTCCCTGTCGTGTGTTTTCTATTCCTAGGATTCTGGAGTTTCTGCAACATGGTTTGGATCTGGGTCTTCAGCTCAGTACTCTGAAAGGTCATGTTTCTGCCTTGGCCATTTTTTTCCAAAGATCCTTTGCTCAGCATCCCCTGGTCAAGACCTTCTTCCAGGGGGTTACTCACGTGCGTCCCCCACGTAAGCCTATGTTACCAGTCTGGGACTTGAACTTGGTCTTATCTGCCCTGCAGGGGTCTCCTTTCGAGCCCTTGCAGGGGGCCCCCTTGTCCATTCTTACGCTTAAGGTAGTCTTTTTGGTGGCTATCACTTCTGTTAGGCGTGTCTCTGAGTTGGCGGTGCTTTCCATCAAACCTCCTTATTTTAAGAGACACCGGGACAAGGTGGTGTTTCGTTTTAAGCCAGATTTTCTGCCTAAGGTTGTTTCTGCCTTTCATCTCAATCAGGACATTGTTTTGCCTTCTCTGTGTCCTAATCCTAGTAACTCTAAGGAGTGGGTTTTACACTCTTTGGATGTGGTTAGGACTCTGAAGTTCTATTTGGTGGCTACTGAACCCTTCAGGAAGACTGCTGCTCTTTTTGTGCTCCCGTCTGGAGCTAAGAAGGGTCTGGCTCCAGCTAAGTCCACTATCAGCAAGTGGATCCGTCAGGCTGTGATACAGGCCTACTCTGCTGAGGGGAAGGAGCCTCCATTACGCCTTAGTGCTCATTCTACTCGTGCTATTGGTGCCTCTTGGGCTTTTCAGCACCAAGCTTCTGTTGAACAAGTTTGCAAGGCCGCCACTTGGTCTTCTGTTCATACTTTTTCTAAGTTTTACAAGGTTGATGTTAAGGCCTCAGCTGATGCTGCTTTTGTTCTGCAGGCAGCAGTGGTTTAAACTGTCTGCTGTTACTTTTGGGGATCCCACCCTACCTTACGGACACTGCTATTGGATGTCCCAAGAGTAAGGAATATCTTCTGGAACAGGACGTGCTGTATACTTAGAATAATACAATTCTGTGATTACTCACCTGTAGAATTGGTATTATACGTATACAGCACGTCCTGTTCCACTCCACCCTTGTTATCATTATTTTTAGTTACCTCTTTATGGTGATTGTTCTTATGTTCAATTTTTTATATAATGGTTATAGTTCTCCCGGTCTCATTTTAACTGCTTTTCAATACTGGAGAATTTGTGGGAGGTCCCTGGTATATATATGGGGCCGGGAGGAGCCACTTTTCTGTCTCTGCAGTCCAGCGCCATCTACTGGATGTATAACCCAAGAGTAAGGAATATCTTCTGGAACAGGATGTGCTGTATACATATAATACCAATTCTACAAGTGAGTCATCACAGAATTGTATTTTTGCTATTTGCATATGCATAAATAGAGAAGGGAAATGGTCCACCATTTGCCTGAATGGTTGTGTCTGCTTTTCTTTCACATCCGCCGTCATTCCTTCAACATCTATTGGTAGTATTGTGTTAATGAGATGTTGTCATTTCCGCCCTTACCGCTCACGCTTGGTAAAAAAAACTAAAGAATAATCACTGAGCTGGAGTTTGCAATTCCCACACAGAAATCCTCCACTTTTGCAGTATTATCGATCATTTCCATTGTCGGCCTGCTTAGTACAATGTTGAATTTTTCAGCAGCCAGTTGGTTAATTATTGCATAATCACATCACACTAACATTGATTGTTATGATCATAAAAATTCTTTCTTCTTCTTTTTTGGTGATCACTTACATAGATCAGATTGAATTAAAATTTGTATGTCTCTGGCCAGCTTCCCATAAGCTGATCTATGGTTACCAATGATAGTTTCCTTAATGGAGCCCCAGGCACTAGGCCTTTTTGTTTTATACATTAGAGATAAGATATCTTTTGTATCACAGTTCTGCCATTTCCCTCGTAGTAATTATTATTGGCTATTCTTGGTTAGATTAAAGTGTCCTTTATAGATAGTCCATCCAATAAATAGGTTATCTCACCCGCCGTATCTCTGGAAGGACACATGTGGTTTATGACAGGAATCACCCAGGGGAAGGGTTGCTCACAAAGAAATCATTTCTCGGGTCAGCGCAGGGGCTTCTCAATGAAGACTAATGTCAGGCAGCACTCGCAAGAAAGACAGAAAGAAATGCCTGCTATCTAAATATGTGAGACAATTGTCCTTTCTGCTGTCACACAATGGTACCAGAGAGTAACGTCCCTGCCACTGGTCACCTCGCCCACTTCTGCTCCTGATTATATAATGCTATACTATATAATGGTTCATATTCCTAATGGTTTGCTTTAAAGTCGACCAACAGCCTGGCACAGTTGGAAAAGAAACATAGCAGCCATTTTGAATGTTCCTCTCCTAGCACCTCAGCAATGCTACTGCCTGGATTCAACTGACATAACTGATAATGCACAGTAACAGGAAAGCCAGCAGTACTTCCTGTTTGCAGGTGGCTTGCAAATTCAATAAGCCGCCATTTTGTTTTCAATATTTACCACAAAAGAAATGAATTTTTACGTGCAGCAATCTAAATTACCCTGGGGAGGGTGGCATATGAGCCTCCCTCCCCGTCATTTTTGAGTGTTGGTTCACTTTATAGATGAAGTTATTGATCCCAAAAACTTTAATTTATTTTTTATGTTATAAAAATATATTTACAAATGTGTGAATGGACACTGTGGTACTGGAGAATTACTTGAGGAGCTGATGGCTTCACAGGGAGGCCCGTAATTGAGGCAAATTACTTATTTCAAAGCCACTAGGTTTCTCTTATGACTCTATTGGACTGGCTTGGACTGCCCTACCCTAATATTTGAGGCATATTATAAGGGTTGATTCATGGTCGTGCCCTTAAAACCCCCAAACCAAGCCCCAACCAATCAGCATGCTTCTAGACGGCTGATTCATGGTTTTGTGCGCCCGCATGGCACACGTACGAATCTCACCAAATTCCTCTTCAGGTGTTGTGATGCCCAGCGGGACACCTGCCTTATGTGTCAAGCTTCCCGGCTACAACCATGAATAGAACTGAGTGGAGCTCCAGGTGTGGAGGCGCAGCTCCAAAAGAGCAAATCAGAAGTCAGGGCTGGCGGCAGACAGGCAAAGTCCAATGAATGAATCAGCGTTCAGGGGCTAGCAGCAAGCAGAGAAGTCCAAAGAAAAGTCCTAGTTCAGGGGCTGGCAGCAAACAGGCAAAATCCAATGAGTAAATCCGAGTCAAAACCAAGTAATCCGTCCGAGTGTTAATCCAGGAAATCAATCAGGAAACTCAGGAATCAGGAAAACAGAATCCAGGAAGTCAGCTGATAACACAGCAATGGATGCAGGTCAGCTGTCCTTTTAAATAGGGCTGTCAATTAGAGTGGGGAGGGACGTGTCAGTATGAGTGAGGTCACTTCCTGTCCATTCAGACAAAGGAAACCCGGAAGTAAAAAGCAAGCCCAAGAGCTTACGCTTAGTGCAAATGGACCTGCCTCATGCGCTTTATTGGCTAAGCCCTTAACTGATCCTGATGGCTCTCCATATTTCTCCCCTTTCTTTACTGTTTCTCAATTGCGATTCTGTTTTAGGTGAATCTCTGTTCTCCATTTCGAAGTGTATTCCCTGTCAGGTGATGCAGATGACCTGGAATTCTCCCGGAAATGGAATACAGATTCGTCTAAAACACAGAAGTTGGAAAGACAAAATCACAAATGCAGAGGTGAAAAGAGAAAGAATGGAGGGAATATGGAACAGAGATTAAGAGAGGAGGAGATCAATGTAATGGAATATGTAGAGACAGTAAAAAGACAAGGAGTGGAGGTAATGTGGAAAAAAAAAGGAGGAGCAAAGATGAAACAAGATGGGAGGTAAGAGAGAAAAGGACACTGAAAGAATCAAAGTGAAACAGGAGAGAACGTGCGAATGAGAGCAAGATGAAAGAATTTGGGAAAACAAGAAAGAAGGAGAATATATTAAGGAATGAGTGGATGAGATCAAAATGGGAAAAAGCAAGGGAGTTGAATAGAGCTAGAAAACTAGAAAAAAGAGAGGAAAAAACAGGAATATAAAGAGAGAAAGAGCGAGACATCAAGAAAAAAAAAGGTGTGAAACAAATATGACAAGAGAAAGATGAAGGGAATGTGGAAATTACACGAAGAAGGGGTGATATGAAAAGAGTGAAAGATGGGGAGATCATAAAATAAACGAGAAATAAGGAGAAAGGGAAATTCAAGTAGGAGAAGGGTGAAAGGGAATGAGAAAGAAATGTGCACCTTTACAGAGAGGTTGGGATGGCGCCCTGTGCGACACCCCAAAGGCCAGCCATGACTGCGCGCACTCCACGATCTTGCACATGCACAGTGCAGATGAATGGGCTGCATAGGGAGCCACAAGAACTGAAGAGCGGCTGGCAGTAGCCTTCCTAGCTGAGGAATGTGGCTAAAGTTGCTTTGTCATTTGGCAGTGGCTAAGCATGGCGGCGTGGCATAGATTCGGTTCCTGGATCAGCAGGGTGTTATTTTAGCTGATGGTGGCATTCAGAAGGTAATCATGGCCTGGGGGGGGCGCCTATACTTTTTTTGAGGTAAGATGCTCCTCTGTAAAGCGGACCTCCGGTCAAAAAAAGTTTAGTAAATTGCTTCCCCTCTTATGATCAGTGGCATAAGTAGTTTGAGAGGGTTTAACCCCATGCAGATGTTGTGGAATGACATAAAGCTTAATCCCTCTTGGATTCCATGGAGGTGGCCATCTTGTCACACACCTGACAGTCCTGCTTAAACATGAAAATTCACACCAAATTGTGAGAGATATATGCCTTGGAAACAAGGAGAAGCTTTCCTGCCATTTTTCACACAGGCAAACACTGAATAAACAACTCATGTAGCAAAAGAAAACTGTGTGAGGAAAGCTGTTAAAGTGTATCTCTATGTAGATCAGTCAGAGGATACAATGTATTAAGGAGATGTCAGCAGGTAGTTGAGCAAAGATGAGCCATTATAGCTGAAGGCTTTTTACTTCTGGTTGGATGAGATGGTTGCACAGAGCTATGAGGCAATATTGACTGGGGGACTTGGTATTTCACAATCGGCTCCTTCATGTGCGTGGCAAGATGGCTGTTGCCTTGCATGTTTAAGAATGCAGAATCTGCCTGCTATTCTAAACATCTGCACATTGTTAATCCCTCTGAATAAGTGACTCCCAATGTCACTGATTTCCAGAGGGGCTTTAGGGGAGAAATGTACTAAGCTTTGATTTTTTGACTGGAGGTCTGCTTTAAATGGTCGTGTTTGTGTTTTATGTATCTGGTTCTTTTCAGTCAACATATTGCTAAGGTCTAAAAACTCGTCTAAGGTTACGGATCCGAGGGCGCTGGCAGCTGCATCCCCAGCTACCCTCTAACATGGAGTATGCCCGTGCCGGCCATTTACGAATGCCTGCTAAAGGGATAGCGGGGATGTGGCCACAGCTCGCCTATGCGCCGTTGGACTGGGAAATTTGAGTTTCGGGGGGCGACCTAGGGGGTTTCACACAGCAGAGCATCCCAATTTTGGATGCCCTGTGGGGGGGAATCTAGTGGCCATGTTATCTTATAGATTTCAGAGCCATTGGGGCATGGGTTTTGGTCCACTTTAAATAGGTTACTGTAGTCATCTGACAGGCTTTCTCAATGCACCATTGAGAGCCAGTTGGGGTGACTAGCAAAATGTTTTCTAGAACACAAAACTGCAAGCCCAGTTGCCTTGATTTATTCCTACCATGACCTGGCTGAATGTACTGCAAAGGTGGTCTAGGTAGCTTGCACCGGGCCCCCTGTTCCATGGGCCCAGGGGCAAATGCCTGCACTGCCTCTATGGTATGTACGCCACTGCCAGGCCAGCGACTTTCTGCAGTATTTTTGTGACTCAGGTTTTATTTTAGTGATATTTAATCAAAATGAGAAGAACTGAACTGTAACCTGCTATTTCATCATGGAATTCTGATCTAGTAATTGTCCCCTTGCTGTTTTCTCTGCAGGCAGCCCTGATGGGCGGCACCACCATGGTAATCGGCCATGTCTTACCGGATAGAGACATGTCCTTACTGGATGCTTATGAGAAGTGTCGGAGCCTGGCTGACCCCAAGGTCTGCTGTGATTATTCCCTGCACATGGGCGTCACCTGGTGGGGACCAAAGGTAATGTCACATCCATTAATATGTTCTATTGTGTAGTGTGTTTGCATTGTATTGGCAACAGACAAATGTTTAGCAGCTTTCTCTACATGGCTTTTTCTGAAATTGGCAAGTTGTTGCTGGATTTCAAGATGAACCTTCACATGACAGAACACATTGACCAAAAAAGTAAATGTGGAAAACAGTGGCATTGCTAAATGTGAGCGGGCCCTGGTGCTAATTGAATGGGGTCCCACTGAACCATATGTTCATACAGTAACCTTTTCCCTTTAATTTTAAGTAAATAGACAACTAAAGCCCAAAACAGCAGAAACAAATGTTGCTTATTTTTTCTGTACATGATGCCATGAGAGCACAAATATAAGAAATAACATTGAGAAACAATCATAGGGCCCCCTGACCTTATGGGCCCCAGCACGGTCGCCTGCACCCCCTATAGTTGTGCCCCTGAATATAAGACTTTTCCCGTTGATGTGTTGATGTGTGCCGGGTTGTGGCTGGCAGATTGATGTGTGCGGGGTTGTGGCTGGCAGATTGATGTGTGCGGGGTTGTGGCTGGCAGATTGATGTGTGTCGGGTTGTGACTGGCAGATTGATGTGTGTCGGGTTGTGACTGGCAGATTGATGTGTGTCGGGTTGTGACTGGCAGATTGATGTGTGTCGGGTTGTGGCTGGCAGATTGATGTGTGCCGGGTTGTGGCTGGCAGATTGATGTGTGTCTGATTGTGGCTGGCAGATTGATGTGTGTCTGATTGTGGCTGGCAGATTGATGTGTGTCAGGTTGTGGCTGGCAGATTGATGTGTGTCAGGTTGTGGCTGGCAGATTGATGTGTGTCAGGTTGTGGCTGGCAGATTGATGTGTGCTGGGTTGTGGCTGGCAGATTGATGTGTGCTGGGTTGTGGCTGGCAGATTAATGTGTGTCAGGTTGTGGCTGGCAGATTGATGTGTGCTGGATTGTGGCTGGCAGATTGATGTGTGTCTGGTTGTGGCTGGCAGATTGATGTGTGATTGTGGCTGGCAGATTGATGTGTGCTGGATTGTGGCTGGCAGATTGATGTGTGGTTGTGGCTGGCAGATTGATGTGTGGTTGTGGCTGGCAGATTGATGTGTGCTGGACTGTGGCTGGCAGATTGATGTGTGCTGGATTGTGGCTGGCAGATTGATGTGTGCTGGGTTGTGGCTGGCAGATTGATGTGTGTCAGGTTGTGGCTGGCAGATTGATGTGTGCTGGGTTGTGGCTGGCAGATTGATGTGTGTCAGGTTGTGGCTGGCAGATTGATGTGTGTCAGGTTGTGGCTGGCAGATTGATGTGTGCTGGACTTTGGCTGGCAGATTGATGTGTGCTGGATTGTGGCTGGCAGATTGATGTGTGCTGGGTTGTGGCTGGCAGATTGATGTGTGTCAGGTTGTGGCTGGCAGATTGATGTGTGCTGGACTTTGGCTGGCAGATTGATGTGTGCTGGATTGTGGCTGGCAGATTGATGTGTGCTGGGTTGTGGCTGGCAGATTGATGTGTGTCAGGTTGTGGCTGGCAGATTGATGTGTGTCAGGTTGTGGCTGGAAGATTGATGTGTGCCGGGTTGTGGCTGGCAGATTGATGTGTGTCTGATTGTGGCTGGCAGATTGATGTGTGCTGGATTGTGGCTGGCAGATTGATGTGTGTCAGGTTGTGGCTGGCAGATTGATGTGTGCCGGGTTGTGGCTGGCAGATTGATGTGTGTCTGATTGTGGCTGGCAGATTGATGTGTGCTGGATTGTGGCTGGCAGATTGATGTGTGTCAGGTTGTGGCTGGCAGATTGATGTGTGTCAGGTTGTGGCTGGAAGATTGATGTGTGCCGGGTTGTGGCTGGCAGATTGATGTGTGTCTGATTGTGGCTGGCAGATTGATGTGTGCTGGATTGTGGCTGGCAGATTGATGTGTGTCAGGTTGTGGCTGGTAGATTGATGTGTTCCGGGCTGTGGCTGGCAGATTGATGTGTGTCAGGCTGTGGCTGGCAAATTGATGTGTGTCAGGTTGTGGCTGGCAGATTGATGTGTGTCAGGTTGTGGCTGGTAGATTGATGTGTGCCGGGCTGTGGCTGGCAGATTGATGTGTGTCAGGTTGTGGCTGGCAGATTGATGTGTGTCAGGTTGTGGCTGGCAGATTGATGTGTGCCGGGCTGCGGCTGGCAGATTGATGTGTGCCGGGCTGCGGCTGGCAGATTGATGTGTGTCGGGTTGTGGCTGGCAGATTGATGTGTGTCAGGTTGTGGCTGGCAGATTGATGTGTGTCAGGTTGTGGCTGGCAGATTGATGTGTGTCAGGTTGTGGCTGGCAGGTTTATGTGTGTCAGGTTGGGGCTGGCAGATTGATGTGTGCTGGGTTGTGGCTGGCAGATTGATGTGTGTCAGGTTGTGGCTGGCAGATTGATGTGTGTCAGGTTGTGGCTGGAAGATTGATGTGTGCCGGGTTGTGGCTGGCAGATTGATGTGTGTCTGATTGTGGCTGGCAGATTGATGTGTGCTGGATTGTGGCTGGCAGATTGATGTGTGTCAGGTTGTGGCTGGTAGATTGATGTGTGCCGGGTTGTGGCTGGCAGATTGATGTGTGTCTGATTGTGGCTGGCAGATTGATGTGTGCTGGATTGTGGCTGGCAGATTGATGTGTGTCAGGTTGTGGCTGGCAGATTGATGTGTGCCGGGCTGTGGCTGGCAGATTGATGTGTGTCATATTGTGGCTGGTAGATTGATGTGTGCCGGGCTGTGGCTGGCAGATTGATGTGTGTCAGGTTGTGGCTGGCAGATTGATGTGTGTCAGGTTGTGGCTGGCAGATTGATGTGTGTCAGGTTGTGGCTGGCAGATTGATGTGTGTCAGGTTGTGGCTGGCAGATTGATGTGTGTCAGGTTGTGGCTGGCAGATTGATGTGTGTCAGGTTGTGGCTGGCAGATTGATGTGTGTCTGATTGTGGCTGGCAGATTGATGTGTGTCAGGTTGTGGCTGGCAGATTGATGTGTGCTGGGTTGTGGCTGGCAGATTGATGTGTGTCAGGTTGTGGCTGGCAGATTGATGTGTGTCAGGTTGTGGCTGGAAGATTGATGTGTGTCGGGTTGTGGCTGGCAGATTGATGTGTGTCTGATTATGGCTGGCAGATTGATGTGTGCTGGATTGTGGCTGGCAGATTGATGTGTGTCAGGTTGTGGCTGGTAGATTGATGTGTGCCGGGCTGTGGCTGGCAGATTGATGTGTGTCATGTTGTGGCTGGTAGATTGATGTGTGCCGGGCTGTGGCTGGCAGATTGATGTGTGTCAGGTTGTGGCTGGCAGATTGATGTGTGTCAGGTTGTGGCTGGCAGATTGATGTGTGTCAGGTTGTGGCTGGCAGATTGATGTGTGTCAGGTTGTGGCTGGCAGATTGATGTGTGTCAGGTTGTGGCTGGCAGATTGATGTGTGTCAGGTTGTGGCTGGCAGATTGATGTGTGTCAGGTTGTGGCTGGCAGATTGATGTATGCCGGGTTATGGCTGGCAGATTGATGTGTGCCAGGTTGTGGCTGTCAGATTGATGTGTGTGTGTATGTGTGTAAGTGTGTGGCTTGCAGATTGAAGTTGGTGTGTCTTTGCAGGGAGGTGGTGACGGGAGAATTGGTGTGTGTGTGCAGGCCAGGGGGTGGTCATGTCTTGGTGTTAGTGTTCCCTTATGTGCATAGTGACCCCCACAAGCCCCATAAGGCTGGGTAATACTTGCCATACTTGGCCGGGAGCTGACCCCATACGACCAAAACCCTGCTGTTAGTCTTGTTGGCTCAGTTTTTGCCTGCCTGATGCCTAAATGTGGGGAAATAATAGGTATTAACCAGCAGTGTTGGGCTTGCAGGGGCACTATGCACTGGAGAGCATCACCAATTGCTTTTTATAATCTAATACCTTAGTGTTCAGGGGACATTTCTGTTTTGGTAATATATATAGAGATATAAGAAACTATAAGAAAATATCTTTAGCTGACAAAATTCTAAAATATAACACCGTTTTTTAGCAATCATTTCCAGGAAAAATAGACCTGATCTTAGACTTTTTCACAGTTATGAATTTTTAGAATGGTCTTCGGTAGAACAATCCAAGTATTCCTTGATAAATGTTGTTTGTCTTCTATAGGTGAAGGCAGAGATGGAGACATTGGTCCGAGGGAAGGGGGTAAACTCATTCCAGATGTTTATGACATACAAGGACATGTACATGCTGCGGGACAACGAGCTCTACCAAGTATTTCTGCACTGTAAGGACCTTGGAGCTGTGGCTCGGGTCCATGCCGAAAATGGGGACCTTGTGTCTGAGGTAAGCAGAGAGTATTGACTATTTCCTGACTTCCGTTTTGCTGGCATATTTGGTTTTTGTGTAGCTTTCAACTTATCTTTGTTCTGCTATATTCCTGAGGAAGCCAAGTATTGAAATATAGTGGGCTAGGAAAAAAAATGGTTATAAATTGAAATTATGATGTTCATTTGGATTTATTTGCAAGTGTTTTTATGGTTGCTGGCCCCATTTTTATTCTTTCTGGCACCTAAAATCTGAGTAGAAGGTGAGGGGTCCCTCAGGGACCTAACCCACCATCCATCAAAGAAGTTTGCTGCAATTAGTATAATATAATGATATATGTATGTAAACTTGGAAATATGCTTTATATTGAACTGTCAGATTTGGAATACATCCTTGTGTAATATTTTTCTAACGAACTGGGGATAATTCTCAGTAGGTTTGAAAACCTTTCCAGATATTCATTTTGGTCAAATAAGTTGTGCCCAGGCTTAGTAAATGGACAGTAATTAGTAATAAGGCCGAATGGAGCTCACCTAAAGCCTGTCCCATGTGCCTTCTCCATTTAATGCTATAGCAGGTCTTCCTTTTCATTTTTCCTTGGCTACGCTCTGTCCCTCAGATCTTCCATTGTGATAGACTCTGGAAATCCACAGTGGCTACAAAGCCAGGCTCATGATATCAAATATTTCTTGTCCTGATTCGTTTGAGATGACCATTGATGCTCCTCCATGGTCCCTTTTTGTGAGCATTTATGCTTTATTTCCTTTTTGTTTGGTCACAGCAGGTTGGACAGGCCAGGAATTTCATAATCTGGAGTCTATGTTGGAAGAGGGGACATCCAATAACTGTGCCCCAAGTTGTGAGCTCCTCTACTAATTAGTTTTTTTCTCCTCCATCCATTCCAGGTCGTCCAGAAGTACTTACAGATGGGTGTTTGCCCCTAGGGGGCACTGACTGCAAGATCAAAAGATGTAGCTCCCCCCTATAAAGGCAGCTGCCCGTCTATCATTCCCCAGTTGTTCATCTTGCAGTTGGCTGCATAAGATCGCTACTCATTCTCTCAGATTTAGCAGCAGAGTGGGGCCACCTAGCCTATTTCCGTGGATCTCTCCTGACCCATCGTTGCCTCCCAGCCTTTGGCTGCTACAGGGATCCGTGATGGTAGGGTGAACTACGGGGTCTGGGGCGTTCTGACAGAGCACATGCTCTGGCCCGCAGACCTTAATGTTAAAAAGGTAGTCGGCCACAGGCTTATGGTGAGCCTGATGGGGAACCACAGATATATTCCTTATATATGCCCTCCCTTCCCACTTGCTTTATTTTGTGTGTGTGTGTGTGCGTGCTTGGTGCTACTGGGAGCATTGAGAGCTCCATCATTGTCACTTGCAGCGAGGAGCAGTCTCCGCTCCTCACATTTCTTACCTCCCTCTGCTCCCCCGCCTGCTCTGGCCCGGAGCGCGCGCCGCAAGCTGGCAAACAGGCAGCGCCCGTGGCGCAGCACTGGGCCGAATGACGCGCCGCTGGGGGGGGGCGGAGTCCGGCGCCGGTGCGTAGACTGACGTCGTGCCAGTGACGCCCTCCCCCCGGCGGATCTATCTGGAAACGGAAGAGCTCTGCGATTTGCGGTGCTCGGCGGCTGCGGGGTGCGCTGCTGAGGCCCTCTGCTCTGACAGGGAGACAGCATTGCTGTGTCTCCCTGTGTTGATGTGAGCGCCTGGCAGTAGTCCCTCACTGAACTTGGCAGTGTTGTGAGTTCCTTCTTTTTTGATTCTATCTTATTAAGAGGATATGGGAAGACACTGTATTTTCTTGTTGATTGCTTGTACTTCTATGATTCTTATATGTTAATGCATGACATTGGGGTCATTTTGTAATTGCTGTCTTTTCTCTTTTAGTTTTAGATCGTGGGCTAAGGTTGAGGGTTGTGGCTCCTCCCAGTCCCCATTTTTAATTAGAGGGATCGGCTATTAGGCTTAGGCCGTTAGTGTCTAGTAGCCTTGTTGAATATTGCTATTCAGAATCAAAAGGGGGGTGGCAGCCGCTCAGACCATTTTATAACTAACCAGGGAGGTGCACATTAGCAGGGCAATTAGAATACAAAAGTCTTAAAGGGGCCACAGCACTCAAACCAGTTAGCTTGCTGACCAGCCTACAATCTGTCTCTAAACTGGGTTAAAAACAGGGGGCTCGGTCACACACATCTGCAGAAGTATGCTTAAGCTGCACCACCAGCGCCAAGGTGCCCCTGTGAGGTGCAGTCCTAACTCTAGTACTAATTCTAGTCTCTAAGAGCCCCATTTGGGACATACAATGCAATAGATAAATTGGGAGCAGGCTTACCTGAGGTTGCCCTAAACCTCAAGTGCAAGCCATGGGGTGGAAGGGTCAAAGACCTTGCAATACAGCCTAGACCCCACACACCATGTGCTTGCACAAATTCAAAAGAAACAAAAGGGGGGTGGCAGCCGCTCAGACCATTTTATAACTAACCAGGGAGGTGCACATTAGCAGGGCAATTAGAATACAAAAGTCTTAAAGGGGCCACAGCACTCAAACCAGTTAGCTTGCTGACCAACCTACAATCTGTCTCTAAACTGGGTTAAAAACAGGGGGCTCGGTCACACACATCTGCAGAAGTATGCTTGAGCTGCACCACCAGCGCCAAGGTGCCCCTGTGAGGTGCAGTCCTAACTCTAGTACTAATTCTAGTCTCTAAGAGCCCCATTTGGGACATACAATGCAATAGATAAATTGGGAGCAGGCTTACCTGAGGTTGCCCTAAACCTGAAGTGCAAGCCATGGGGTGGAAGGGTCAAAGACCTTGCAATACAGCCTAGACCCCACCCACCATGTGCTTGCACAAATTCAAAAGAAACAAAATGGGGGTGGCAGCCGCTCAGACCATTTTATAACTAACCAGGGAGGTGCACATTAGCAGGGCAATTAGAATACAAAAGTCTTAAAGGGGCCACAGCACTCAAACCAGTTAGCTTGCTGACCAGCCTACAATCTGTCTCTAAACTGGGTTAAAAACAGGGGGCTCGGTTACACACATCTGCAGAAGTATGCTTAGTGCTGTGGCCCCTTTAAGACTTTTGCTATTCAGAATCACCATAATGGAGGCATCAGGGGATAGTGACCCACTTGGGCAAGACAGGCTTTGCCCCTTGTGCAGACGGAATCCCCTGGGTGGATTCAGCACGATTTGTTCCACTTGCGCCAGAGGCATTGCTTTGGACCATGAGCGGGCGGTCGCTCCTGACCCTAGTCCGGCGTTACCATCAGCCTCCCCGCATCCTCCGCTGCTGTAGTCAGCCCCTAGTGAAGGGGGAGCCAGCAAGGGGTCACATGCTGATTTTGCGCACAGGCTGGCTAGCCTCGAGAAACAGATCTTGTTGACAGCCCCTACAAAAGGCCTCGAGTAAGAAGCGGCATCTGGAGCCGATTTACTCGGATGATGATTTCTATGATTTCTTGGGATCTGTGGAAGAAGGTGAGTTTCCAGATGACTCACTCTCAGCGGCAGAGCTGCTTTCCGCTGGAGACGACAGCATCTCTGGTTCCTCCTCAGATGAGGATTCTTGCCTCCCGGATGATACGGAGAGTTTGCTCTCTTCCGTGTTTGATACCTTGCACATTGTTCCTCCCAGAATGGCTAAGAGGAAAAAGGGTGATTTATTTCGGCCTGAGAGGCAACGGCGGATCTTTCCTGAGCAGCCTCATTTTTCTAACATGATTCTTAAGGAGTAGGAAAGGCTCAACAAATTACCATCAGTCCCTAAGGGCCTGGATAGGCGGTACCCTTTCCCTGCTGAATTGGTTCGGTTATGGTCTCCCCCTCCCGAGGTGGACCCTCCGGTGTCAGGATTTTCCAACACCACTGTTATTCCATCGCCTGACAATGCTTCCTTATGTGATCCGGCAGACAAATGCATGGATCAGTTGGTTTGTCATGCCTTCAACTTTGCTGGTGCTCTCTTTCGGCCTGCTTGTGCCTCGGCAATTGTTTCGCTAGCCAACAGGAGAAAGGTTAAATACCTTGTGGCTAAGGCTAAATCTCGCAAACGGGCGGAGGAGTATAAGGAACTCAAGGCCTGCTTGGATTTCATTGGCTTTGTTGTCACTGCCATGGATGATGTGGTAAGGCTTGGTGCCAGAATTTTGGCCTTGCTTGTTGCTTTACGCCGCTCGCTCTGGTTGAAGCAGTGGTCGGCCGATGCGGCTGCCAAGAAGTCTCTCACAAGTCTGCCTTTTGTGGGAAGCCGGCTTTTTGGGGAGAGACTGGATCTTTTGATCAAGGATGGTAAGCTCCCTCAAAGAAGAAAGCCTGCTCTGGCCTTTCGGAACCCTCTTCTTATCGGTCTTTTCAGGGAGGAAGAGGATCTTCATTTCCAGGTGCCCGCAGAGATACCTGGGGCAGAGGTAGGTCCCGCAGCCGGCCCAACCCCTCCTCGGAAGCTAAGCCCAAACCTCCAGCCAAGCCTACTCAGGCATGAGGGGCGCCCTCACCCATATGGGTGGGGGGGCGGCTTCTGCTGTTTGCTCAGATCTGGAGACGTCATGTCTCGGATCGGTGGATTCAGGAGGTGGTGTCCTCTGGTTACAAGATAGAGCTGGCAGCCAGGCCACCCACGAAATTCCTAGGTTCACTGATATCCCGAAACCCGTTAAAGGCTCAGGCTTTGAGAACGGCTGTCCAACACCTCCTATGGATAGGTGTGATTTGCCCTGTGCCCCGGCAGGAAAAGGGTCAGAGTTTCTACTCCAACCTGCTCACGGTTCCCAAAAAGGACGGAACGCTGCGGCCGATCTTGGACCTGAAGGGTCTCAACAAATTTGTAAATGTCAGACATTTCCGCATGGAAACGTTGCGTTCTGCGGTGAGATCGCTTTGGCCCCGCGACTTTATGACCACGGTGGACATCAGGGATGCTTATCTGCACATCCCGATTTTCCAAGGACATCAGAAGTTCTTGAGGTTTGCACTGGAGGATCAACATTACCAGTTTCTAGCTCTCCCATTCGGCATATCCTCAGCCCCCCCGTGTGTTCACCAAGGTTCTGGCGGGCATCATGGCTATCCTGAGGAGTCAGGGTATTCGTGTGTTATCTGGAGGACCTTCTGATTTCGGCCCGGTCCCTTCAGGAGGCCGAGACTGATACTCGGACGGTGCTGTCAACCCTGGAAGCCTTCGGTTGGGTAATCAATTACCCCAAGTCGTTTATCACGCCTTCAACAGTGAGATCCTTCCTGGGAATGACAATAGATACCGCTCAGGTCAAGGTTTTTCTGCCACAGCAGAAGGTTTTGGGACTCCAGACTTAAGACAGCTTAATGGTGTTGTGCTTCGAGGCAGTGCCCTTCGCCCAATTTCACATGAGACCTCTACAATTGAACCTGCTGACCGGCTGGAATCGGTCGCAGGCATCTCTGGAACAAGGATTTTCGCTGTCCCCCCTGGCCAGGCAGTCCCTCTTGTGGTGGTTGGACTCTCGGAACCTGCTGGTGGCAAGTCCTTCCTGACTCCCTATTGGGAGATAATTACCACGTATGCCAGTCTTACAGGCTGGGGAGGCGTTTGGCAGACCCAGAAGATCCAGGTTCAGTGGGGTCTGCAGGAGAACCGGTTACCCATAAATCTCTTGGAGCTGAGAGCAATCCGGTTGGTTCTTCTACGCTTGACTTCCCATTTAAAGGGCCATGCGATCCAGGTCCGCTCGGACAATTAGACAGCTGTGGCCTACATTAACCACCAGAGAGGGACTCGGAGCAAGAGATCCCTCAAGGAGGTAAGCTGGATTCTGACTTTCTGACTGATTCTGAATGTTCCCTGCATTTTGGCGGTTTACATCCCCGGGGTGGAAAACCAGGAGGCAGACTCCCTGAGCAGGAGTTCCTTGCGCATGGGGGAATGGTCCCTCAGCAGCGAGACCTTTCAGGCTCTGTGCCTCCGCTGGGGTCAACCAGACGTGGATCTGTTTGCCTCCAGACACAATCACAAGCTTCCAAGCTTCGTTTCTCTCTCAAGAGATCCTCTGGCCATAGCAACAGACGCTCTGGCCATCCCTTGGACGGAGTTCAAATTTCTGTATGCATTCCCTCCATTTCCGCTCCTGGGCAGAGTGCTGCGCAAGATAGCCCAGGAGGGGGTGCCAGTCTTCCTGGTGGCCCCTCGCTGGCCAAGTAGGAATTGGTTTGCAGACATAGTTCAGATGTCAGTCGATCACTACATCATGCCCGACGATCCAGGTCTCCTCACACAGGGGTCGCTGCGGCACCCGAATTTACAGACGCTGGCTTTGACAGCCTGGCTATTGAAACCTCAATCTTGACGGAGAACGGGTTATCTGCCACGGTTATTCACACAATGATTCAGGCGCAGAAGAAGTCTTCTTCCATGATCTACTACAGACTTTGGCGGGCCTATATCGATTGGTGCGAGGCCAAGAGCCTCCCTTGCCGGAAGTTTTCTATTTCTAGAATTCTGGAGTTTCTACAACATGGTTTAGATTTGGGCCTCCAGCTGAGCACCCTCAAGGGTCAGGTCTTGGCCTTAGCCATTTTTTTTCCAGAGGTCCATTGCCAATCATAGATTGATCAAGACTTTTTTCCAGGGAGTCACCCATGTCCGGCCACCGCGTAAATCAGTCTTACCGGTGTGGGACTTGAATCTAGTGCTGTCTGCTCTCCTGGGTCCTCCCTTCGAGCCATTGAATGATGCTACATTGTCTATGCTGACTCTCAAGCTGTTTTTTCTGGTGGCGATTACCTAGGTGCGTTGCGTATCAGAGCTGGCCGCGCTATGTATGAAACCACCCTACTTTGAGTAGCACAGAGATAAGGTGGTGTTTTCGTTTTAAGCCTGATTTTTTGCCTAAGGTCATTTCTTCTTTTCACCTTAAAGTGGACCAACACCCAGGATTTTGACTATCCTGGGTCTTGGTCCACTTCGGTGGGGCACCCCCGATCGGGGTGCCCCGCTGTGTGAAACCCCCCCGATCACCCGAAAAACTCACCTCTCCCCGCCCCCAGCGCCGACGGACAAGCGGTTTGACAGCCGCCTCCCGCGCGTCACTCTTGACGTGTGCGCGCCCGCGCCGGCCATTCACAGACGATTTGGGGTGTTTGGGGGGGTTTCACCCCGCGGGACATCCCGATCTCGGATGTCCCACGGGGAGGGAGGTGATCGGCCCGGGAATCTTATAGATTCCCGGGCCGATCACCGGAGGGTGATGGTCCACTTTAATGAGGAAGTTGTCTTACCTTCCTTGTGTCCAGCACCAGCTCCATGCTTTGGATGTGGTCAGAGCCATAAGATATTACCTGGCTGCGACTGAATCCTTCAGGAAATCGCATTTGCTTTTTGTCTTAACAGAGGGTTCTAGGAAGGGATTGCCTCCAGCCAAGTCCACTCTCAGTAAGTGGATTAGACAGGCGGTGGTACAAGCATATTCTGCCAGCGGGAAGGAACCCCCCCTTTCGGATCACAGCTCATTCTACTAGGGCTATTGGTGCCTCTTGGGCTTTTCAACATCAGGCATCAGTGGAACAAGTTTGTAAGGCCGCCACTTGGTCTTCTGTTCATACTTTACAAAGTTCTACAAGGTGGATGTCAGGGCCTCAGCTGATGCTGTTTTTGGCCGAAAGGTGCTTCAGGCGGTAGTGAAATGAACTACATGCTGTTCCGCACTGGGGATCCTGCCCATATGGACACTGCTTTTGGATGTCCCATCTGTAAGTACTTCTGGACGGCCTGGAATGGATGGAGGAGAAAAATACTATTCTGTGAAACTCACCTGTATAATTGTTTTTGTATCCATCCATTCCAGGCCGTCCACCCTGCCCTTGGGTTCATTATGTCCTGCATGCCTGTTATGGTGATTGAACCATTTTTGCTCATAGGACACTAGTTATATAAGTTTTCTAGTTTTTGGATTCGAGAGAGTACAAGTAGAGGCTGTGTGAGGTAACATGGTCTCCTATTTTTTGTTTGTGCCTCACGGCCTGCCTGTTTTTGTTGAGTACTGCTTTTAAACCACTGGGGAATGATAGACGGGCATCTGCCTTTATAGGGGGCCGGGAGGCGCTACATCTTTTGATCTTGCAGTCAGCGCCCCCTAGGGGCGAACACCCATCTGTAAGTACTTCTGGACGGCTAGGAATTGATGGATACAAAAACAATTCTACAGGTGAGTTTCACAGAATTGTATTTTTATTTGTGGATCATCTATGGCTGATTATATAATAATAATAATAGCAGCTAAATCTATTAGTTAGAATGGGTGTGTGCATATTTTTCGCTCTGTAGGGTAGACAACAGATAAAACTCTCCAATGTCACAGTACCTTCTAGTGTGTTGAGTAACAGCTGCTGTTTTTTCTGTGCTACAGGGTGCCAAGGAGACTCTGGAGCTGGGAATCACTGGCCCTGAGGGAAATGACATCAGCCGACCCGAGGAGGTAAATCTAAACACTGATTGTTGTTTGTTCTAGCTCTTTCATTCCAAAGGGACAGAGGACTATCAACATTTACAAGGGCAGATCAGGTTGGCCTAACATGAGGGGCCTTTGAACTATAGCCTGGATAAAACAAAATTTCCATAAGATATCTCATTAAGCTGAAAAAAATAAAGTCTGAAATAAAAACCCCAAAAAATCATTTTCACCTTTACTTTCCCTGCAGCTGCTTCCTCCTGGTCTTCTGGTGTCCATGTGGGCTCCCACCATTCCTCTCCATTACTGCAGTGGAGGGCACGGCAGGCACTGCCACGTAGTGAGTGGTTCTCTCCCTGTATAGACACTTTGACTGACAAGGGAAATGTTGGTATACCCCAAAAGTATTTCTGGGGCACTTGCTCACCGTGGGACTGGACTGCATTTCTGAGTGCTTGGCGGAAGCTGCTGCAGGGGGAGGAAAGTATGGATATTGCAATTTATTTTTCTTTTTGTGTTTACAACCCTCTTTACAGTCCCTTAACATTTTTTATTTCACAAGAGTCAATAAATGTTTCTCATGTGTTGGTTATAAACACGTAAAAGAGCGGACTCATCCTCTGCATCCCTGGGCTGTGAGTGCGCTCCTGCCCCAGCCATTCAAACAGGCTGCGGTGGTAGTGCGCGCCGCTGGGGCTGCTCTCCATTGAAACTTATCAAAGCCATTTGCTGAATGACATAGTCATGGCAAACGGCGCTGATGGGGCGAGAGCTCGCACATGTGCTGTTGGACCAGGAAGAGGTGAGTCGTACTGGCGATCTGGGGAGTTTTACATCGGGCCATTCTATTCCTCACCCCTCCTGACTGCCGGTCTTGGCAACACTGAACTACAGTTAGGTAACAGATCAAATTGACCACTCATTTCCAGATGGTGGTAAAGTAGCTAGCTCTAACTATTGTTCTTTTTTTTCTCTCTCTATACAGCTGGAAGCAGAGGCCGTTCACAGGGCAATAACTATAGCTAACAGGGTGAGAACTCATCTTACATGGTTAATACCGTTAAAAAAAGACATATGTCCATCAAGTGACCTGTTATTTCCTAGAAATATTAAGAGCTTCTCCACCCCACGTAGCCCGTGTTTAATCTCTACCTTAACACACATTAAAAAATTAACTCCAGATAGAGTGTTTTCTAACGCTGGAGACGTTCTCTAATAGGCAGGAGAAACTCTTTATGCTCTTTAACGCTTCTCTGAGATGTGTCATTGATTGGTCACACATAGACCATAAACCATAAAAACAAAACATGAATTGTGGCGTGGTAGAGGTACAGTAAGAAGCAATGGAGTTAAGAATGTTTTTTTACACGATGGTAAACATTAAAAACTGAAATTAAAAAAATAAACTTCTGCTAACTGATTAGGGTTGAAAGACAAAACTCCAATTAAGTACACCCCTCCCTTCATATTTCTTTACTGTACTTTCCTATAGATCTGAGGTCTTGGCATAGATTACAAAGGGGCCACATGTGGCCCTCACAGCCATGACATGTAAAGGTAGTTAAATAGAGGTACAGTAAGGGTGGGCACATTACCATCCTAATACAACCAACCCCCACCCCCGGGGAAAATCTTAGCACTGGTGGGAGTTTAGATTGCTTGAGTATTGGGAACATGGTTAAGTAGTGGGACTGATGGGGAGGGCTATACATATGGGACCCATATATTCATGATGTAAGCCAATCAGTATGTTTATTGCCAGCGTGTGGGGAATATTACAGATGAATGTAGAGGAGTGGTAGAAGGACATATGAGTGGCATTTGTGGACACAGTGGGTATCCTGATTGTTGTAGAAAATCTTCATTATGCCATTGTGTACCTATTCATTGTTGCCCACGACCAGGTTTTAAGTCATTTAAGTGGCCCGTGCTTGTCGAAAGATTGCGCTCCCCTGGCATACAGGATCCTCATGGCATTGAAATGACATTCTTTGGGCAGGGATCTGTTTCAAGGCCTAAGGCTGTAAAGCTCCCTCTATCATGGTTATTCGAGTTTGAGATTTATGGAAGAGGTGTGTAGCTGAACAGTTCAGAGATTCTTTTTTTTAATTGGACCTGTAGGCAAGGTCACCACCGCATGGTTGTTATGACCATTCACCTTGGGTTCTATGACATGACTGGCTTTTGCAAAAAAAAAATATGGAGCCCAGCCTCTGTACAAGCAGGTTTACACTCCACAGACAAGATTCCCTATATTTGGTGAATCAGTGTCTGATAAAGATTAGCATGTGCTGCAGACTCCCTGAAAGGCTTGCAGCTTGTAGAAAAGGACCTTTCGAAATGGCACCTGTAGGCAAGCTGATTCAACATAAGATGCCAGGAGGTTACACATCCAATGTCAGTTATCTGGGCAGAGACACAACAGTAGGTCCATGATCCGAGTGTACTGTCATAGGATTCTGTCACTAGTTAAAATCCCTTACCCCAAACTGCAGTGGGAATAGTGGAGCCTTTGGGCTTTCTGAAAAGGATCTAGTGTATGACTAGGATGAAATCCAAGGCTTATACCTCAATAGTCCCTGGTGGCAAATGATGTCCGATGATGGCAGGGGCGGACTGACTATAGGGTGAACCAGGAGAATTCCCGGTGGGCAGCACTGCTTTGGGGCCAGTTGGGATGCTGCTTTATACACCCACATTCAATCCCTGTCTCCTTAGTTTCCCTCTCAGCCCCCTGTACCCAGCCCCACTGTACCCACAAGCCAAGGAATCCCAGCTGCTTTAGCCCCATAATTATGAGGGGGGTGGCTCAACAGGGTTATCTTGGGCCAGCCATGGGCTGGCAAAATCCCAGGCTGGTATATATAGTATTATGGGTAACCAGTAACCAGTGTATGATACAGGAAGTATTTAGGCATAGTCAGAGTGAAGCAGGGAAAATTAACAGCTCTAAATGCTGGACATAGACTCGACTTGTGTCTCAGAACTTCCTGGATTCTGATGTAGCTTGTGAGCCACTCTCCTATAAGGATTAAACATTTGGCTTCTCACAAAATGTTGTTAATCAGTCCTTAAATTTTTTCAGACGATTAATCTGTAATAAAATACACAATTCCAGAAATAGCTGAAACGTATGCAATTGATTCAGTATAAATAGATGTCTTCTTGTCTGACTACAGCCATCACATGACTCACGTGGAAGCATAGTTTGTGGTTTTGCATGATGTGTGGTACACTTGTGTATTGCCTGAAGAAGACTTAAATTGATCATGCTCATTTTTATTCTCGTACAAGTAAATATTTAAGTGAAATTCTAATTAGTAGCTGTGTATAGGACAACCTGCCCTCCTTTCAGTCTGTTTAAGAAACACATTTACCATGATTCCGTGTGATGCTCCTGGCCTCTAGGCTCTGAATGTAAAGTTATAAAAAAATAATATAAAAAAAAATATAATACTATTGACCAAAAAACCTGAAACAAGATTCTAAATTAGATTATTTGGCCAATTTGAGGGTTTTTAGACCAGTGCCGATTATAATATCCGCCAGAACTAATACCATACAGTACACAAAATAGCTATTGTATGGTAAAGTTGCTGCCTTTCAACAATAAAGTTCACTCATGGGTTTGTGCTGCTTGCTTCTCAGTAGAGTTATATCTTTCTGTCTTTTCTTTCTGACTGATCATTCCTGTAAGTTGTGCTGTGCTCATCTGCATGGTGGTTCTCCTGTCTTCTCCTGTTCTCCTGTCTGTCAGTTTAACCAGTGTGTGTCTCTGTTTGCACTAATCTTTTAGCTGCTCTCTATCTCTGCTTCTCAGACCTTTTGCCCTGTCTACTTGGTGAACGTTTCCAGTATGTCAGCAGGTGATGTCATTGCCTCTGCCAAAATGCAAGGTGAGCTCTACATCCCTTACCCATCAGATGTATGCAAATGATATGCGATTACCAGGACCCTGACCCTGGGTCATACAGCAAAACCCTTACAAGATAGATTATATTTAGATATGGATATGGCTGTGAAGGGCCCAAACTGCCAGGAACTGGACTTTACAACAATGGAGTCGATTCTCTACTTGGAAAAAAAGGGTTACTTTGGGATAAAAAGTGCACTTTACACCTGGTGCTGGATCGAGGAGTGATCCAGCTTTTTTGCAGGGCCCTTTAAGTGGGAAGTCTTGCTGCTGACATCACAGGATGCTGGGCTAAAAATGAGACTCCAAGGCCCCAAGATGGCCTTGGAAGATTTTTTTGATTCACTCTCCCACGCCTTTGTTTCTGTGCATCTTGGACCATTGAATCATGGATCATCTGTTGCCGCCCTGTGCTTCTACCTGGACCTTGCCTATTTGCTGCCAGGCTGTTGACTCAAATTATGGACCTGGTCCCTTAGCTTTGGACTCTGAATTATTCTTGTATGCTTGCGGCCTCTGACCTTTGGCTTTGGCTTCAGTGCTGCTGTGCCATCTGGACCAGAGAACCCCTGCCTGCCAAGATCTTTGACTTCCTGAGCAAGACCTTGGACCTGGAGCAAACCAATTCGTCCTTGCCGGGGACACTAGATTACTGGGGAAGTCCTTGTACTCCAGGCCATAGGTTCGAGTACTGGGCTCCAGATTCATCCATGTCAGGCAGTGGTTCCCCCCACCTCAATGCCTCTAGCACTAACAACCAGGTGTAAACATTGCCCTTCTATTTCATTATTCTTGCACTTGTTACTCCAAAGTGAACACTTTGCACCTGGGGCTGAATCAACCTCATTATAGAAATAGCAAGGTTGGATGAGTGATTACACATCTTCATCAAAACAGTAGGACAAATGCTTTGGACAAGCAATTACAGATACCATTATGCACATTGTCACATGAGTAATAACATAATAACAATCGTACATGATTACCAATACCCTATATAGATTAATGTTATACAGTCAGTTGCTAACCCATATGACCCATCAATCTGATTCAACCAAGGGACAAAAGAGGAAAATTCCCATAACAGATAATGTTATTCCAAGTGAACGTATAGTTCTTTTATGAACCCAGATGAAGTGCGCAAAACAGATGAATTAGGGGTGGCGGTCTGGGGGATTGCCATGGGCTATGTGGGGGGGGGGGGGGGGGGCTTGACAGCGGTCGTTTCATCATGACTTTTTTCATCTATTCTTTATATCCTATATCAGTTTTGTGGCTCTCTTCTGCTCCCTTTCCAACACCAGGGCATTGTTTTTTATGAACTAGTTCCCAGAACCGATCAATATTTCTCAATATGGTGCACCACTAATAATTAACAATTGTAGGCGTGCTCACTAATACAAGTAACAATGGAAAAACAAAGGTGGACCCGTTGGTCAATCAGACCTAGGGGTCACACAAAGGAGCACAACCAATATAGATTTATACAAGGTTTATTATGATAATACAAAAAACACATACATTTAAAAACCACAACAACAACACATTTAAAACCACCTCAAACCACCCTGAAAAAGTGCCTGTGCACCTGTGCTAAAAATGCCCATATATAACATAGTATGTCAAGGGAAAAGGTGGTCCCTATGCATCAAAGAATACTCCCTTTTATTCAGAAAAAACCTTATTTTTGTGCCGGCACAAAATACAATTATATACAAAATATACTAATGTCCTACCAAAACCTACACCAAATATAAACCAAAATCCTCAAATTGGCATGTGCATTGTGCAAATTTAATATCAACAATTCATTCACCCAGTTTAAACCAGATATAACAAAATATCAAGTGCTTTAAATATCATGACACAAAACAAAACTCAAAGTAAAGTAACCTTCATGGCTATACATAGTGTAGCAGTGTAACAAAATCAAGATAAATAAGTAACAAAATAAAGAAGAGAGATACTCAGCTGTGTGGGAACATATGAATCAGTCACCAGGGAGGACAGTCAGGGCGGGAGGCTGCTCCACCTGCGCTTCGCGGTGTAAGAACCGCTTCTTGCTTGGGTGCGGGGATAGGTGTTGTGAACTCCCGCTCTTAAATGCCCCAGAGAGAGGAGGGAAGGAGGGGAGGGGCAGGAAGTCCAGCACTACACACCTGATGTAGTGGAGCGCATCACCGCATCATGCGCCTGTGTACGCCGCCGCCGTCGAGCCTGACGGCAGGCGCGGGGAGCCCGTTACTACGGACGCTCCCGCCCCTGGCAACAAGCGAGCCGCGGCCAGCCGGACCGCCCACCACATCCGCCGCCCCCCTATGACACAGCAGCGGGCCGGCGCGCGCACCCCTCCGCAAGACACCAGCTGGTGCGCGCGCCCAGCCCGTATATACAGAGCACTTAAGAGCAGTGCCTGTGTCAGCTGGAGTATCACATGAGGCTGTGTCAAAAAATCCCTCTGGAGCGCAAGAAGGAGCAATTAAAACTACACTAAAACATATCCATAGTTAAACTATATATTTATATGAAATGACCCAATATCAATTATAAAGTTTGAACTTAGAGGACCCATAAACAATGTTGTATGTCAATCAGTATGTCAGTATATCAGTATCTCTGACATTTTCCGCCCTTGTTAGCTATTATTAAAGGGGACAGTCATAAATAAGAAATGCATAGTACCCAGCAAAATATTTGCATTATACTTGTCAAACGTCATCAAATTTACACAGGATCTGGATCATCAGAAAAAACCCATATCACACTCTTTTGTGAGTGATGGCTTAATGGCATTCATTCTTCTTCCATGGGAGAGCTTCTGTAGTTGGTATCTCCATCTTTTCTTGCTTAAGTCCTTGCACCCTCTCTGGCCAAACACAAACAATTGGCTAGATTTGAGCAGGTAACTATGGACACCAAGCGAAATAAGTTACAAAGAGATATCTCAGACTATGCTCACCACCGTGCATACAAGTGGCAACATAGGGGCAATAGCTGGGGTGACAGACAGAGATTTGGCGGAGAGAGAGGTCCCACTATACAGGGCCCCCCTCCTGGTTCCCAAAATTCCTCCCAAAGCGATCTATACAATCATTTTTTATCTTCGGGCAGCGAAATAGACGACGAACCAGGAGGGGGGGTAGACGGCGCCCAAAGATCCCTCAGAAGCAGGGATCGTTGGGGTTACAAACGCCTGACGGGGAGGAAGGAACGGGGGACACGCATGCAAATATTTTGCTGGGTACTATGCATTTCTTATTTATGACTGTCCCCTTTAATAACAGCTAACAAGGGCGGAAAATGTCAGAGATACTGATATACTGACATACTGATTGACATACAACATTGTTTATGGGTCCTCTAAGTTCAAACTTTATAACTGATATTGGGTCATTTCATATAAATATATAGTTTAACTATGGATATGTTTTAGTGTAGTTTTAATTGCTCCTTCTTGCGCTCCAGAGGGATTTTTGACACAGCCTCATGTGATACTCCAGCTGACACAGGCACTGCTTTTAAGTGCTCTGTTTATACGGGCTGGGCGCGCGCACCAGCTGGTGTCTTGCGGAGGGGTGCACGCGCCGGCCCGCTGCTGTGTCATAGGGGGCGGCGGATGTGGTGGGCGGTCCGGCTGGCCGCGGCTCGCTTGTTGCCAGGGGCGGGAGCGTCCGTAGTAACGGGCTCCCCGCGCCTGACGTCAGGCTCGACGGCGGCGGCGTACACAGGCGCATGATGCGGTGATGCGCTCCACTACATCAGGTGTGTAGTGCTGGACTTCCTGCCCCTCCCCTCCTTCCCTCCTCTCTCTGGGGCATTTAAGAGCGGGAGTTCACAACACCTATCCCCGCACCCAAGCAAGAAGCGGTTCTTACACCGCGAAGCGCAGGTGGAGCAGCCTCCCGCCCTGACTGTCCTCCCTGGTGACTGATTCATATGTTCCCACACAGCTGAGTATCTCTCTTCTTTATTTTGTTACTTATTTATCTTGATTTTGTTACACTGCTACACTATGTATAGCCATGAAGGTTACTTTACTTTGAGTTTTGTTTTGTGTCATGATATTTAAAGCACTTGATATTTTGTTATATCTGGTTTAAACTGGGTGAATGAATTGTTGATATTAATTTGCACAATGCACATGCCACTTTGAGGATTTTGGTTTATATTTGGTGTAGGTTTTGGTAGGACATTAGTATATTTTGTATATAATTGTATTTTGTGCCAGCACAAAAATAAGGTTTTTTCTGAATAAAAGGGAGTATTCTTTGATGCATAGGGACCACCTTTTCCCTTGAAATACTATGTTATATATGGGCATTTTTAGGACAGGTGCACAGGCACTTTTTCAGGGTGGTTTGAGGTGGTTTTAAATGTGTTGTTGTTGTGGTTTTTAAATGTATGTGTTTTTTGTATTATCATAATAAACCTTGTATAAATCTATATTGGTTGTGCTCCTTTGTGTGACCCCTAGGTCTGATTGACCAACGGGTCCACCTTTGTTTTTCCATAGTTCCCAGAACCGAGCATTATATTCTAGATGAGGCCACACTCTAGAAGGGGTTTTTACTTCACTATACCTTGAGTCCATGCCTCTTTTATGGTTATGGGTGACTAGTACACCTGATCTAACTACCCCAGCTTCTTTACTACCCCCCTCCCAAAGAAATAATGTCCTGTATGATTATCATAACCCAAATGCATCACTTTGCATTAAACACATTGAGCCCAATTTGCCAAGTAGATGCCCAGATACTTAAACCGGACCTTCACCCTGAATAAGATCTTATATGTTTCGCCCACCCTGTACATACAGATTGCTCACAATAAAAATCATCCTACCTTCAGCAATTTGGGCCGCCAAGATCCAAGATGGCGGCCCATGGAGTCTGCAGCCACCTGCAGACAAAAAGTGTCTTTTGACTGTGCTGCTTTGCATTCTGGGATTGCTGTCCTTTTCCTGACCCCAACTCTGCTCTGCCTATGCAAAGCACAGATATAACTCCACCCCCTGCACATTTGTCCCGTCTCCTCTCCTCAGTATGTAGAGGAAATAATAAAAAGTAAACAAATAAAACGTAAAATATATTAAATTTAGATGTTAGAATAGTTTTTTAAGGGTTTGGAATTTTCATGAAGATGAGGAAAGTAATAATACTGGCTGGATATTTGTTGATGCTGTGTGTATAATTGACCCCTCCTCCCACCAGCCAGCATATTTATATCGATTTTTATAATTGGGCCATTTTTTAGCCATAGTCCTACTTTAAGAGATACCTGATCTCTAAGATTAGAAAGAAACTGGTTCACAACTCATCACAAAGGTGATAAAGAATTGTACTTCATTATCGGTGTCCTTTACTGAAATACTTCCTAGTCATACCTCCTTCTAAAGAATGATACTAACAGTTTCCTTCCCTAAGCTTAGTGTCAGTAGAATAACCTGTTCACACACATGTGCCGCACAAGCACTGTGGGATCCTGGATCAATCTGCCCTTTCACATTGCTGGGCATTCCAAATTGGGCTTCTAAAGCTGGGTTTCGGCATAACATAGGGTCTTACCTAACTGCTTCATAAAACCGTATAACAACTCACAAGTAGTCCTGTACTTCATTGCCAGTGTCACACATGATTATACAATCCAAGGTTAGCAGAGTGCAAACATGTTCACCTACATATTTTGGTGCCCTCTCCCTACCCCACCTTCTTTTCTTTTAAAAGGACCAAAACCCCCAATTCAGGATTCCCCGTTGTGTGAAAATCCCAAGAAAGGCTGATAAACTCATATCGGCAGAAACCTCACCACGCTTGCGCAGGCCTCCTCCCCGCCATCTTGCGGCTGATGCGACTCTCCAGCACCCAGTCACTAAGCTCCATTCTCTCTATTCTCAGCTCTGTGTATAAACAGAGCTATATGCCATGCATATGTGCCGTGGGATCGCAGGAAAGGTGGGTTTTGATTTTGGGCCATTTCCCTTTTAGAGACCAATTTTTTGTAGTTTTAGTTTTGTGTGGAAGAAATAGGCTTATTTTTTTATCTTGCTGTGACCTAATTTGGGAAATTTAGTTTGGTCACTAACAGAAAAAAAGTTCATGCAACTGGAAAAATATGGGGTTTCTCTGCCAGTAACACCAGTTTGGTCCCAAAACTTGGTTTCCATGATGAAGAAGCAATTGAAAAAATGTAACTGAATTTGAGATTTAAAGCAGACCTGCAGAGCCCAGTACTCTGTGTTCCCTAATGAAGGGTTTCTGCTGGACCTAAAGTCTTTTAGTCCTTAGGTCCAGTTTTGGTCCAATTGAAGTTATCTTGTGTACAGGGCCAGATTATGAAGGAGCGCAAGAGGTGTGTGCCCCGGGGCCTCCACCACTTCCCATGCAAAGGGGGCCTCCACCAACCTTTGGGTTATGGTCTGGTCCAGAAGGCTTTTCAGTCTCTGATCTGAGGGGCTGCATGGCCAGCAACAAAGCTACTGGTGGCAGTGGGGTGGGGCCCGCGCCCAGGCAAGCCTTTTTTTGGTTTTGCAAACCTGCAGCCAAAGCCACCACAGGGCAGGACGGAGTCTAGAGCAGCAAAGCCGCCATCAGTAACATTACAGTGATGGGTGCGTGCAGAGCTGTCAATCAGTGGCAATTCACTGCACAAAAGCCACCAAGCACAGCCCCCAGCAGCTCAATGCAGGGAACTGTTTTCTGCTGGACTACACCTGGCAAAGCTGGAGTTCCCGAGCAGGACGCACCCGCACAAGGGTGGCACAAGGGTGGCACAAGGGTCTTGATCTGTCGTTCCAGTAAGTAGGTGGGTGCGAGATTACCACCAATCAGTTATTTGGCTGGACTATTGTTTTAAAGTAAAGAAAAAATACTGTACTCTAAGTGTGCCATACACTCCACTTCGATCTTCATGACATGTGGTAATCTCCAGTAGAGGGCGAACTTGTGCAGAGATTAATATGCAAAAAAAAAGAGAGCCCCTCCCAGTCCATATATACCTGGGACCTCCCACCAATTTCCAGTTCCTTCTCTGCAGGGAAGGCGACAAGACAGAAGATGAAGACTTCTTTTACTTGCAGGTAAGCCCGCGCCCGGCCGTTTATTGTCCCGATTCCTGCCAGGACCCTTTCTAAATTGTCCCTATCTGAGCCTCCCAGCTTAGGCTGCGGGTCCTGGTGAGGGTAGGAGCACTCTATGGGTGCGTCAAGGAGCATTGCTCCACCGTGAGACCTCATTATGGGGTAGGTGGTTACCCAGGTTTTGGTGATCCTGGTGTGGGATGCCCCGTCCCTACATGCCTGTGGCCCTATTCGGCCGGGTTCTCCCCCCCCCCTTCCGGGTCCCTTACTTCCCTCTGGGGTGGGGGGGTGGGCTGGTGGGCCGTCATCCTCGGCCTCTCCCTTTTACTTTATATATATATATATATATATATATGTATATATGTGTATGTGTGTTGGTGTTACCACTGTAAGTTGTGTGTGAGTTGGTGTGGATCACCTGGAAGTTATTCCTTGATGAATTGGTGCTGTTGCTTGGCCTAGCCTGCTGTGGTTTCTCCTGTCAGCCTGGGGAGCTTCTCTCCCTCAGGCTGTGTTTAGATAAGGGGGCGGGGCCGGGCGCTTAGCGCGGCTGTGGTAGCCCCGCCCCCCCGTTCGGCGCGTTTTCTGAAGGGCCTCCCTGGCCAGATCCGTGCTGCTGGGAGGGGGGTGGGGCCTGGAAAAGCGCACCTTCGGCGCTGGCCCACCCCCCTTCTCTTCCTGCTTCTTCCTGATCACCTCAGAGACGGGGGCCATCTTGCTGCATTGCTGCTGCTGTCGTTTCTGGAGGACGGTAAGGGCCTGGTGGACACTTCATTAGTTATTTGGGGGTCCCTCTCTGGTGGGGGGGCCCCCTATGGTACAGCCTTATGCTTTTTTTGTCATTTTGGTATTTGTATATATATATATATATATATGTATTTTGAATGATGTTACGCTGTATATGATATACTGATATGCCTTATTGTGTTGCAGATTGCTTCATAATAGTGCATATTATGGGGTTCCTCCTGGTCCTGGGGTCCCTAGTGTTAAATTGATCACCTTAAATTTTCCCACCGGGACTTTTAAGGGGCATCCCGGGTTGCTTAGGCATAATTCCCTGCGGTCTTGCGACTGACCACAAAAATCACCTTATGGAGGCTCCACAGGATACTGGGCTCGGGCTCCCTCTGGGACAATCCGGGCCATGTGTGGGGTGTGGGGTATCCCTTACGGGGGAGAATGTGCTGATTTGTATACCATGTGTACAAAAGGCCATAACACGGCAGTCCGGTACCCAGCCTTCTGGGTCGGCTCCTCCCGCTTCATCGCCTTCCCCTCCCCGCCTTATCCGGATCCCAAGTGTCATTGGTGCCAGCAGGGAGTCGCACTCTGATGTTTGTGCTAGGTTGGCAGCATCGAGAAATGTATTGTTAGCACGGTGGGCAAGAAGGCCCAGGCTAAAAAGAGACATTTGTCGTCATCCCAGACCTTGTGGCATGTTGACGATGATTCCATTGATTTGTCGGATTATTCCCCTTTACAGGAGGGGGAATTGTATGAGGAAATGGAAACTGACTATGTACAGTCTGGTGATGCTGATGTCGGGCAGGCGCTGGGGGATGCCGTTGATACGGCCACTGTTTTTTCACATCTATTGGAGGTGTTGGATATTGACCCACTTGAGGCGCCTCCTCTCAAGAAGGGGGAATTTTTTGGGGCCCGCAAGCCCCGTCTGGAATTCCCTACCCAGGGTCATTTTGATGCGCTGATCCTGAAAGAATGGGAAAGGCCCAGACGGCTTCCTGGTGCGCCTCAGGGATGGGATAAGAAGTATCCTTTCCCGGTGGAGGCGGTTAAGCGCTGGTCTTCTCCTCCCGAGGTCGATGCGGTAGTTTTGGGTTTGACTAACTCTTCTGTGCTGAACACCCCTGATGCCACTTCCCTTAAGGATGACGAGGACAAGCGCCTTGATCAGATGGCGTGTCACGCATTTGCCAGCGTGGGCTCGGCCCTGCGGCCTGTTTGTGCATCTGCCCTAGTGTCGCTTGCTACCAGGTCTCTTATCAGGGACTGGTTGAATGACGCTCAGTTTGATCCGGCTAGCGATAAGTTCGATACCCTTAAGAGATGTGAATTGTTCATGGGTTTTGACTTGGCTGCTATGGAAGATTCTATTGTCATGTGTAGCAGGTCTTCAGCCCTATTGGTGGCTATGCGCAGATTGGTCTGGCTCCGACAGTGGACGGCGGATTTTGGGGCCAAGAAGTCGCTTACAACTCTTCCCTTCCTGGGTGTGCGGCTGTTTGGAGATAAATTGGATGCTGTTGCTAAGGGAGGTAAGTTACCTCAGCGGAAGAAACAGGGCCTCCCTTTCGGGGGGCTGGCTCTTTCACTCCTTCCTTTCGAGGGGCCAGAGCGGCTAGAGGTTTGGCCTTCTCGGGTGGCAGGGGCTCGTCCTGGAACAGGGGCAGAGGTCGGGCACGTCCCGCGGCTGCCTGGGGTTCCAAGTCCAAGCCCGCCGTTAAACCGGCTCAGCAATGAAGGGGCACCCTCCCTCACCCTCACTGCTGGGGCGACGGCTGTGGCTCTTCTTCCAGGTCTGGGCTCAGGAGGTCACAGACAATTGGATTTTGGAAGTGGTCTCCTCCGGGTACAAACTGGAGTTCCAGTACTGGCCGCCTCCAAGATTCTTAAGGTCTCGGGTGCCCTCGGACCCTCAGGCTGCACAGGGACTCCTGTTAGCAGTAAAAAACCTTCTGAACATGGGAGTTATTTGCCCGGTGCCTCAGTCGGAGAGAGGCAGGGGTTACTACTCCAACCTTTTCACGGTTCCCAAAAAGGAGGGTTCGGTGAGACCCATTCTAGATCTCAAGGTTCTCAACAGGTTTATCAGAGCCAAAATGTTCTGCATGGAGACTCTGCTCTCGGCTATCAATTCCCTTCGCCAAGGGGATTTTATGACATCTATAGACATCAAGGATGCGTATCTGCATGTTCCGATTTTTCCGGCACATCAGAGATTCCTCCAGTTTGCGGTGGAGGATCAACATTTTCAGTTTGTAGCCCTTCCCTTCAGACTGACCTCGGCGCCGAGGGTCTTCACCAAGGTCTTGGCGGGAATAATGGCTCTGCTCAGAGCTCAGGGCATTCGCATTGTGCCTTATCTGGACAACCTGTTGATCTCAGCCTCTTCCCTCCGTCAGGCGGAGCTGGACACCCACCAGGTGGTGTTGACTCTGGAGAGGTTCGGGTGGGTGATCAACCGCCCTGAGTCTTCTCTCTCTCCGTCACAAGTGATTTCATTTCTGGGCATGAATCTGGATACCATTCAGGCCAGAGTGTTTTTGCCCCAGACCAAGGTGCGGGGGATTCAGGATCAGCCTTTTTTGGGCCAGTCCTTGTCCCTCTATCCGACAGGGGATGAAACTGGTGGGCTTGATGGTGTCCTCCTTCGAGGCGGTACCGTTTGCACACATGAGATCTCTTCAACATGAGATTGGTTGAATCACCCTTTCAGGATGTCTCCCAGGGTTCGGCAGTCCTTTTGGTGGTGGCTGGAGTCGAGCAACCTGTTGAAGGGCAGATCCTTTCTGGTCCCTTGTTGGGAGACGGTTACCACGGATGCCAGCCTGTCGGGCTGGGGAGGTTATTGGAAAAGTCATCAGTTCAGTGGGGTGTGGGGTCCTCAGGCGGATCACACCCCCATCAATGTCTTGGAGCTCAGAGCCATCCAACTGGTTCTGGCATGGCTGACCTCACATTTACAGGGTCTACCGGTTCAGGTTCGTTTAGACAACCGAACAGCGGTAGCTTACATCAATCACCAAGGAGGGACTCGCAGCAGGAGTGCCCTCAAGGAAGTCTCTCTGATCCTGCACTGGGTGGAGAGCAATGTTCCTTGCATTTCGGCAGTCTACATTCCGGGAGTGGAGAACACAGAGGCGGATTCCCTGAGCAGGGGATCCTCTCGCCAAGGAGAGTGGTCTCTCAACCCCGAGGTTTCTCTGGATCTTTGCCGCAAGTGGGGGACTCCGGAGGTGGATCTCTTTGCCTCGAGGCACAATCACAAACTTCCGGCCTTTGTGTCTCTTTCTCAAGATCCTCTATCTCTGGCAGTGGATGCCCTGTCCCTTGCTTGGAAGGATCTGGGTTTTCTTTACCTGTTTCCGCCCGTCTCCATGCTGGGCAAGGTAGTTGTTCTTGAAGGGGCACCAGCAATTCTTGTGGCTCCAAGAAGGGTTTGGTACGCAGACGTTGTAAGGCTGGCCGTAGATCAGTACCGGCTTCCCATGTTGCCGGATCTGTTATCTCAGGGTCTACTACTTTACCCCAATTTACAAACGCTGGCTTTGACGGCTTGGCTGCTGAAACCTTCATTCTGAAGGAGGAAGGTTTGTCTGCGGCCGTTGTTCAGACCTTGATTAGAGCTAGGAAGCGGTCCTCTTCTGCCATTTACTATAGGACTTGGAGGTCCTATATTGATTGGCGTGAGGCTAGGGCCTTGCCTTGTAGGGTGTTTTCGAATCCTAGGATTTTGTAGTTTCTTCAGCATAATCTGGATCTTGGGTTCCAGCTTAGTACTTTGAAAGGACAGGTTTCTGCTCTGTCGGTTTTCTTCCAGAGGTCTTTTGCCTTACACCCGCTGGTTAAGACCTTTTTCCAAGGGTTCGCACATGTGCGGCCCCCTCGGAAGGCTGTGGTTCCTGTTTGGGATTTGAATTTGGTTCTTTCTGCTCTCCAGGGTCCTCCTTTTGAGCCGCTACAGGATATTGCTCTTTCAGTTCTCACTCAGAAGGTTGCTTTCTTGGTGGCTATTACCTCTGTTCGGCGTGTCTCTGAGTTGGCGGCTCTGTCAATTCAGGCCCCTTGCTTTGAGAGACACCAGGATAAGGTTGTTTTTCGTTTTAAGCCAGATTTCCTTCCTAAGGTGGTGTCTGCTTTCCACCTCAATCAGGATATTGTTCTCCCTTCCTTGTGCCCTAAGCCTAACAATGACAAGGAGAGGGTTCTGCACAATTTGGATGTTGTTCGCTGTGTGAAGTACTATTTGGTGACTACTTCTTCCTTCCGCAAGACGGACGCTTTTTTCGTGGTGCCCTGCGGGCCCAGGAAAGGTTTGGCACCTGCTAAGTCTACGATTAGCAAATGGATTCGTCAGGCCATTGTTGGGGCCTATTCTGCTAAGGGGAGGACTCCCCCTTTTAGGGTCACTGCTCACTCTACTTGTGCTGTTGGTGCATCCTGGGCTTTTCAGCACCAGGCTTCTGTTGAACAAGTTTGTAAGGCTGCCACTTGGTCTTACGTTCATACTTTTTCCAAGTTTTACAAGGTTGATGTGCGGGCTTCAGCGGATGCTGTTTTTGGCCGCAAGGTTCTGCAAGCTGCAGTGGTTTGAGTTGGTAAATTCTTTACTGTTTCTGGTTCCCACCCATGACGGACACTGCTATTGGATGTCCCACATGTCATGAAGATCGAAGTGGAGTGTATGGCACACTTAGAATAATACCGTTTTGTGAGTACTCACCTGTAAAACGGGTATTATGAGTGTGCCATACACTCCACTTCGCCCCACCCCCCTTGGTTCTTCCTGGTCCCCTTACTGCTTTTTTACACTGGAAAATTGGTGGGAGGTCCCAGGTATATATGGACCGGGAGGGGCTTTCTTTTTTTTTGCATATTCATCTCTGCACAAGTTCTACTGGAGACTACCACATGTCATGAAGATTGAAGTGGAGTGTATGGCACACTCATAATACCCGTTTTAAAGGGGAGTACTCACAAAGCGGTATTATCTGGGGCCTCCGCCAGATTTTGAGCCCAGGGGCCTCCACCATGTTTATTTTGGACCTGCTTGTGTACCATGGCAGCTGAAAGTAATATAAGCAAATATGGGTTCTTGGTAATCATAATTAGGATATAGCACAAATCTTTTATAAAGACCTAAAAAATGTTAATATAGAAATGTGTTATCCGCAGGAAAAATTGTATATGGAGAAACCACCGCTGCTCACTCCACTTTGAACGGTCTCCATTATTACCACCAGGAGTGGTCACATGCAGCAGCCTATGTCATCGTGCCACCTCTCCGACTGGACCCCAACACCCCCAGCTACCTCATGAGCCTGTTGGCCAAGTAAGTAAATGTTGTGTTATTTACATCTAACTTTCAAAGGAGAAACCCCTGTAACAACTTTGGGAGCTGGCCTGTCTTTGATTCTGATAATGATAATAAACTTAAAAGCTATGTGTCTTCTCTCCAGTGACACACTGAATGTGGTGTCCTCAGACCACAGAACATTCACCACCAAACAGAAAGCCATGGGCAAAGAGGATTTTACCAAAATTCCCCATGGTGTGGGTGGAGTTCAGGACCGCATGAGTGTCATATGGGAGAAAGGCGTGGTGAGTGCTTGTTTTGACCAACACCAAATACATTCAGGAACCTCCCTATACTTTGTTTTTTGCCTGCAGTAGATAATGGTATGTGTTTGTGTAACAGGTTGGTGGAAAAATGGACGAGAACAGATTTGTGGCTGTAACAAGCTCCAACGCTGCCAAGATTCACAACATGTATCCTCTGAAGGGACGTATCATCCCAGGAGCTGATGCTGACATTGTGGTTTGGGATCCAGAAGCTACAAGGTAATTAATGATGCTATTCAGCAGACATGTAGTAATTGTGTCAGCTGAAGACCAGAGATAAAGCTGTAAAGAGATGTCCACAAAAAATTGGATATGTGCCTGCCTTAGGATGGCTGCGTCCACTTAAACAACTTTCTCGGCTTAAAACAGTGGAGTAAAAGAACAAAAAGCCCCCTAACCCAAGGGTACAAGGAATAACTCATCTGAGCAGTTTGGTTTATTAATGGACCAGCAGCCGGCTTCTTAAGTCCAGCACCCGAGACAGAGAATCAGTCTGCTCGGGTGGTTAGAGGAGAGAGGTGGGGAGGAGAAGAGGGCTCTGATCGCCGCCCCCCCCCCCCCTCCCCAGGCTCTCTCCTCCAAACACCCGAGCAGACTGACAGCTGGTAATGTTGGGTAAGGGGGACCCCATTTTTTTTGGATTTTTAAGGGTTTTAACTTAAATTCCAAAAAAAAAAATGGGGTCCCCCCCTAGAGGACCCTATGTCATTTTTTTTTTTTTCATTAAGCCCTTATGTTCTGTCGCCCAGCAGCTAAAAAAAAGGCTTCCAGCTGCAGCAGGAGAGCAGAAGCCAGATTGATCAGCGTGGGACACAGGTATGGATGGGAGGTAAGTATTAAAAAGTATTCAAAAAATAAATAAATAAAATATTTTTTTGCTTGTTTCTGTGTTTTTTTTTTACACTTAACCCCTTGTGAACTGGTAAGGGGTCCATGAGACCCCTTATACCAGTTCACAAGGCTGGGGGCTGGCAAGTCACCTGCGGTAGCCGCAGGTGACTTGCAATTAACCCCCGGCAGCCCTGTTACCTGGGCTTGTAGGCTGCAGGCTTGCCCCCGTAGCTGGTCCAGGGCTGGTTATGATGGGTAAGGGGGACCCCATATCATTTTTTGGGGGAGTTTTAAGGGTTTTTAACCCTTAAAATTCCCCAAAAAATGGGTGACCCTATGTCATTTTTTTTTAAATTAACCCCTTATGTTTATAGTGTGGATAGTAGTAGTATTTTATTTGTAAATGTTATAAAGTGCGATTTTCAGTTTAGGGGGTCTCCTGGGCAAGAATGGGGCTACCAATACATATGTGGTACCATTGTAATCGGAAGAAATGGGGCTTTCACATGCAATATGGTTTTCTCTAATAAAGTAAATGTTTTAATTAAAATAAAGGAGACAATTTTCTAAAAAATAATTTTTAATTTTTTTTGTTCTTTTTACAGTAGAAAAGTTACAAACAAGACATTTCATGTTAAAGCCCAAACTCTGCTGCAAAAAATATATCTATAATTTTCCTGGAAATTCCTCCAAAAATCATGGTTAAACATGGTGCAAAATGGTGAAAAATTACCTGTCAACAGAGGGTGAAAATTTATAAGTAGACGGGCAATTACAAGGGTTAATAGTACCTATGCATGTGGGGTATTGTTCTGCTCGGGGGATCTTGCACTTTCAGATTTAGCTTCTTTTTTGTTTGCATATTGATTTTTTTAAGAAAATTTGTTTTTTATTCTGTTTTTTTATAATTTTTTTGAGGGAAACCTCTTACAACCTAAGAATTCTTCAAGGGATTACTTCTAAAATGATGAGCCCACTACAACAAGCTGGGTACACTTCTGGTTTCTGGGGGGTATTCCAAATGTAAAGAGTTGTTTTGGTAGAAAAAGTACAAGGTGCGCACTTTGTCTGCAGAGCTGAAAGTTTCAAGTAAAATTACCCTTGCGCACATGCTTTACTTTGGGGTGTTTGACAACTCTTTCCTTGACAGTAGCTATGCATGTTGAGTATTGTTCTGTTTGGGGGATGTTACTTTTTCAGATTGGGCTTGTTTTTTCTTGTTTGCATATTTTTTTTTTAGGAAAGTATGAGTTTGATTCTGCTTTTTTATTCTTTTTTTTAGTGAAACTTTGTGCTACCAAAGAATTCATTGAGGAATTACTTCCAGAAAACTGCACCCATGTAAACAGGCCTGATACACCTAGAAAGCCTGAGGTGTATACTTCCAGGGAATATATAGTTTGTGGGGGGTATTTCAAATGTAAAGGGTTGTTTTTCTTGAAAAACTGCAAGGTACGCCTAGCGCTTAGCATATTTGTATTTTATCTGAAAATCTCCTAAAGCGCTGTTTCAGTTTGGGGGAGTCTCCTGGGCAGGAAAGGGTGTCTACCAATACATATGTGGTATCGCTGTAACCGAGAGAAATTAGGATTTCACACGCAATAATATTTTATTGACAAAATTACTTTTTTTATTACAAAAAAAACACTACAAATTTTTTTGCACATATTTCACTCCAAAATATTGAGAATACACCTAAAAAATGACAAAAAAGACATTTCATGTTAAAGCCCAGATTCTGCTGAAAAAAAGAATATATAATTCCCTGGGAAATCCCTTCAAAAATCACAGCTGAACATGTGGAGCGCAAAATAGTGCAAAAGGATCTGGCAACAGAGAATGAAGAATGCTCCAGGTAGGCTGAGACTTAAAGGGTTAAAGTGCAGGAAATGCAGTCAGGGAACAGGGGCACAGGCCAGGAGCAGAAGGTCAGAGTCATAGACTGGGAGCAGGTGGTCAGTCAGACTGGGAACATAGACACAACAAGACAACCTGTCTATGCCATCAGAGAGCCAAGTGGCTGACCACCCAGGACACGGGAGGCTGGCTTTCAACAGATGGCAGTGGTTGCACAGGCCCCAGGTAGACCTGTGATGGGTAGACATGGGGAGTAATAAAGCGCAGACAGGTGACAAGACACAACATGCACAAATCTAACAGGGTACTCACAGAAACCAGATAAACAAGAAGCTCAAAGCCAACAAGTAATACAAAATATATAGGCCCTGCTTGGTCACTGACCCAATTTACAAGGAGACACACATACACCCAGGAAGACAAAGGATGCATCAGCAGGCACATCGGGTTAGACAGAAGCTTATGAATGGTAGACCACGAAGCCAATTAGTAGCTCCTAAATGTGGGCTCACAACCAGGCAGTTTCTATGCGAAATTACTTGCAAGAAGGAAATAAATGATGCCCCCTCCTCACACATCACTATAGTGCCGCTGCTATAGAACCGGTTCAGAGACTGGCGGGGTGATCATTGCAGCTAGGATCTCAAGTACTACCTGTGATTTCCATACCACTGGTTGGGAACTAAGAGTGGGCTATGGGGTAAGAGCTATGTTGCTAGGGCAGTTAACATAGCTCTTACCCCATAGCACATTACTGGCATCACTCCGTCTTCCACCTTAAAACCCTTACTTATGTTAATACCGGCATACACGCAACATCCTATAGTCTATTCACCATACCTTGGCTGGCAAACGAATACTTGGTAACCGTAGAAAAAGGCCATGGTGTCCTTTGCATGTTCCACCAAATTTGAATATTAACCTACCTAATATTTTCCTACCTTTTCTATGCCAATATTAAACTCACATTGTTCTTCCTCACTAACACACTATGCAGGATCTCCTGAGGAAGCCGACACTTTTGGCGAAACGCATCAAGATCATAATTACACCAAGGGAACATTCCCACAACACCAAAGGAAGAATGCTTTTTATTTAAGCTGCACAATTTTGTAATCTCAAATATAACTACTGTAAACATACCTATATAATTTGTAATCACTCAGGTATGAATAAACAATACCTGTGGAACACTATACTCTATAAGTCAATGGTCCAGGCCAACCCCTCTCTCCCTCTTAGAACACTATAACCAGGTGGGACAATTGCCTTAAACACTTTATTTAGCATTTATCCTTCCCACTTGTCTCTTCCAAAAACAATTTTCACTGGTTGGGACCACCAATTGCCACCAATCTTTCTCCCATAATAAAGCTAAAAAATCACATGGGAAAAGTGTGTGTGTGTGTGTGTGTGTGTGTGTGTGTGTGTGTGTGTGTGTGTCTGTGTGTGTTTTAGCACTGTTCAACAGCCCAAGTATTGCAGGAAGCTCAGCTTGTGGCAAGTCTTTGCTTTTTAAATAGATGGTGTAATCTTCAAATTCGGCCATTGTTGATTTTCAGCTGGTTATTCACTCAATGGTATTTTTCAGTAGCTAGCTCCAGCTGTCTAGAGAGACAACACTTTGATTGCACAGGCTGGCGTTTCTTTGTAAACACTACCCTGTGCTGAGCTGCCTCACCTACGCTTGTGTGCAAGCCTAACTGCTGCTAAAGCCATTACTTGTGGCTGGAGCAGCTGGCCTGTTGTCCAGCCTTCTTTGGAGCCTTGACTCTGGATATGCTGGGTTTTGACTACTGAAGAAAATCTGTTTTATAGATACACAGATATATGTATTGGTTTTGTGTGATGTGTATGTTTGGCTTATGTCCTCCTGCCCTTATGTTCAGGTTTTGTGTTCCAGGTGGACCTGGATTCATGTTACCTGGCTCTTTGTGTTAAAGACCAACAAAATAGAAACATAGAAGGTTGACGGCAGAAGGAGACCTTATGCTCCATCTAGTCTGCCCTTAAATAGTCCTAAAGGATTAAAAAAAAAAAAAAAAAATTCCTCCCACTTGGGACTTGAAGGGGCATTCCGGGTAGCTTTAACAGCGTAATTCTCTCTGGTCATTGCGACTACCTTAAAGATCACCATATGGAGGCTTCCCAGGATACCGGGCTTAGGCTCCCCTCGGGGCAGTCCCGGCAGTGTGTGGATTGTGGGGTATCCCTTGTGGGGGATAATGTACTTGTTTGCATACCTTGTGCTCAGCAGGTCATAACGCAGCAGTTGGGGGCCCAGGCCTCTGGGTCTGTGGCCCTGGCCTTTTCTCCTACCCCACCCCGCCTTATCCGTACCCCAGATGATGTTGTCACAGTTGGGGGAGTCGCAATCTGATATGTGTGCCAGATGGCTAATATTCAGAAAGGCCTCGGCTAAAAAAAAAATAAATAAATAAAAAACCTCCCACTTGGGACTTGAAGGGGCATCCCGGGTAGCAATTGCGTAAAACCCAGATATACTTGGCGACTATAATCAATTATAAGTATAATACTAAAGCATCACATGGAGGCATTTCAGGTTAATGGGCTTGCAATTCCCTTGTCACAGACTCGGCAATGTTTTGGATGTGGGGCATCCCTTGTTTGGGATAATGCAGTTCTTGCGTCTCTTGTGCACAATTAACCATTATGCAGCAAACTGGGGCCCAGGCTTCAGGGTCTGCGGCTACTGCCTCTTCTCCTACTCCGCCGTGTCTTGTCCGTACCCCCAGTGATATTGTCATGGGTGGTGAGTCGCATTCTGATTTATGTGCCAGATTGGCTCATCTTGAAGGATTTATGTCTACCTCTGTGGCTAAGAAGGCCTCAGCTAAAAGAAAGCATTTGACTAATGCCGTCTTGGCAAGTGAGTTGGACAGTTGCGAATTGCTTGATTGGTCTGACCCTTCTCAGTTAGAAGAAGGGGAATTATATGAGGATTCAGATGTTTCTGACGAACAGCAATTTGTTGGTACTGAAAGTGAGCAGGGTGAAGAGAGTGTTGTGGTTACCCCAAAAGCTCTTGCCCAGTTATTTGAGGTTTTTGTTATTACTCCTCCTGAAGTAGTCCCTCTCAAGAGAGGGGAATTCTTTGGAGCCTCTAAACCTCGTTTGGAATTTCCAAATCAAAAGCATTTTGATATTATTTTTAAAGAATGGGAGAAGCCTGCGCGGCTTCATGGCATTCCCTTGGGCTGGGACAAAAAATATCCCTTTCCAGCTGCTACGGTTAAACGTTGGTCATCACCTCCTGAGGTGGATGCCCCTGTACTTCCTGACTCCACTACACTCAAGGATGGAGAGGACAAACGTATTGATCAAATGGCGTGCCACGCTTTTTCCAGTGTAGGCTCGGCCTTGCGGCCTGTTGGCGCTTTGGCGCTTATGTCGGTGGCTATTAGGTCTGTTGTGAGAGACCTAATGAATAACTCAGGCCTCTGATGAGGCCTTGATCCGGCCTGTGATGAGTACGCCGCTCTTAAGCGTTGTGAGATGTTTGCATCTTTTGTACTTTCTGCTTTAGATGATACTCTGCTCATGTGCAGCAGAACCTCTGCCTTGTTAATCGCCATTCGGCGGTCAGTATGGTTGCGGCAGTGGGCGGCGGATGTTGTAGCCAAGAAATCGCTTACAGCGCTTCCGTTTGTGGGATTGTGCCTATTTGGAGAAAAATTGGGTTCTGGAAGTAGTTTCTTCCGGTTACAAACTGGAATTTGAGTCCCGGCCTCCTCCCAGATTTTTCATGTCCCGGATGCCGTCAGATCCGGCAATTGCGCAGGGACTGCAGGCAGCAGTAGCGAATCTGTTAAACATGGCTGTCATCTGCCTAATGCCTCCGGCGGAAAGGGGTTTGGGGTTTTACTCCAACCTATTCACGGTACCCAAGAAGGACGGCTCTGTTCGGCCTATCCTAGACCTAAGGAGACTCAATCAATTTATCCGTTTCAGAAGATTCCGCATGGAGTCTCTGCGATCAACGATCGATGCTCTCCGTCAGGGGGACTTCATTACATCCATAGACATCAAGGATGCTTATTTGCATATTCCTATTTTCCGGGTCACCAGAGATTTCTCAGGTTCTCGATAGAAGACCAGCATTATCAATTTGTGGCCCTGCCATTCGGCCTTACCTGGGCCCCAAGAGTCTTTACCAGGATGCTGGCAGGAGTGATGGCTATATTCAGGGTCCAGGGCATCCGCATTATGCCTTTTCTGGACGATCTTCTTATCGCGGCCTCCTCCCTCGAACAATCAGAGTTGGACACCAGGATGGTGGTCTCTCCGCTAGAGAGGTTCGGATGGGTAATAAGTTACCCCAAATCCTCTCTCTGTCCGTCTAGGGAAATTCCCTTCCTGGGCCTGATTCTGGAATGGTTCTGATTCAGGACTTGATTCGTCTATTCTTGTCCAACCCTCGTCAGTCTATCTGTCTAGGGATGAGACTAGTGGGATTGATGGTAGCTGCATTTGAGGCAGTCCCGTTTGCCCAGTTTCACATAAGGACGCTTCAGCTCTTCCTCTTGGCAAAGTGGGACAGGTGCCCACTATCATTAAATCAGACTTGTCTATTGTCTCCCCACGTTTTGCAGTCCCTTCAGTGGTGGTTAATATCGCACAACCTCCAGAAGGGCAAGTCATTTCTGACTCCGCGTTGGGAACTGGTTACCACGGATACCAGCCTGGTAGGCTGGGGGGGGCTTCTGGAAGAAGCATCAGTTCCAAGGATTGTGGGGGCCTCAGGAGGCTCATTCTCCAATCTATGTATTAGAGCTTCGGGCCATACGTCTTGTTCTACTTCGACTGACCCATTTCTTACAGGGTCTGCCAGTTTAGATTCGGTCAGACAACCGAACAGCTGTTGCATACATAAATCACCAGGGAGGGACTCGCAGTTTGGGTGCCCTCCGGGAAGTGTCTCTGATCCTTCAGTGGGCAGAGATCAATGTTCCCTGCATATCAGCAGTTTACATTCCGGGGATAGAGAATGTGGAGGCGGACTCCCTGAGCAGGGGATGTTCTCGCCAGGGAGAATGGTCTCTCAATCCAAGGGTCTTTCAGTTCCTCTCTCACAAGTGGGGGACTCCATGGTTGGGCCTGTTGGCTTCTCGTCACAATCACAAGCTGACAGCTTTTGTGTCTCTATCCCAGGATCCTCTGGCAGTGGCAGCGGATGCCATGTCTCTGGCCTGGAAGGATCTGGGGTTCCTATATCTGTTTCCCCCATTCTCAATGATCAGCGAAGATGGTGCGCAAGTTAGCACTGGAGGAGGCGCCAGCAATTCTGGTGGCGCCAAGGTGGCCAAGACGTCTGTGGTACACAGACGTCGCAAGGCTGGCAGTGGATCGGTTCCATCTGCCTCTTCTTCCAGATCTCATCACTTAGGGACAACTTTGTTACCCCAATTTACAAACTCTGGCTTTGACGGCATGGCTGCTGAAGTCTCCTTCTTGAAAGAAGAAGGTCTTTCTGATGTGGTTATTCAGACTCTTATTAGAGCTCGGAAGAAGTCTTCCTCTGTCATTTATTACAGGACTTGGAGGTCCTATATTGATTGGTGTGAATCCAGGGCTTTGCCCTGTAGAGTATTTTCTATTCCTAGAATTCTGGAATATCTGCAACGAGGTCTGGATATGGGATTCCAGATTAGTACTTTGAAAGAGCAAGTCTCTGCCTTGGCTATTTTCTTTCAAGGGTCGTTCGCACTTAATCCTTTGGTTAAGACCTTTTTCCAAGGAGTCGCGCATGTGCGGCCTCCCAGAAAGCCTATACTTCCTGTTTGGGACCTTAATCTGGTGCTTTCAGCTATGCAGGCTGCTCCCTTTTGAGCCTTTGTAGGATATTCCTCTTCTTATTCTTACTCAGAAGGTTGCCTTTTTGGTTGCTATTACTTCTGTCCGCCGAGTTTCTGAACTGGCGGCTTTGTCTATTCTAGCCCCTTATTTTGAGAGGCATCAAGATAAGGTTGTTTTCCGTTTTAAACCGGATTTCCTAAGGTGGTGTCTGCTTTCCACCTAAATCAGGATATAGTTCTTACTTCCTTGTGTCCTAAACCTAGTAACGACAAGGAAAGGGTCTTACATTCTTTGGATGTAGCTCGTTGTGTTAAGTATTATTTAGTTACTACTTCGGCCTTCCGCAAGACGGATGCCTTTTTTGTTGTGCCTTCTGGGCCCAAGAAGGGTTTTGCTCCTGCCAAATCTTCCCTTAGTAAGTGGATACGTCAGGCCATCATTGGGGCCTATATGGCTAAGGGGAAGGTTCCCCCTTTTCGTATCACCGCTCATTCTACTCGTGCTATTGGAGCTTCCTGGGCTTTTCAGCACCAGGCTTCTGTTGAACAAGTTTGCAAGGCTGCGACTTGGTCTTCTGTGCATACTTTTTCTAAGTTTTACAAGGTTGATGTGCGGGCCTCAGCGGATGCTGCTTTTGGCCGCAAAATTCTGCAAGCTGCAGTAATTTAAGTTATGCATTATTCTTTGGGGATCCCTACCCATTATAGACACTGCTATTGGATGTCCCAAATGTCATGAATATTTGGAAGTGGGGTGTGTGACATACTAGGAATAATACCATTTTGTGAGTACTCACCTGTAAAATGGTTATTACGAGTATGTCACACACCCCATTTCCCCCGCCCTTTTTTGTTCTAAGGGATCCTTTATATGGTGATTATTATTTTCAAACTATTTTTCAATTATTTAATATAATTTGCTCTTCCTGGTTCTTCACTGCTTTTTAAAAAGACTGAGGAATAGTGGGAGGAACCCAGTACTTATGGACCAGGAGGGGCTCCTTTTTCCATGTCATCTCTGCAAGATCGCCCTCTACAGGCCGGGTTCCCAAGTGTCATGAATATTTGGAAGTGGGGTGTGTGACATACTCGTAATAACCATTTTACAGGTGAGTACTCACAAAATGGTATTTTTTTGCTCTCTAAGATCAGGTGTTGATCCCGATCCTAAGAACTCATTCTAACAGGGTTCCTACTCTACCCTCCTACTCCTTGTTTGATCAATACCATAACGTGGCTGAACTTGTAAGTAAGTGAAGCTAGATCTTTCCCACTCCATTTAAAACTAATATAAATTCTATGGCTAGAGTTAGGTTTTGTGAGTTATTGTGGAAAATGTCACCACTGTATCCTAAGGGTTTTCTATTTTTCTGTTTATTCATGGTCTGTCTTCATCTGCTTGATTTTTCCAGAACCATTTCTGCCAGTACCCAGGTTCAAGCTGGAGATATCAACATCTATGAGAACATGAGATGCCATGGAGTTCCTCTAGTCACCATTAGCCGTGGTCGTGTGGTCTACGAAAATGGAGTCTTCATGTGTGCTGAAGGCTCCGGCTCCTTCTTCCCAATGAGAACCTACCCAGATTTCCTGTACAAGAAAATGATTCAGAAAGAGAAGGTGATTAGAGGTGTTACTGTGATTCCAGGGCCGGGCGCTGTTTGAATCCTTGATTCAGAATCAACATTTCTCTGAACCAAAATGAAATCTCAATGTTCTGTGTATTATCCACCAGATGGCAATCTTTTCACATGTTTAGGCAACACCACTAACACTATAATGTACAGAGGTTATACATAGTTACATGGTAAAATCAGACTAAAAGAAATGATTTCAAAACTTTTTCCACCTTTTAATGCCCCTCATAACCTGTACAATTCAATTGTTAACCAAAAATTAAAAATAAGAAAGTAAAATAATGTGGCTGCATACCCTATTCTTCTCCCTATAAGATGCACCAGCCCATAAGACGCATAGAATTTGGAGGAGGAAAATAAGATAAAAGAGATTATGAACCAAATGTTGTTCTAAAACACAGCAGACCCCCCCCCCCCCCAAGAACCAAATAATAGGCAAGGTGCAGAATCCCCCCATTACAGACAGAGTGGCACTCTCCCCCCCCCTCTTATTCCTCGTAGTCAGTGTGCCATTCCTCCCTCCCATTCCCCATAGGCAGTGTGGCATTCTCCCCTCCCAGTCCTTATAGTCAGTGTGCCATTCCCCCCCTCCCATTCCCCATAGGCAGTGTGGTATCACCCCTCCCATTCCCTATAGACAGTGTGGCATACCCCATCCCATTCCCCATAGGCAGTGTGGCATTCCCCCATATCTTTACCCATAGGCAGTGTGGTATTCCCCCTCCCATTCCCTATAGACAGTGTGGCATTACCCCTCCCCATTCACCATAGGCAGTTTGGCACCCCCCATTCCCCATAGGCAGTGTGGCATCCCCCCTCCCATTCTCCATAGGTAGTGTGGCATCCCCCCTCTCATTCCCTATAGGCAGTGTGGCATTCCCCCCTCCCATTCCCCATAAGCAATGTGGTATCTCCCCTCCCATTCCCATAGGTGGTGTGGCATACCCCTCTCCCAGTCCCCATAAGCAGTGTGGCACCCCCCTCCCAATCCCCATAAGCAGTGTGGTTCCCCCCTCCCAGTCCCCATAAGCAGTGTGGCATCCACCCCCTTCCACTGCTAAATAGACGCCATGCGCACAGAGCCAGGGGATGCCACTTTCTGCCCTCCTGTAAGTAAGGGGTGGGAGGAATGTTTTCTAACTAAAATTCTGCTTTAATCAGAATCACCTTAAATAATTACAGCTATGTACAGGCTACTATTTACCATGAGTTAAATCAAGCAATTCTGAATGCAACCACACCCAGTGGCACGCTTAACCACCACAGATGGGGCCCCCACCTGCCAGGGGTCTGATCAGTGGCAACTTTTAGTTTACAAAAAATAAATAACAGCACTCGACAGACGGGCTGTGGTGAGTGCTGGGTGCTGTGTAACACAATGCAGAGTGTGCAGCATGTAGGAAGCCACTGTACACTTATGTGAGCCATCTACAGCAGAATCATTGCGCTCAGCTCCATTTAGTTATGCAAGATGCTGTGACATCACAGAGAGTGGATTGGTACAGAGCAGGCCACTGGTTACATCACTGCTCACCTCTAGCTGGGGGCATGCCGGACCGGCCAATAAAAAATGGCTGCAGGTTTGCGTCTAGCTAAAGGTATGGCGAGGTCGTGGCCTGCGCATGCACCATTGGAACAATGTTAGGTGAGTGGGTGCTGCAATTTAATGAGATTTCACACAGTGGGGCATCCTAGTTTGGGATGCCACAGGGAGTAGGCATTGGATGGCCATATGGACAATCCCCAGACAATTTCCTATGTCATGGACATATGCCAGGAATCCTAGGACGCTCCGCTGTGTGAAACCCCCCACAGCGCATTAGCACGCTGTGGCTACACCGCGACAAGGTGTGTTAAGATTGTATTTTCCAAGTATTCAGCACGTCCTGTTTCACTTATTCCTTACATCTGGGTTATCCGCCAGAAAGTGGCACTGTGGACTGCAGAAAGACTTGTGGCGTCTCCCGGCCCTATAAAAAGCCAGGAACCTCCCACAAATTCCCAGTTTTCCTTCTGCAGTCAGACTGCGAAGATAGAAGATGGCTCTCTATACTGTGCAGGCGAGCGGGGCTTACCAGCCTGCGGCCCTGCAGGTCTATTTCCGCCCGTTCTGGACCCACTGCCTCCCAGCCTTGGATGACGGTTCGGGTGAAGGTAGGACGGTGCCAGGGTCAGGTGCTTGAGGAGCGCTGCTCCAAACCGCAAAACCCTGTACCACAAGGGTAGTCGGTTACAGGCTTTTATGGTGAGCCTTTTGTGGGACACTGTGACCCTTTTGATAAGGGGCCCACCACCCCCTCCTCCCCTTCATCTTTCCTAGGTTGAGCCCTTGCCGCTGCTCTGTTGCCCCCTCGCTCTCTCCCTGTGGGTTCTCGGGGAGGGGGGTGGGGACGGGTGGCTGGCGGGGGTGCCATGGGGGGTCTTTTGGCGTGTTTTTAAAGTGTTTGGGCTGTTGCTGCTTGCCGCCGTGCCGCTTGTACGGCGCTCCGCGGCGGGCAGCGCTATATTCTGAGGTGGTTCTTTCTATACTGTCATGGCGCTGCTGTGTCATGTGACCACGTTTCATGCTCTTTGGGGGGGGCAGGACCTGCGGATGACGCGTTCCGTGTCATACCTCCACGGCCCGCCCCTTAAGGACCGCTCTGGAGCCATTTTGTGGTCACTGCGCTCTGGGACCCTCGTCTCTTCCGGAGCTACGACGCGCTTCTGCTGTGGTCTAACGATTGTCGCAATTGGCCCACTCGGTCCGTGAGTCCCCTTCGGGGTTGTTTTAAATGTTATTATAGCTGCCCTGTGGGATATTTACGTGTCCTTCATTGTGTCTTTCAGGCGGGACAACCGAGACTGTGGTTCTCCCGGCCTTACCCTTACTTCTCTCACCTTCCCTAGCGGGCTTCTGGGCATCCCGGGTGGCTCTTGTTAGCCTTAACCCTGTACTGGCCGTTTGCGCCTGTATTAACCCTTTAAGTGCCAGCCTACCTGCAGTTTTTGTCACACTCTGTTGCCAGACCATTTTGCACTATTTTGCGCTCCCCATGTTCAAATGTGATTTTTGAAGGGATTTCCAGGGATTTCCCAGGAAAATGATATATTGTTTTTTTCAGCAGAGTCTGGGCTTTAACATGAAATGTCTTCTTTGTAATTTTTAGGTGTATTCTCAATATTTTTTGGCAAAATATGTGCAAAAAAAAAAAAAAAAAAATCTATTTTTTACAATTTGTAGTGTTTTTTTGTAATAAAAAATGTAAGTTTGTCAATAAAATCTTATTGCGTGTGAAACCCCAATTTCTCCCGGTTACAGCGGTACCACATATGTATAGGTAGACACCCTTTCCTGCCCAGGAGACTCCCCCAAACTGAAACAGAGCTTTAGGGGATTTTCAGAAAAAATACAACTGTGATATGCGCTATGCGCACCTTGCAGTTTTACCAGAAAAACAACCCTTTACATTTGAAATCCCCCCCACAAACTATATATTCTCTGGAAGTACACACCTCAGGCTTTCTATTTGTACCAGGCTTGTTGATGTGGCCACAGTTTTCTAGAAGTAATCCCTCAATGTATTCTTTGGTTGCAAAGAGTTTCCCTAAAAAAGGATAAAAAAGCAGAATCAAAGCCACATTTTCCTAAAAAAACTATATACAAACAAGAAAAAACAAGTATAATCTGAAAAAGCAACATCCCCCGAACAGAACGATACCCAACATGCATAGCTACTGTCAAGGGAAGAGTTGCCAAACACCCCAAAGTAAAGCATGAGCATAACGGTAATTTTTCTTGAAAATTTCAGCTCTGTAGACAAAGTGCGCACCTTGCGATTTTTCAACCAAAACAACCCTTTACATTTGGAATATCCCCAAAGTACACATGTTAAGCTTTCTAAGCGTACCCAGCTTGTTGTAGTGGGCTCATCTTTCTGGAATTGATCCCTCAAAGAATTCTTTGGTTGCGCAGGGTTTCCCTAAAAAATGTATAAAAAAGCTGAATAAAAAACACCTTTTCCTAAAATATAAATATGCAAACAAGAAAAAACAAGCTAAGTCTGAAAGCGCAAGGTCCCCCGAACAGAACAATACCCAACATGCAGAGGTACTATTAACCCTTTTAAACCGGACCTTCAGTGTGATTTAATGAAAACCCTAAACTCTTAAAAAATGGTTCCCCAGCATCTAACATTAATATATTTTACGTTTTTAGTCACTAACTTATTATTCTTTCCCCCACTGGGCTGCAACTCTGTTCAGGAATTTAGGATATGGGTGTTGCCATCTTGACTCAGAAGCATCACACTTACTGAGGAGAGGAGAGTGGGATAACGTACAGGGGGGCGGGTTATAGCTGTGCTTTGCTCAGACAGAGCAGAGCTGGGGTCAGGTACAGGTCAGCAGTCCAAGAATGCAGAGCAGCACAGTCATGAGGCACTTCCTGTTTGCAGGCAGCCTGATAAGATGGCGGCTTCCATAAGCCGCCATCTTGGATGTTTAAAGGCTCATAACATGCTGTAGATGCAGGTAGGATGATTTTTAATGTGGCCAATCTGTATGTACAGGGTGTGGGAAACATATAAGATAGACTCTTATTCTGGGTGAAGGTCCGCTTTAATTGCCAGCCTACTTGAGACTTTGTCACCCTCTGTTCACAAGTAATTTTTCCCCATTTTGCGCCACGTTTTGCGTCATTTTTGCTGGAATTTTCAGGAAAATTATATATATATATTTTGCAGCAGGTGTGTTTGTCCTGCGCCCAAAAGGTACTTGCGCTGCAGTCTGGGTTGCCTGCTACGCTCCCCAGCTCTGTGCCCCCTTCTACATCACCTACCCCCCCACGCCTGCATTTGACCCCTAGTGGGGGACATGCTAGCGGGGAGTCACATTATGATTTGGCTATGCGGGTGGCCAGCCTTTAAAGGTATATTACTGGACCTGCCCCCCGTAAGGCTCCTGGTAAGAAGCGGCATCTAACTCCCGCCGTTTCCCTTTTTCCTGAGGAGGATGAGGGACATTACTCTTTGTCTGGCCATTACTCCCTAGAAGAGGGAGAACTTTTCTTTGATTCAGAATCCTCTGGGGACCAGCAGGAGGTTTATGGTGGTACTGGCTCTCCTTCTGGAGAAGATCCATGGTCTCCCGAGGACACTGACAGGCTGTTGGCTCACATTTTTGAAGTTTTATGTATTACCCCTCCTGCGGCGGCTAAAAGACAGCAGGGTGAGCTCTTTCGCACTGTTAAACAACGCTTTGAGTTCCCTGAGCAGAACCACTTTAATAATTTGGTGCTTAAGGAGTGGGAACGTCCTAGTAGATTGCCCGCAGTGCCCAAGAGTTGTGACAGGAGGTATCCCTTCCCTGCTGATGTGGTTAAGCGCTGGTTGTGTCCCCCTGAGGTGGATGCTCCCGTGCTCGGGTTGTCTAATACCTCAGTCATGCATTCCTCTGATACTTCTACCCTGAGGGATGGTGAGGACCGACGTGTGGATCAGCTAGCCTGTCACGCATTTGCTTGTGCGGGGACTGTGCTGCGCCCTGTGTGCGCTGCTGCCATTACGGCTGTTGCTATTAAAGGGCTGCTCAAGTGTCTTCTGGATAATGCCACGGCTGCCAATAGGGGGGAGGATTATAGATCCCTCCTGCTTTGCTATGATTTTGTTGCATTTATTCTTTCTGCTATGGATGATGCGGTCAAGATGTGTGGTAGGACTTCTGCCCTTTTGGTGGCTATACGCCGCTCCGTTTGGCTGCGTCAGTGGGCGGCTGATAATGCCGCTAAGAAGGCTCTCACTGGCTTCCCTTTTACGGGGCTGCGGCTCTTCGGTGAGCGTCTGGATCTGTTTGCCAGGGATGGTAGGCTGCCTCAACGAAGGAGGCAGCCGCGGCCCTTTCGGGGGGGGCGGTCCTTCTCTCCCCTCCTTCCGTACTCCCAGGGGCGGCCGGGGTACACCGTTTGCGGGGACACGCAGAGACTCTTGGGGCCGGGGTAGAGGCCGTGGATGTCCTGGTCTTTCATGGGGTCCCAAGTCCAAACCTTCCCCTAGGCCCCCTCAGTCATGAGGAGGCGCCCTCACCCATCCGGGTGGGGGGGCGGCTTCAGCTCTTTGCTCACGTCTGGAGGCTGCGCGTCTCAGACCGGTAGATTCAGGAGGTGGTGTCCTCCGGGTACAAGATAGAGTTTGCAGCCTGCCCCCCCCCCCCCAAGATTCATCAGATCCCGGATGTCTCAGAACCCTCTGTCAGTTCAGGGTTTGTGCCTTGCGGTTCAATGTCTGCTGGAATCAGGAGTCATCTGCCCGGTGCCTTCCCAGGAAAGGGGTCGAGGGTTCTACTCCAATCTGTTCACGGTCCCAAAAAAAGATGGATCCTTGAGACCCATCTTGGATTTGAAACGCCTCAACAAGTTTGTCAGGTTCCCGGGCGACTTCATGACTTCAGTGGACATCAAAGATGCTTACCTTCATGTACCAATCTTTCCAGGTCATCAGAGATTTCTCAGGTTCGCTCTGGAGGATCAGCACTACCAATTTGTGGCCTTACCGTTCGGTATCATCTCGGCTCCTCGGGTGTTCACCAAGGTGCTGGCGGGTGTGATGGCTCTGTTGAGGTCTCAGGGCATACGCATCCTCCCTTATCTGGACGATATTCTGATTGTGTCTCAATCCTTCTATCAAGCCGAGCTAGATACCCAGGTGGTGGTTTCCACACTCGAGTCCTTTGGCTGGGTGATCAACCGTCCCAAGTCTTCACTGTCTCAGTCCTTGGTGAGGTCCTTTCTGGGCATGACTCTGGATACATCTCAGGTCAAGGTATTCCTACCTCAGCAGAAGGTGGAGAGCCTGCAGGCACAGGCACGGTTTCTACTTTCTTGTCCTCATCCCTCCATTCAGCAGGGGATGCAGTTAGTGGGCCTGATGGTGTCATACTTCGAGGCGGTCCCCCTTGCTCAGTTTCACATGAGACCTCTTCAGTTGCACCTCTTGTCAGTGTGGGATCGGGACCCTGTGTCCCTGGATCGGGAATTTGCTCTGTCCCCTCTGGCCAGACAGTCCCTCTCGTGGTGGTTGGACTCAAGGAACCTTCTAGTGGGCAGGACCTTTCTGCCCCCTGTGTTGGGAGACTGTCACCACAGATGCCAGTCTGTCAGGTTGGGGTGGCTTTTGGAAGTCTGAAATTCCAGGGTCGTGGGGCCCCCAGGAGGCCCATACTCCCATCAACATTCTAGAACTGTGGGCGATAAGGTTGGTTCTCTCCCAGTTGACCCCACACCTTCGGGGTCAGGCTGTTCAGATCCGCTTGGACAACCAGACGGCGGTTGCCTACATCAATCATCAGGGAGAGACTCGGAGCAAGCGAGCCCTCAAGGAGGTGTCCCTGATACTATCTTAGGCGGAAGAGAATGTCCCCTGCATCTCGGCAGTACATCCTGGGAGTGGAAAACCTGGAGGCAGACTCCTTGAGCAGGGGGATGTCTCGGATGGGGTAATGGTCCCTCAACAACAGGGTATTTTGCTCCCTGTGCCACCGCTGGGGTCTGCCGGATGTGGACCTGTTTGCGTCCCGTCACAATCACAAGCTTCCATTTTTTGTCTCTCTGTCACAGGACCCTCTGGCTCTTGCCACGGATGCGCTAGCGATGCCTTGGGCGGGGTTTCGGCTTCTCTATGTGTTCCCTCCGTTTCCTGCGCAAGATAGCCCAGGAAGGGGTGCCAACCATTCTGGTGGCCCCCTGTTGGCCAAGAAGGGTGTGGTTCGCAGACATCGTGCAGTTGGCAGTAGATCAATACGTCCTGCCCAAGGATCCAGACCTGCTCACTCAGGGGCAGCTACGCCATCCCAATTTACAAACGCTGGCTTTGACGGCTTGGCTGCTGAAATCTCTATCTTGATGGATAAGGGGTTGCCGGCTTCTGTGGTGGCTACTATGATTCAGGCTAGGAAGAAGTCCTCGTCCTTTATCTACTGCAGGATCTGGCATGCTTACATTGCCTGGTGTGAGTCCAAGTCTCTTACCTGTAGGGTGTTTTCTATTACCAGGATTCTGGAATTTTTGCAACGTGGTTTGGATTTGGGCCTTCAACTTATTACCCTCAAAGGTCATGTTTCAGCTCTGACAATTTTTTTACAGAGATCCTTTGCCAATCACCGGTTGCTTAAGACCTTTTTCCAGGGGGTTACTCACGTGCATCCGCCACGTAAGCCTATGTTACCAGTTTGGGATCTGAATCTGGTATTATCTGCTTTGCAGGATCCCCCCTTTGAGCCTCTATGGGGGGCCGCCTTGTCTATTCTCACTCTTAAGGTAGCCTTTTTGGTGGCTATCACTTCTGTCAGGCGTGTTTCTGAGTTGGCGGCGCTTTCCATCAAACCTCCTTAATTTAAACGACACCAGGATAAGGTGGTGTTTCAGTTTAAGCTGGATTTCTTGCCTAAGGTTGTGTCTGCCTTTCATCTCAACCAGGACATTGTATTGCCTTCTTTGTGCCCTAATCCTAATAATCCTAAGGAGCGGACTTTGCATTCCTTGGATGTGGTCAGGGCTTTGAAGTTTTATTTGGTTGCTACTGAATCCTTCAGGAAGACTGATGCTCTTTTTGTTCTCCCTTCTGGACCTAAGAAGGGCTTGTCTCCGGCTAAATCCACTATCAGCAAGTGGATCCGTCAGGCGGTGGTGCAAGCCTATTCTGCTAAGGGGAAGGAGACTCCCTTCCGTCTTACTGCTCATTCTACTCGTGCTATTGGTGCCTCTTGGGCCTTTCAGCACCAGGCTTCTGTTGAACAAGTTTGTAAGGCCACTACTTGGTCTTCTGTTCATACTTTTTCCAAGTCTTACAAGGTTGATGTTAAGGCCTCAGCGGATGCTGCTTTTGGCCGCAAGGTTCTTGCGGCAGTGGTGTGAACTGGCCGCCGTTGCTTTTTGGGGATCCCACTCTACCTTACGGACACTGCTTTTGGATGTCCCAGACGTAAGGAATAAGTGAAACAGGAAAAATACAATTCTGTGAGTACTCACCTGTAGAATTGTTTTTGTAGTATACGGCACGTCCTGTTTCATCCCTCCCTTGTTATTATTGTTCTTGGTTACCTCTGTATGGTGATTTGTTCAGATGCTCTTTTTGAGATTTCCTTTATTATTGTTCTCCCGGCTTCTTGTCTAACTGCTTTGTAACACTGGGAATTTGTGGGACGTTCCTGGCTTTTTATAGGGCCGGGAGACGCCACAAGTCTTTCTGCAGTCCACAGCACCACCTTGTGGCGGATAACCCAGACGTAAGGAATAAGTGAAACAGGACGTGCTGTATACTACAAAAACAATTCTACAGGTGAGTACCCACAGAATTGTATTTTTGCTATATAAAAATTGTCTTTGATTAGGGCTCCTAGACACAACTTTGCACGGGGCCCCAGAAATAATAAGCCTGCCCCTGACCACACCCCCAATTATCAGTGTGTTCACACTTACACATCCTCATTATTTTTGTTTTGTAGTTCATTGCCCCCCCGTAAATCATTTCAGTTTGCTTTTCAGTGGAATTGTACAGATTGAATGTCACATTGAAGGTGCAAAAAGTTCTGAAATGATTCTTCTTGGTCTGAGATAAACTTTTGTGTGTGTGTGTGTGTGTGTGTGTGTGTGTGTGTGTGTGTGTGTGTAAACTTTTTATATTGCCTATACATCAACAGACAGGCTGCAGCTCCAGTATTCTTGTAAAAGAGTTATAGCCTCTATTTTACCTTGCACATCTATCAAACGCTTTGCTCTCTTTTGTTACTCGGAAGAGTGCAAGAAACATTTGTTGGGCTTCCAAACTTCTCTGTTAAGAGCTTAAAAACTTTTTTCTTTTTCTTTTTTTTTTTTACCAAAATGTATACCAGAGACTAAGCTGAAGTGAGTAATTAAACACCTCCTTTGGCAGGAGCATCCCCACCTTCTCAATTGATTTATATCTATCATGACCTGAACCACAGACAGACAGATCAGCTCAGTTAGCAGTATAGTAACTGCAACCACAGCCTTACTTTACTGAAACCCCAACCTGCTTACAACCATATTATTATTATTATTGTTTATTTATTGTTTACTTATATAGCGCCATCATTTTCCATAGTGCTGTACAAAATAGTCATTACAGACAGGGTAGAAACATACAGTAAACAGACTATTACAAATGCAGTGTTTACAATGAATATTCTGAATACAAGATACAATAGGAGAGAGAGCCCTGCTCTTGCAAGCGTATTCACCTGTATGCAGCACAAGAAGACCCGCAGTCAGGGGTTTTGGGAAAAACTGGGATAATAAGGCCAGTTAGGAGGTGTTGGTCTGAAAATGGACTTGTAAGTCAGCTCTTTTTTTTTTTCTTAGATATATATATATATATATATATATATATATATATATATATATATATATATGATAGAGTGTGTTTGTGAGGGTATCAGACAGAGGAGTAACTAGTCTTTCTGGCACCCAGGGCAAAGATTCAAAAAGGGGCCCCCCACCACCTATACTCAGGCCCGTTTTGGTGCCCCCTGACCTGCTGCACCCAGGGCACGTGCCCCCCTGCCCCCACTAGCTACACCCCTGGTGTCAGGTACTGGGTTTCGTATTAACAATCTGCTGTTAATATTATAAACAGGATCAACATTCATTTTGTGCCCACGATTCTTTGTTCCTGGGGCATCCTGATTTGGGATTCCCGCTACGTGAAACTGCCTAGATCGCTGGTACGGTATGAACACCTCGCCTGCAAACTCATTGCACAGCACCCAGCCGTTCTGCGGCATGTGTGTCAGATGGGGGAAACGGGGGGTGCTGGCCGCTCCACCACACTATATATTCTGAGCACTGATTGGATGAGAGCCCATGCATGTGCTTAGTATACCGGTAATCCCAAGGGGGCTTTAAACAAGGGGGGCATCCCAAATTGGACAGTGTCAGGAACATGGATCAAATACTGTAATGGTCCTTAGGTTTCAGATACTATAGGGTTCTGAATTGCTACTGCATATTTCAGCCATATATGGCTTTCAGACCTTTTCTAATACCGTATTCCCATCCTCTCTTTCTCTAACCTTTGTTTCTCCTGCATGAAAGCTAACAATGATGTTTAGTTACACGTATCAATCTGTGTATACAATCTTTCTTTTTCAGATGCTAAGGCTAAAATGTGTAGACAGAACTCCTTATCAGGGGGATGTAGCTGTTGTGGTGCATACTGGAAAAAAGGAAACCGGAAGTCCATTAGCAGACACTCCCACAAGGCCAGTCACCCGTCATGGAGGAATGCGGGATCTCCACGAGTCCAGCTTTAGCCTGTCGGGTAAGGAGGCTTACAGTGTGCATCTGTGGCTCCACCACACAGGGCCCGCCTTAAAGCAGACCTTCACTCTGAGCAAGAGTCTATCTTATATGTTTCCCCCATGCTGTACATACAGATTGCCCACATTAATCCGGACCTTCACCCTGAATTAGAGCATATCTCATGTGTTTCCCCCATGCTGTACATACAGATTGCCCACATTAATCCGGACCTTCACCCTGAATTAGAGCATATCTCATATGTTTCCCCCATGCTGTACATACAGATTGCCCACATTAATCCGGACCTTCACCCTGAATTAGAGCATATCTCATATGTTTCCCCCACATTGTACATACCGATTGCTCATTAAAAATTATCCTACCTGCATGTAATGCATGTTATGAGCCTTTAAACACCCAAGATGGGGGCTCATGGAGCATCAGACAACCTGTAAACAGGAAGTGTCTTCTGACTGTGTCGCTCTGCATTCTGGGATTGCTGACCTTCTCCTGACCCCAGCTCTGCTCTGTCTGTGCAAAGCACAGCTATAACCCGCCCACCGCACTTTTTCCCCCCTCTCCTCTCCTCAGTAAGTGTGATGCTTCTGAGTCAAGATGGCGGCGCCCCTATCCTAGAATCTTGAACAGAGTTGCAGCCCAGTGGGGGAAAGAAGAATAAGTAAGCGACTAAAAACATAAAATATATTAATTTTAGATGCTAGTTTTTTAAGGGCTTGGGCTTTTCATTAAATCATGCTGAAGGTCCTATTTAAACCGGGCCTTCACCATGATTTATTGAAAAGCCCAAACCCCCAGCATCTAAAATTAATATATTTTAGGTTTTTAGTAACTTACTTATTATTCTTTCCCCCACTGGGCTGCAACTCTGTTCAGGACTTTAGGATGTGGGCGCCGCCATCTTGACTCAGAAGCATCACACTTACTGAGGAGAGGAGAGTGGGATAAAGTACAGGGGGGTGGGTTATCGCTGTGCTTTGCTCAGACAGAGCAGAGCTGGGGTCAGGAAAAGGACAGCAATCCCAGAATGCAGAGCAGCTCAGTCAGAAGGCACTTCCTGTTTGCAGGCTGCCTGATGTTCCATGAGCCGCCATCTTGGATGTTTAAAGGCTCATAACATGCAGTAGATGCTGGTAGGATGATTTTTAATGTGAGCAATCTGTATGTACAGGGTGCGGGAAACATATAAGATGAGCTCTTATTAAGGTCCGCTTTAAGTGTCGCCCTGTGCAAGATTTCAGGATGGCGCCCCCTAAGGACACCCACGCACAATGGAGATTAAGTAACAGAGGAAACACAGAAAATATAGCGCAAGAGAGAGAAAAAGGAGCGAGAATAAAGACCATGAAAGAAAGAGAGCAAAAGAAAAAAAGAATTCAATAAAGAGAGACAATGAAAGAGAGAGAGAGAAAGACAACGAAAAAAGAGAGACAGTGAAAGAGAGCAAAAGAAAAAGAGAATGAAATAGAGACAATGAAAGACAGTAAGATATAAAAAAGGAGAATTAAATAAAGAGATAGAAAGAGAATGAAATAAAGAGAGACAATGAAAGATGGATATAGAGAGAGCATAAAAGAAAGAAAGAGAGAGAATGTAATAAAGAGAGAGAATGAAAGATGGGTAGAGTGATAGCATGAAAGAAAGAGAGAGAATGTAATAAAGAGAGACAATGATAGATGGATAGAGAGAGAGCATAAAAGAAAGAAAGAGAGAGAATGTAATAAAGAGAGAGAATGAAAGATGGATAGAGTGATAGCATAAAAGAAAGAAAGAGAGAATGAAATAAGGAAAGACAATAAAAGATGGATAGAGAGCGAGCATAAAAGAAAGAAAGAAAGAAAGAAAGAATGAGAGAGAATGTAATAAAGAGAGACCATGAAATATAGAGAGAGAGCATAAAAGAAAGATAGAGAGAATGTAATAAAGAGAGACAATGAAAGGTGGATAGAGAGAGCAAGAAAGAAAGAGAGAGAATGTAATAAAGAGAGAGAATGAAAGATGGGTAGAGTGATAGCATAACAGAAAGAAAGAGAGAGAATGTAATAAAGAGAGACAATGAAAGATGGATAGAGAGAGAGCATAAAAGTAAGAAAGAGAGAGAATGTAATAAAGAGAGACAATGAAAGATGGATAGAGAGAGAGCATAAAAGTAAGAAAGAGAGACAATGTAATAAGGAGAGACAATGAAAGATGGATAGAGAGAGAGAGCATAAAAGTAAGAAAGAGAGACAATGTAATATGGAGAGACAATGAAAGATGGATAGAGAGAGAGAGCATAAAAGAAAGAAAGAGTGAGACTGTAATAAAAAGAAACAATGAAAGGTGGATAGAGAGAGAGCATAAAAGAAAGAAAGTGAGAGAATGTAATAAAGAGAGCCAATGAAAGAGGTAGAACGAGAGGGAAAGAAAGAGAGAGAATGACATAAGGAGAGACAATGAAAGATATAGAAGGAAAGAAAAAAACGTGGAAATAAAAGGGAAAATAAAGAAAGAAACTGGAAAAGAGTGATGGAGGTAAAGTAAGAAAAAATGGAAGATGTAAAGAATCTGAAAAGAGAGGCAGACATTTGCGAAAAGGAAAGGAAAGAGATGGGGATACTTTGAAAAACAGAGAGTCCTGCTGTTCCAGTTGAGAGCTCCTGGCGACCCCTAACAGGGAGTTTGGGGTGGCCCTCTGTGCGACCACACACCTCACACACCCTACAGGCTTCCCATGCCACCACTCACATCCAGCAATGTGGAGACAAATGGAGATGGAGACAGTGCCAGAGGAGCACCTATTACTGTTAATGCTCCTATTGCTCTTATGGACTTTCCACCTGCTTACCTGGGTTTTTTAGCCTTCAGGATGGAACGTCCATAGTTGGGATGCTACAAGCAAAAGCTAGTCCATCCTGTTAGACTAGGAGGCCCAACCTGTAACTTGGGGGCCACATGTATTTTGTGTCTTGCAGGCTGTCGACTGGGCCAGTGGTGGTGTAGAACACTGTTGGTCCTGGGGAGGTATATGACACCCAGGCTTGGGCGATATACATTTCTTGCATGTAAAGTCAGGCAGGTGGAGAAGTACGCCAGGTAACCTGTTGAGGCCACACCTCACATTCCCCACATGAGGTTATTGGAAGTATTTTCTGGAAGTAGGAGATGCCCGTGCGCCCCGTACTGTGAAGCCTGATACTTTACTGTTGTGTCATTTGGAACCATTTCCAGTTGTTTTCTTTTCTGTAATATGGCTTTTAAAATCTATTCATGTAGAATCTGCCCCCGACCATTTTGTGTAGAGAAGGGTTGGGGACCCCTGCTTTAGGCCATTGCTCTCTCATAACTTAGAATCTAAAACATTACTGATAGGATGCTGGCTACCAATTAGGAGGTTCACCAGTAATAAATAAGAGCTCCACTGCACCATGGGGCACCGATGACCACCAGTACTCACTTTTAAAGTGGACCAAAACCCAGGATTTTGACTATCCTAGGTTTTGGTCCTTGCCCTTGAGGCACCCCGATAGGGGGTGCCCCACTGTGTGAAACCTCCCATGTCACCCAAACAAACTCACCTCTTTCCAGTCCTACGTCACATGTGTAGATCTAATCAGAGCACTCGGATCCGCTTGAGCCCCTTCGTCTGGAGCTTGTCTAATACGAGTGGATCCGATCACATTGGTAGCCGAATTCCACACTACCCTCTAACAGGGAGTGTGCCCGCGCCAGCCATTCATAAATACCTTGCTAGAGGGATAGCGGGGATGCAGCCGCAGCTTGCGCACACTTTGTTGGAAAAAGAATGGTGAGTTTATGGGCGACCTAGGGGGTTTCACACAGCGGGGCATCACGATTTAGGATGCAGCGGGGGAGGAAATCAATCGACCCGGGAATCTTATGGATTCCAGGACCGATCTCCATGGGTTTTGGTCCACTTTAAATACATTTATCAGAGTATAATGGCTTGTGTCATGGCAAGTGGATTATATTCCAAGTATACAGCACGTCCTGTTCCAGAATAATCCTTTCACATGGGTAATACATCCACAAGATGGCGCTGGACTGCAGAAAAAAACTTGTGGCTCCTCCCGGCCCTATATAAGTCAGGGACCTCCCACAAATTCCCCAGTTCTTATCTGCAGTCTGGACTGCGAAGATAGAAGATGGCTCTCTATACTGCGCAGGTGAGCGGGGCTTATCAGCCTGCGGCCCTGTAGGACTATTCCCACCCGTTCCGATCCCACTGCCTCCCAGCCTCGGCTGACTGGTTCGGGTGAAGGTAGGCAGCACCTGGTGAAGGGGTCAGGTGTTGAGGAGCGCTGCTCCGACCACAGTCCCTGCTTTGACATGGGTAGCCGGTACAGGCTTGTGGTGAGCCTTGTGGGATGCCCCCTCCTGGTTCTTCTTAACCCCTATCCCCCTTAGGTGCCCCTCCTCTCCATTTTATTTGCACTGGCGTTGTGTAGCTGCTGCTCTCCCTTGCCTCGCTCTCCCTGGGGATATACGTGGGCAGTGGTGGTTGTCACTTAATGCTTGTGTGGGGACAGTTCACTCATGCCTTGCTGTTTCGCCGCCGCTCGCTGGTCTTCTTTCAGGCGGGTTAAACTACTTTGTGGTTTCTCCCGGGCCTTTTCCTTTTTGTTACGGCTATTGTTAATATATCTCCCACCTCCCTAGCGGGCTTTGGGGCATCCCGGGTAGCTGTGATTAGCGTTAACCCTATATTGGCCTGTTGTGCCACTCAAATCACCATATGGAGGCTTCTGGGGATAATGTGCTTGGAGTTCCTTCGAGAGAAGCCCAGCTATGTGTCGCGTGTGGGGTATCCCCTATAAGTGATGATGTCAGGGTGTGTGTACCCTGCACCCAGCAGGTGCTTGTGCTGCAGTCTGGGTTGTCTGTTACTGGGCCTGGTGCTGCTCCCCCTCTGGCTTCCCCTACCCCCCCACGCTTGCATCTGACTCCTAGTGAGGGGCATACTAGTGGGGAGTCTCAATCTGATTTGGCTGCATGGGTGGCCAGCATTGAAAAACATTGCTGGGTCTGCCCCGCGTAAGACTTCTGCTAAGAATCGGCATTTATCTCCCGCTGTTTCCCTCTTCCCTTTAGAGTATGAGGAACCTTACTCACTCCCTGGTCCTTACCCCCTTGAGGAGGGGGAATTGTTTTTTGATTCAGAATCCTCTGAGGAACAACCTAAGATATATGGTGGTACCGGGTCTCCCTTTGGGGAAGACCCGTGGTCCCCTGATGGAACTGACAGATTGTTGAGTCACATATTTGAAGTGCTTTGTATTTCTCCTCCTGCAGTGGCTCCGCAGCGGCAGGGTGAGCTTTTTCATACGGCTAAGCCAGGCTGGGAGTTCCCTGAGCAGTCTTACTTTCATAATCTAGTGTTCAAGGAATGGGAATGGCCTAGCAAGTTGCCCGGGGTACCCAAGAGTTAGGACAAGAGGTATCCCTTTCCTGCTGATGTGATTAAGCGTTGGTCATGCCCTCCTGAGGTGGACGCGCCCGTTCTAGGGTTGTCCAATACATCTGTCATGCGCATGGACCAGCTGTCCTGTCATGCCTTTGCCTTTGTGGGGACAGCGCTGCGCCCAGTTTGTGCCTCTGCCATTACGGCTATTGCTCTTAAAGGAGTGCTTAAGTGTCTCTTGGATGGGGCCTCTGAGGATGCGGGAAGAGAAAGGTATAGATCTCTCCTGCTTTGTGAAGAATTTATTGCATATATTCTTTCTGCCATGGAAGATGCCATTAGAATGTGTGGGAGGGCTTCTGCCCTTTTGGTGGCTTTACGCCGCTCTGTCTGGCTGCGTCAGTGGGTAGCTGATAATGCTGCTAAGAAGGCTCTCACTGGGTTTCCCTTCAAGGGGCTGCGTCTCTTTGGTGAAAGCTTGGACTTGTTTGCCAGGGGCGGTAAGTTACCTCAACGTAGGAGACCGTCCTGGTCCTTTCGGGGGATGGGTACCTTTCTCCCATCCTTCCGTGGTTCCAGAACTGGTTGAGGAGTTGTCAGTGTCCGCTTACCGGTCTCCCGTTCCAGCGGCGTCTCGGGTCCTCAGCCGCCCGCTCCCGCTGCGCAGCCACCTGTCCGGCGGCCGCGGCGGGCGGCAGCTTCTGTTCCGGCTGGCGCGCACGCGCCTCCCTCCTCAGCCGGCGGCCCCAGCGTCGTCTCTCGTGCTCGTGCGCGTGCGCGAGCACGTTCTGTTTATACCCTCCGGCGGCGCTGCTCTCAGCGCGGCCGCCGGAGGAAGGTGAATTAAATTAAAGGCCCAGCTGCACTAGGGGGAGTGCCCCACTGGGACTGGGCCAATCGGCTGTTTTGAGTTCTGGGCTGTACGCCCTATGTTGACCAATCCTTTTGAAGTTCAGTAGTTGCACCAATCACCACACTGATTCTCCATGCCAATGATGCCTGATCCCTATATAACCTCACCCCAGTCAGTTTGTCATTGCCTGTTATAGCGCTTAGACCCTCGTTTGTTACTTACCTTGATATCGATCTGTGTTCCTGTTGCCGACCCTTGCCTGTCTTTGACCATCCTCGATCTACACTCCTGTTGCCGACCCTTGCCTGCCTTTGACCATCCTCGATCTACACTCCTGTTGCCGACCCTTGCCTTGAACCTAGACCACGATCTGTCTATTGCAATTGTTCTGTCGCCACCTCAGATCTACTGTTGCCAACCTCCAGCCTGTCCTTGGACTTCCGTCTTACGCTCAAATTCGGGCTACCCAATTCCACTTCCAGCCGCGGGTTCTCCAGTCCTCTGTACAGTAAGGCTTCATCCTTTGAGCCATAGAAGTCCTGGGGGCAACCGATCCCGAGCAGGCGTGTTCTGCGTCTCGGCAAACGGGGGCTCCTATAGGTGAAGCTGGCTGCGGAGATTGGGGGTTGAGGTCCTTACCAAGAGAGCTGAAGTTATCCAAGTGGTTAATTGCGGTACCTGGAGCGTGACAGGAGTCTCCCTTGCTGGGGCTCACGTAGACCATTGGGGCAGGGGCAGAGGACGTGGCCGCCCTGGCCTCTCCTGGGGTCTCAAGCAAAAATCCTCCACCAAGCCCCCTCAGGCATGAAGGGGTGCCCTCACCCATCCGGGTGGGGGGACGGCTTCGGCTCTTTGCTCAAGTCTGGAGGCTTCACGTCTCAGACCGGTGGATTCAGGATCTCGGATGGCTCAAAACCCCTTGTCAGCTTAGGGTCTGTGTCTTGCAGTCCAAAACCATCTGGAGTTGGGGTTCATCTGCCCGGTGCCTTTCTGGGAAAGGGGCAGAGGCTTCTATTCCAATCTTTTCACTGTCCCCAGGACGGATCCCTCAGACCTATCCTGGATTTAAAGCGTCTCAACAAGTTTGTCAGATTCAAATGCATGGAAACTCTGCGCTCAGCTGTCAATTCTCTGCGCCCGGGCGACTTCATGACCTCTGTAGACATCAAGGACGCTTACCTTCATGTACCAATCTTTCCAGGTCATCAGAAATTTCTCAGGTTTGCTTTGGAGGATCAGCACTACCAATTCGTGGCCTTGCCCTTCGATATCACCTCGGCTCCCAGGGTATTCACCAAGGTGCTGGCGGGCGTGATGGCTCTGCTGAGGTCTCAGGGCGTTCGCATCCTTCCTTATTTGGACGACATTCTCATCATGTCTCAGTCCTTCCAGCAGGCAGAGCCGGATACCCAGATGGTGGTGTCCACACTAGAGTCCTTCGGCTGGGTGATCAACCATCCCAAGTCTTCCCTGTCCCCGTCACTGGTGCGGTCCTTTCTGGGCACGACACTGGATACATCTCAGGTCATTCAAACAGGCTGGGACAGGAGCGTGTGCACCGCCACGGGATACAGTGGCACGCGCTCCTCATTGAAGTCAATGAGAGCCCTTTACTGAATGACATAGTCAGAACCCGTGCATGCACCATCACACCGGCGATAGTTAAATCATTACAGGTGGGTTTCACACAGCGGGGCTTCCTAATTCGGGTTTTGTTCCAATTTAAAGAGGACCAAAACCCTTTGTCCGGCTCTAGATTCTACAGCTGGGTAATTCTTTTGTCATAGGGGCAATGTTTCACTTTTTTTTTTTTTTGTCGTTATAATCACCTTGATCCTCAATCCAACACCACACTCTGCACACTATCCATACTCATTCAAGTTTGTCTTTGCTCCAACTGTCAAGGTTTAAAGTGGACCAAAACCCAGAATTTTGACTATCCTGGGTTTTGGTCCTTGCCCCGGGGGAACTCTAATTGGGGATGCCCCGCTGTGTGGAACCCCCCAGGTCACCCAAACAAACTCATCTCTCCTCGGTCCTAATCTGTGGCCTATGCACTGCCTCTCGTCCAATCACCGTGCGTGGATCTGCTCCTGCCCCTTTGTGTAAGACGAGCAGACCCAAGCATGCATGTGGCCACATCCCTCGCTACCCTGTAACGGGAAGCGTGCCCGTGCCGGCCATTCACAAATGCCTGGCACGGGCATGCGTCCTGCTAAAGGGATAGTGGACATGCGCCAGGGGACTGGAAAAGAAGGTGAGTTTCTGGGCAACCTGGGGGGTTTCACACAGTGGGGCACCCCGATGTGGGATGCTCGGGGGGGATCTAGGAGCTCTGGAATCGATACGATTCAGGAGGCATGGGTTTTGGTCCACTTTAAGGTGAATTTACTGAGGGGTTTCACACTCCCGGATCAGGATGCCCCTAGAGGAAAGAGGGTTGAAGATTTACTTGGATTTTGTTCCACTTTAGTAATTGTCCCTAGCTAGCTATGCGCTGATAGTGAGCTGCTTGGTGACAAATCTCTTTGTCTCTGTGAATATCACTATAAAATCATTTTTCCATGTTCCCTTATGACATTCTTTGTTCTTCCTTCCTTTTGAGATGCTCCCAGTGTATAAATAGGAGCACTGTGCTTGGGAATGTGACTTGTCTGATCATGAAAAGCTGTTACAGAGACATGTTTCAGGTATTTCTACCTACACATGCTTTTGCTGAAGGGCACCAGAAGTCAACAGTACCCGGGCATTGTGTGCTGCCAGAATGTGCGACAGTGGCCAAGGATGGCCTATGCAGATTGTACAGAGATAAGCTGCATGCTATTCAATGCTGGCTCATGTGGCTCACAGTACAGGTTTGTTCCAAGTCTTTTTAAAGGATAGTTATTCATTTTTTATTTTCCAGTCCCTAGTAATGTTAAAGAGAAACATCAGACCTGAAGTTGAATGTGGCCAATCCCTAACCCCACTATCGGGCCCTGCTTACTTTTTGTATGTCGACGCCGTCTGATGCAGCGACATTTGGCTGCTATGGGGCCCTTCTGTCTCCGCTGCTGCCTTAGCTGTCTCTAAATGACAGCACAGTTTTAGTCTCCTGGCTTTTCGGGTGGCTCCCTTGCATCCCATTCATGTGCAATGCACAGGCGCGAGATCGGGGGAACGCACGCAGTGCCTGATGGAATGCAAGATGGCGCTACTTGTCAGGAGGTCGCCTGGAATCCAAGGGACCAAGAGGATTTATGCCCTGGAGAGGTGAGTAAAAATTTCCCAAATGTAAAACCAGAGGAGGGAGGCAGTAGCCCGGTGAGGTTTAACCCCCCCTGATGTTCAGGCAGTGCCTGTTGGGATGTGAGATGGCGTTGGCCGTCAGGAGGTCACCAAGAACCCAAGGGACCCAGAAGATGGATGCCCTGGCGAGGTGAGTAAAAATGTAAATGTAAAACCGGAGGAGGGGGGCAGCAGTCCGGTGTGGCTTGGGGGAGGTTTTAATGTCCCCCAATGTATCCTAAAAATAATCTCAGATTTTTCCTGTACCTGTTTTTTTATACACATGTGTAGCATGAGGCCTACCATACTATTTTCTTCCCATTCTCTATTCCTGTTATTAGTAACTGCAGCCTGGGATGGAGAGATGAGGTCTATGTGGTGCGTGCTATTATGCATGTGCCAGGTGGATGTCACCTCTTCTATAAGGGAACGCATCAACAGTCTAAAAACCAGATGACAGGGAGATAACAGCAAGTTAACAGATTGACTTTAGTTTATAAGGAGATCTATCACAAAAAAAGGTCTAATAATTACAGTCCACATAGACATGGTAGATGCCAAGAGAAGGGGTTATTTATATACCCCAGGTGAAAAGAAAATCTTTCCTCCTCTGCAAACTTAAATACACAGTGGGCCAAAGTTAAAAAATTGGATGAAGTCGTGGGCCAACCTTGATATTTATTGAATAAATGTCTATCCAACAGAGCATGTGCCCAGTCAATCTCTTAGCCTTTTCTCTTGTCAGCTAAGGGCCAAATTGAGCTAAGTCCACCCCTGGCCGCACCCCATGCCACGTGGGTGCCCATGCCGGCCATTCACAAATGCCTGGCACTGGGAAACATCTGGCTAAAAAAACAGTATATTGGAGGGCAGCCTGGTTGGCAGTTGCATTCTCCAAGCACTGGGGGAAGTACTTCCCTACTACATCATTATAGGGGTGGGGTTTACATCAAAGCCATGTCCCGCAGTAGCATTTGCCAACCACTGGGGGAAGTACTTCCCTACTACATCATCATAGGGGCGGGGTTTACATCAAAGCCTCGTCCCGCAGTTGCATTAGTCAACCACTGGAAGAATTACTTACCTACTACATCGTCATACGGTTGAGGTTTACATCAAAACCTCGTCCCGCAGTTGCATTCTCCAACCACTAGGAGAATTACTTCCCTACTACATCATCATAGGGGTGGCGTTTACATTAAAGCCTCATCCTGCAGTTGCATTCGCCAACCACTGGGAGAAGTACTTCACTACTACGTCATCATTGGGCCGGGGTTTTACATCAAAGCCCCATCTCACAACCTCACCAGCCACCAGGCTGCAATCTGGTCGATCCCGCCGCTGGGCTTGTTAACTAGACTCTTGGGAACTAAGCTGCGTGGGGCAGAAAGTGTGCGGCCATGCGCCGCGGTTTAAAGGTAATGCATAGGAATGCAGGGGCAGGGCTCGCGGGCCAAATCTTATTACACTGAGGGCCAGATTTGGCCCATGGGCCAAAGGTTAACACGTGTTCTCTACTGGAAGGCAATAAAACAGGTGTGACACATTATTCTTAGTATACAGTACGTCCTGCTCCAGATAAGATTCTTTACGTCTCGTATTACTCCGCCAGATGGCGCTGGACTGCAGAGACCGCGAAATTGGCTCCTCCCGGCCCCTCAAATACCCGAGACCTCCCACAAATCCCTAGATTTTCTCTGCAGTCTGGACTGCGAAGGACAAGAAGATGGCTCTCTCTTCTCGCAGGTGAGCGGGGCTATTAGCCTGCGGCCCTGTAGGGCTATTCCCACCCGTTCCATTGTTAATGTGCCTCCCAGCTTTGGCTGTGCTGGTGCGGGTGATGGTAGGCAGCACCGCTGTCAGGTGCTTAGGAGCGCTGCTCCACCGCAATCCCCCACCAAAGGGTAGGCGGTATAGGCGTATGGTGCGCCTTATGGGATGCCCCTCCCGTGCTGTTGCCCCTTGCCCCTGTCTATCGCTCTCCCTTCTCGGGGGGGGGGGGGGTCAGTGTGTGCTTGGTACATTCTCCTTATTATGTGTGCTTGGTTTGCCTTTAGTTCTGTCACCGCACAGACTTTGGTTGCACTGGTTGCTTGTTTGAATATACCGCCACCGCCGCACGCGCTTCTACGGCGTTCCGCGGTTGGCGGTGACATTACCTCAGGCGCTGCTGTGCCATCATTGGTTGCTTGTCAAGTGTGCGGCTTCGCGCTCTTCGGGGGGGCTGGGCCTGCGGATGGCGCGTTCCGTGTCACTTTTTCCGCGGCCCGCCCCTCGAGGTATACTCGGCACCATTTTTTCTTGCTTTTTCGTGCTGCGTGTCTGGTGCCTACCTACCGCGGTTCGTAAGTGCCCTCGCGGGCTGTTTGTTTTTACTTTTAATGTCATGTATGCATGTCGCTTACGGGGTTTTTTCGCTTATGTCTTACAGGCGGGTCAAACTCCATTGGTTTCTCCCGGCCCTACCCCCTCTATTTAGTTATTAAACTTTTTTGAGGCCTAGTGTGCTAATTCCTCCCACTTCCCTAGCGGGCTATTGGGGCATCCCGGGTTGCTTTTTATAGCGTGAATCCCTGTCGGCCTATTGTGCTGCTATAATCACCATATGGAGGCGTCTCAGGATAATGTGCTCGGGGTTCCTTTGGGACAAGCCCGGCTGTGTGTAGCATGTGGGGTGTCCCCTACAAGTGTTGACAATGTGCGGTTTTGTGTACCTTGTGCCCAGCAGGTGCTTGCGCTGCAGCCTGGTTTACCAGCAGCTGGGCCTGCGCCACATATGGCTTCGCCTACTCCCCCAAGCCTAAATTTGACTCCCAGTGATCTGCATACCAGTGGGGAATCTCAGCCTGACGTGTCTAGTAGACTGGCTAGTGTTGAAAAGTTGCTTGCTAATACCATGGCGCGTAAGGCCTCTGCTAAGAGGCGGCATTTGACGCCTGATGTCACTGTTTTCCCTATGGAGGCTGAAGAGTTCTTTGAACTGTCTGGTTATACTCCCCTGGAAGAAGGGGAATTGTTCTCCGACTCAGTCTTCTGATAAGCGGCCCAAGGGTTATGATGATTCTGGCTCTGATCCCTGGGCCCCAGATGATACTGATAGGCTTTTGGCTCAGATATTTGAAGTGCTTGCTATCTCTCCCCCAGTCGCGGCTCCTAAGCAGCAGGGGGATTGTTTCATATTGCTAAGCCACGTTTAGAGTTCCCTGAACAATCTCATTTCAATAATCTTGTGCTCAATGAATGGGAGCGTCCTAGCAGGCTCCCCGGATTCCCTAAGATTTGGGATAAGCGGTATCCTTTTCCTGCTGATGTGGTAAAGCGTTGGTCATCCCCTCCAGAAGTGGATGCCCCAATCCTGGGTTTGTCTAACACCTCTGTCGTGCATTCCCCTGACTCTACTACTCTGAGGGATAGTGAGGACCGGCGTATTGATCAGCTGGCGTCCCATGCCTTTGCCTGTGTGGGGTTGGCGCTGCGCCCGGTTTGTTCCTCTGCCATTACAGCTGTGGCTATTAGGACCCTGCTTAAAAGTGTCCTGGATGGGGCTCCTGATGATGTGTCTAGTGAAGAGTATAATGCACTCTCGCACTGTGAGGTATTTGTTGCTTATGTCCTCTCTGCCTTGGATGATACCATTAGGATGTGTGGCAGAACCTCTGCCTTGGTGGTGGCTATACGCCGCTCGGTTTGGCTGCGCCAGTGGGCAGCTGACAACGCTGATAAGAAGGCTCTCACTGGCTTTCCCTTCAAAGGACTACGCTTGTTTGGGGACCGCCTGGACCTGTTTGCTAAGGGAGGCAGGTTACCCCAGCGCAGGAGGCAGTCTCGACCCGCCCGGGCTCCTTTTCTTCCCCCTACCGTGGATCCAGACCGGGGAGGGGGGGTCTCCTTTACTGGGGCCCGAGGAGATTTCTGGGGTAGGGGCAGAGGATGTGGACGCCCTGGCTCATCCTGGGGCTCCAAGCCTAAACCTTCCCCCAAGCCCCCTTAGGCATGAAGGGGCGCCCTCACCCATCCGGGTGGGGGGACAGCTTCAGCGCTTTGCTCACGTCTGAAGGCTTCATGTTTCAGACCGGTGGATTCAGGAGGTAGTGTCCTCCGGTTACAAGACAGAGTTTGCTGCTTGGCCGCCCCCAAGATTCATCAGATCCCGGATGTCTCAGGACCCTGTGTCAGCTCAGGCTCTGATTCTGGTGGTGCAAAGCCTTCTGGAGCTGGGAGTCATCTGTCAGGTCCCCTTACGAGAAAGGGGCAAGGGTTTTTATTCCAACCTTTTTACCCTGCCCAAAAGAGATGGGTCAGTCAGACCCATCCTGGACTTGAAGATCCTCAACAAATTTGTCAGATGCAGGCGCTTTCGCATGGAAACTCTGGGCTCTGCTATCAGTTCCCTGCGTCCAGGGGACTTCATAACTTCTGTGGACATCAAGGATGCTTACCTTCATATTCCTGTCTTTCCAGGTCATCAAAGATTCCTCAGATTCACTCTGGAGGATCAGCACTACCAATTTGTGGCATTGCCCTTCGGTCTCACTTCAGCTCCCAGAGTGTTTACCAAGGTGCTGGCAGGAGTGATGGCTCTGCTCAGGTCTCAGGGCATTCGCGTTCTGCCCTATTTGGACAACATTCTCATCACTTCTCAGTCCCTCCAACAGGTAGAACTGGATACTCAGCGAGTAGTGTCCACACTGGAGTCATTTGGCTGGGTGATCAACCATCCCAAGTCTTCCCTGTCTCCCTCCTTGGTGACGCCATTCCTGGGAATGAATCTGGCTACAGTTCAGGCAAGGATTTTTCTTCCTCAGCAGAAGGTGGACAGTCTGCTAGCGCAGGTTCAGCTCCTGCTCTCTTGCCCTCATCCCTCCATCAGGCAGGGGATGCAGCTCGTGGGCCTGAGGGTGTCGTGCTTCGAGGCGGTCCCTTATGCCCAGTTCACATGAGGCCTCTGCATCTCCACCTATTGTCAGTGTGGGACAAGGACCCTGTGTCCCTGGACCAGGTCCTTGTTCTGTCCGCCCCAGCCAGGCGGTCCCTCTCGTGGTGGCTGGTCTCCAGGAACCTGTTGGCAGGCAGATCCTTTCTGGTCCCCTGCTGGGAGACGGTCACCACGGATGCCAGTCTGACAGGTTGGGGGGGCTTTTGGAAGTCCCTACAGTTCCAAGGGTGGTGGGGCCCTCAGGAGGCCCATACACCTATCAACATTCTGGAATTGAGGGCGATCAGGTTGGTTCTGGCTCACCTGACCCAACACCTTCGGGGCCGGCCTGTTCAGGTACGCTCGGACAACCAGACGGCGGTTGCCTACATCAATCATCTGGGAGGGACCCGGAGCAAGGGGGCCCTCAAGGAAGTGTCTCGGATCCTGTCCTGGGCGGAGGACAATGTTCCCTGCTTCTCAGCTGTGTACATTCCGGGGGTGGAGAATCTGCAGGCAGACTCTCTGAGCAGGGGGACCTCTCGCCTGGGAGAATAGTCCCTCTGCGACAGGGTGTTTCACTCTCTGTGTCACCATTGGGGTCAGCCAGATGTGGATCTGTTTGCGTCCCGTCACAATCACAAGCTCCCAGCCTTTGTCTCCCTGTCCCAGGATCCTCTGGCCTTGGCCACAGATGCTCTGACAATGTCATGGCAGGATTTTCAGCTTCTGTATGTCTTTCCCCCATTCCCCCTGTTGGGCAGGGTTCTGTGCAAGATAGCTCAGGAAGGGCTGCCAGCAATCCTGGTGGCTCTCAGGTGGCCAAGAAGAGTGTGGTTCGCAGACATAGTGCAGCTGGCAGTAGACCAGTACGCTCTGCCCAAGGTTCCAGACTTGCTCACGCAGGGACATTTACGCTACCCCAATTTACAAACACTGGCTTTGACGGCCTTGCTGCTGAAACCTCCATCTTGATGGAGAAGGGGCTGTCTGCCTCTGTCGTTAACACCATGATCAGGGCTAGGAAGAAGTCTTCTTCTTCCATTTAATATAGGGTTTGGCGTACCTACATTGACTGGTGTGAGTCTAGGTCTCTTCCCTGTCGTGTGTTCTCTATTCCCAGGATTCTGGAGTTCCTCCAACATGGCTTGGATCTAGGGCTTCAACTCAGTACTCTGAAGGGTCATGTCTCTGCCCTGGCTGTTTTCTTCCAGAGATCTTTTGCTCAGCATTCTCTGATCAGGACCTTTTTCCAGGGGGTTACACATGTGCGTCCTCCACGTAAGCATATGTTGCCTGTCTGGGATTTGAACTTGGTCCTGTCTGCCCTGCAGGGTGCTCCCTTTGAACCTGTGCAGGAGGCTGCCTTGGCCATTTTTACTCTCAAGGTTGTCTTTTTGGAGGCTATCACTTCTGTTAGGCGTGTTTCTGAGTTGGGGGCGCTTTCCATCCAGCCCCCCTACTATGAGAGACACCAGGACAAGGTGGTGTTTCGCTTCAAGCCAGATTTTCTGCCTAAGGTTGTATCTGCCTTTCATCTAAATTAGGACATTGTTCTACCTTCCTTGTGCCCTAATCCTAGTAACGCTAAGGAGAGGGTTTTTCATTCCTTGGATGTGGTTAGGAATCTGAAGTACTATCTGGTGGCTACTGCACCTTTCAGGAAAACTGATGCTCTTTTTGTGGTCCCTTCTGGTCCTAGGAAGGGTTTGGCTCCTGCTAAATCTACTATCAGCAAATGGATCCGTCAGGCTGTGATACTCATAATAACAATTCTACAGGTGAGTAATCCCAGAATTGTATTTTTTGAATGTACCTTGTTAGGGGGGAATTGCTCAGCTCTAATAACCATTGGAGAGCAGTGGCAATAACCAACCAAATATGTGCCAAAAGCAATGTATCATGGGCAAAGCATCTACACAGAATAGCGCAATAAGCCATTATCACAGCAAATGTTGGTTCAGGAAACCAGCAGTCCTCTGTAGAAACTGGTACATTCTAAAACTTACCACCAATTTTTTTAACTGAGAAAATAAAGTAGATTGATGAGAATTTTTTTTTCACACAGGGTCTCTCATGATTTAGCACGTATCTATGGATTTTTTCTGGGTCACCTTTAATAGTACAGTAAGTCTATTACCTTGCTGTCAGTTGACTATTATATGGAACGTCATACCTCATTTCTTGTTCTTGGTGAGAAGCTGGTACGTTTTGTTGAACCGGAGTAGGAAAAATTAGCTGCTGGGGGGCAAAAGGTGAATATTTGTGTTTGGGGTTTTTTGACCAGACAGCGACTTTATAGGGGGATTTCAGTGAGGTTTGGCCAGCCCTGGAGCGTAAAAGACTCTGGGACCAGCCTATTCCCTCTCACCAGAGGGAATTCCAATTTTGTTAAAGCCCGAAGATCGTGAAACAAACTAGCTGGTTCCAAAGGTGCAGGCCATGGATGCATCCACTTCTACTCCTTTAGCTGGTCGCGTACTCCTGTTAGGCATTTGTGAATGGTTGCCAGAGGTGCATTCCCCAGCTAGAGGTGATAGCTGATGCGGTCAGCGCCATGCTCTGGCATCAGAACTGAATGGAGTGAAGTGCGCTGATTGGCTGCCCATCCGCGCCATAGGATTGCTGTAAAGGTGATTTTCCTAATGCACAGCACGGCCTGCTTCATGAAGATCTTACATCTGGGTATTCCGCCACAAGGTGGCGCAGTGGACTGCAGAAGATTTGTGGCTCCTCCCGGCCCCATATAAAAACGGGAATCACCCATAGACCTCCAGTGTTTCCTCTGCAGTCATACTGCAAAGATAGATGGCTCTCTATGTTTCGCAGGCGAGCGGGGCAACCAAGCCTGCCGCCCTGCAAGTCTATTGCCACCCGTTTTCGGACCCTATTTGCCTCCCAGCTTTGGCTGTCGGATCAGGTGATGGTAGAGGAGCACCAGGGTCAGGTGCTCGGGGAGAGCTGCTCCAAGCCGCAGACCCTGTACCACAAAGGGTAGCCGGCCATAGGCTTTTATGGTGAGCCTGCTGCTGGATGAAGAAGCCCTGCTGTCGCTATGGTGTAGGGGGTGAGTTGTGCTTGGGGACTTGTGTTCCTAGCCAGTCTTCCCTTTTGTCTTTCTTCCCTGTGGGGTTTGTCTCCTACCCCCCTCCCTCCACTCCGGGCCTGCCTGCCCTCTCCTCTGCTCCCCCTCTCTCCGACGGGTTTTTTGTTGGGGGGGGGGGTGGTAGCGGCTGGTGGTGATTTGGTGTGATGTCCCGCTGTTGCTTTTCTTACCACCGCCGCGGGTGTACTGCGCTGCACGGCGGGTGGCGCTATTACTGTGTGTCTGTCTGAGGACTGTCATGGCGCTGGTGCCGGGTCACGTGGGCGTTTTTTTTTAGCGCTCTTTGCGGGGGGCGGCGCTGGGGGATGACGCGCATCGTGTCATACCTCCATGGCCTGCCCCTCAAGCTTCTCGATGTCGGCGCCATTTTGCTCAGGCTGCGTGCTTGTGCCCTGTGTCCGGAGGCCCAATTTCAGCGTGGGCTGCGGGATGCTTATGTGTCTTTTTGCTTATGTTTTTCAGGCGGGATAACAGTGTATTGTGGTTTCTCCGGTCCTATACCTCCCCCCTTCCCCTCCTGGCCCTCTCTGTGGGCATCCCGGGTGGCTTTTTTATTAGCCCTTACCCTATACTGGCCTATTGCGCCTGTGTTAATCACCATATGGAGGCTTCTGGGGATAGCGTGCTCGGGAATCCTTTGGGGCAATCCCGGCTGTGTGTCATGTGCGGGGCATCCCCTTTGAGTGGTGGTGGCGCGGTTTGTGTGCCGTGCACCCAAAGTATTATTGCAGACCAGGCTGGGATGAACGCTTCTCTTCCCAGTTCTGTGCTCCCTCCGTCATCTCCTACCCCCCCCCCCCCCGCGCCTACATTTAGCCCCCAGTGCAGGGGATACTAGCAGGGGATCCCAATCTGATCTGGCACTACGCGTGGCCAGCATTGAAAGGCAGCTGGCCCGATCTGTGATGGGTCGGGCCTCTGGCAGGAAGCGGCATCTTCACACCGCGCCTTCCCTCTTTGCCGAGGCGGATGAGGGCCTTCATGTGTTTGGTGGCCGTGACGCCCTAGAGGAGGGGGAGCTTTTCCATGATTCAGACTCATCTGGGGACCATCAGGAGGGGTACGACAGTGACCCGGGATCCGCCTCTGGTGAGGATACCTGGCTCCCTGATGAAACTAATAGACTGTTGTCGGACATTTTTGAGACTAGGGCTGTCTAACACTTCATGCCGTCTTGCCGTCCCCTGATACTACTACACTGCGTGACAGCAGGGACCGCCGTATGGATCAGCTGGCCTGTCATGCTTTCACCTTTGTAGGGGCAGGCTTGCGTCCTGTTTGTGCCGCAGCCATTACGACCATTGCCCTTAAGAAGAAGCTCAAGCGTCTCGCGGATGGTGCCATGGCTGGTAGGAGGAGGGAGGCTTATAGGGCCCTCTTGCTTTGCTCTGATTTTGTTGCCTTTGTGCTGACTGCCATGGATGATGCCGCCCGGCTGGGCGGTAGGACTTCGGCCCTCTTGGTGGCTATGCGCCGGTCTGTTTGGTTGCGCCAGTGGGCAGCTGACACTGCTGCTAAGAAGTCCCTCACCGGGCTTCCCTTCACGGGGCTTTGTCTCTTTGGTGAGCGTCTGGATGTTCTGGCCACGGATGGTAGGTTACCCCAGCATAGGAAGCAGCCTCGGCCCTTTCAGGGGCCCTCCGCTTCCTTCCCCTCCTTTCGTGCTTCCAGAGGAGGTCGTGGCTCCCTTTTCTTAGGTAGCCGCAGAGATTCTTGGGGCCGTGGCAGATCCCGTGGTCGCCCCGGTCTCTCATGGGGATCCAAGCCCAAACCCCCTCCCAAGGCCTCTCAGGTATGAGGGGGACATGGGGGGACGGCTTCGGCTCTTTGCTCACGTCTGGAGGCTTCGCGTCTCAGACCGGTGGATTCAGGAGGTGGTGTCTTCCGGTTACAAGATAGAGTTTGCAGCCTGGCCGCCTCCAAGATTCCTCAGATCCCGGATGTCTCAAAATCCTCTGTCAGCTCAGGGTTTGCACCTAGCAGTTTAACGCCTGTTGGAGTCAGGAGTCATCTACCAGGTACCTTACCAGGAACAGGCTCAGGGGTACTACTCCAACCTTTTCACGGTTCCCAAAAAGGACGGTTCTCTGAGGCCCATCCTGGACTTGAAGGGTCTCAACAGGTTTGTCCGGTTCAAGCACTTTCGCATGGAGACTCTACACTCGGCTGTCAGTACCCTTCGGCCGGGCGACTTCATGACCACCGTGGACATCAAGGATGCCTATCTTCACGTACCAATCTTTCCAGGTCATCAGAGATTTCTGAGGTTCGCCCTGGAGGATCAGCACCACCAGTTTGTGGCCTTACCGTTCAGTATCACCTCAGCGCCTCGGGTGTTCACCAAGGTGCTGACGGGCGTAATGTCGCTTCTGAGGAACCAGGGCATTCGCATCCTCCCTTACCTGGACGACATCCTGATTGCTGCTCAGTCTCTTCATCAGGCCGAGAAGGATACTCAGGTGGTGACCTCCACTCTCGAGTCCTTCGGCTGGGTGATCAACTATCCCAAGTCTTCACTGTCTCCGTCTTTGGCGAGGTGCTTTCTGGGCATGATTCTGGATACCTCTCAGGTCAAGGTATTTCTCCCTCAGCAGAAAGTTGAGGGCCTTCTATCTAGGCACGGGCTCTGCTCTTGTGTCCTCATCCCTCTATTCGGCAGGGAACGCAGTTAATGGGCCTGATGGTGTCCTGCTTCAAGGCAGTTCCCTTTGCTCATTTTCACATGCGGCCTCTTCAGTTGCATCTCTTGTCGGTTTGGGATCGGGACCCTGTGTCCCTTGATCAGGAATTTGCTCTGTCCCCTCTGGCCAGGCAGTCCATCTCGTGGTGGCTGGACTCGAGGAATCTTCTAGTGGGCAGGATCTTTCTGCCGTGGTGTTGGGAGATTGTCACCACAGATGCCAGTCTGACCGGTTGGGGGGGAGTTTGGAAGTCTTTGAAATTTCAGGGTCAGTGGGGCCCCCAGGAGGCCCGTGCACCCATCAACATTCTAGAACTGCGGGCGATCAGGTTGGTTCTCTCACAGTTGACCCCACACCTTCGGGGTCGGGCTGTTCAGATGAGCTCGGACAACCAGATGGCGGTTGCCTACATCAATCATCAGGGGGGGGACTCGGAGCAAACGAGCCCTCAAGGAAGTGTCCCTGATACTGTCTTGGGTGGAAGAGAATGTCCCTTGCATCTCGGCGTTCTACATTCCGGGGGTGGAGAACCAGGAGGCAGACTCCCTGAGCAAGGGGGACTTCTTGGCTGGGGGAATGGTCCCTCAACTACCAGGTGTTTCTCTCCCTGTGTCACCGCTGGGGTCAGCCGGATGTGGACCTGTTTGCGTGCCACCAAAATCACAAGCTTCCAAGATTTGTCTCCCTGTCACAGGATCCTCTGGTCTTCGCCACGGATGCGCTAGCAATTTCTTGGATAGAGTTTCGGCTCCTCTGTGTTCCCTCCCTTTCCTCTGCTGGGCAGGGTGCTGCGCAAGTTAGCCCAGGAGGGGGTACCAGCCATTCTGGTGGCCCCCTGCTGGCCAAGGAGAGTGTGGTTCGCAGACGTCGTTCAGTTGGCAGTAGATCGGTACATCTTGCCCAAGGATCCAGATCTTCTTACTCAGGGACGGCTGCGCAATCCCAATTTACAAACGCTGGCTTTAACGGCTTGGCTGCTGAAACCTCCATCTTGATGGACAAGGGGTTGCCGGCCTCTGTTATTGATACCATGATTCGGGCTCGGAAGAAGTCCTCGTCTTTTATCTACTACAGGGTCTGGCATGTTTACATTGCCTGGTGTGAGTCCAAGTTTCCTTGTGTCCTAACCCTGCTAATTCCAAGGAATGGCCGCTTCATTCTCTGGATGTTGTCAGGGCTCTGAAGTTTTATTTGGTTGCTACTGAGTCTTTCTGGAAATCTGATGCTCTTTTTGTTCTTCCTGCTGGACCTAGGAAGGGTTTGCCTCCGGCTAAATCTACTAATTGCAAGTGGATCCGTCAGGCGGTGGTACAAGCCTATTCTGCTAAAGGGAAGGTTCCTCCTTTCCGGGTTACTGCTCAATCCACTTGTGCTATTGGTGCATCTTGGGCCTTTCAGCACCAAGCTTCTGTTGAACAAGTTTGTAAGGCCGCTACTTGGTCTTCTGTTCATACCTTTTCCAAGTTTTACAAGGTTGATGTTAAGGCCTCAGCTGATGCTGCTTTTGGCCGCAAGGTACTTCAGGTGGTAGTGGTTTGAACTGCCTGCCGTTACTCTTTGGGGATCCCACCCTACCTTACAGACACTGCTTTTGGATGTCCCAGATGTAAGGACTTCATGAAGCAGGCCGTGCTGTGCATTAGGAAAAATACAATTCTGTGAGTACTCACCTGTAGAATTGTTTTTACTATGCACAGCACGGCCTGCTTCATCCCTCCCTTGTTATCTTTTTTCTTGGTTGCCTCTTTGTGGTGATTTGTTCCAAGTTAGTTGAGAGGGTTTTTTACAATTTTTTTCCCTTTTTTGCCTTATTACCTCGCGGCTTCTTGTATAACTGCTTGTCAACACTGGAGGTCTATGGGTGATTCCCGTTTTTTTTGTTTGGGGCCGGGAGGAGCCACAAATCTTCTGCAGTCCACTGCGCCACCTTGTGGCAGAATACCCAGATGTAAGGACTGTGCATAGTAAAAACAATTCTACAGGTGAGTACTCACAGAATTGTATTATTTCTATGCAATCCATAGGGGTACACGCATTACTGAATTCCAAATAAGGATGCCTTGTCCGAGAGGAACCATAACCAGGTATGTGACAATCCTGGGTGTTTCTCTTTATCTCTGATTAATGTTTGAGATACTTATAATATTTATATTACAAGCCGCTGCCAGCTCACATGTTTTTATCATGTTTTTCAGGTGCGCAGATTGATGACCACGTTCCAAAACGAGCCTCAGCCAGAATTTTGGCACCTCCTGGAGGCAGATCCAGTGGGATCTGGTAATTCAGCACTGATCGAAACCCACCCACCCCATTCCTGGTTCGCTGCACCCAACTCTTCTAGAAGATCCACACTACTTCCTACCCCCTATGACACACACATCACAAAATCTTACTTTATAATATATCAATAGAGAGAGTGGAGAGGCCACTGTGACTCTATATCTGCCTTCACAAGACCACGGCATCTGCTCCTGAGGATGGATGGCAATGGACCAACCAGAAATTGACCATTATCTGCCCGGAATGTGCTAGTGAATCCCCGCCGCTGATGTCTTAATCCCTCATATAATGTAGTGATTACTATTGTTATGTCCTGTGCTGTTAGAGGTGTGACTTGTAAGTGTGCTGGTAAATGTTGGTGTGATATTGGCCTATCCAATTCCTGTTACAGAAATATAGATGCCATCATTAACCTCCAAATATGCCAAGTCCATCACTATCTGAGCTGGAAACCGAACCTGATATATTGTTTTCTTACAGATGATACATCAGTGCCCTGAACTATCATGACCGAGACAAAGACTGGCAAAAGTTTTCCAGTGCAAGGGCTTTATTATTCTTTTCTTGTATTTGACATACTTAGGTGCTTTTACGCATGTCCTTACTACATTTCTAGTTGCTTCTGCAATGTGTTTTCCATGAACAATGTGCACATTTAAGAACTAAAAGAGTCTGATTTTAGCTGGTGTAATATTGATTTTGAACACTAAAGGATGGGGAAACCTTTCATTTTATAACTCTGCCTAATATTTCCAAGTGATTTAACGTTGTTTCTAGCTTGTTTCTCCTTGAATTCTGCATGAAAGTCAGTAAGGGGGTAAAAACAGTTTGTTCCAGGTTCGTGAACAATTGGAATGGCTAATTAAAGAAGGAATCATCTGTATAATTAACAGTGTAGGTTTTGACTGTTTTCTCCAGGAATGGATGTACCATATTATCACTCTATAAGACGCACATAGACACTCCTTTAGAGGAGCAAATGGTGTGCTAAAATCCCCCTCTCCCAAAACCCAATAGCAAGCAATGTGCAGAATATCCCCATTAAAGGCAGTGTTCAAAATACCCAGCCCCCATTACAAGCAGCGTGCAAACCGCCCCCCTCCCTATTACAGGTAGCATGCAGAATCACCCCATTACAGGCAGTGTGGCAGACCCCCCCCCCCCAATTCCCCCATTACAGGCAGCATAGCAGAATTCCCCCATTTCAGGCATTGTGGCAGAATTCTCCCCACCATTCCCCTATTACAGGCAGTGAGGCAGATTCCCCTGATCGCACAATTACAGGCAGCATAATCCCCCATCAGAACAGTGTGAATTGAGAAGCCACTGCTGCCCACCCAATCCGCTGGCACACTCATACGGCGCACAGACACAGACCTGACCCACTCTGGTTCCGTGGCCAATGTCTTCCGCCGGCACCCAATGGACGTTTTTTATAGATGACAGGCTTGCTCAGGATCTAGAATATTGTAGGCCTTGTAAAAATTATACTCCCACGTCCCTAGCGGGTTATTGGGGCATCCAGGGTTGCTATATAGCGTTATTCCCTATCGCCGTATAGTGCCGCTATAATCACCATATGGAGGCATCTCAGGATAATGTTACCGGGGTCCCTTTGGGACAAGACCGGCTGTGTGTAGCGTGTGGGCAGCCTCATGCTGACGCTGACAAGGCGCGGGTCTGTGTACCCTGTGCTGAGCAGGTGCTTGCATTGCAATCTGGCCTGCCAGTGGCTGCACCTCGTTTCACTTTACCTACTCCCCCAAGCTTAAATCTCACTCCTGCTGAGTTGCATACTAGTGGGGATTCTCAGCCTGATGTGTCTTCTAGACTGGCTACTGTTGAACAGATTATTGCGAAGTCTTTAGCGCATAAGGCCCCTGCTAAGAAGCGCCACTTGACGCCTAATGTTACTGTTTTCCCTATGGGAACTGAGGAGTTTTTGAATCTGTGTGGCTATACCCCGTCTGATGAAGGGGAGCTCTTTTCTGATTCAGGCTCATCTGATGAGAGACCAAGGGGTCATGACGATTCTGGCTCTGACCCCTGGGCCCCGGATGACACTGACAGATTATTGACCCAGATTTTTGAGGTTCTGTCTATCTCTCTCCCTGTTGAGGCTCCCAGGCAAAGAGGGTAGCTTTTCCATACAGCAAGATCACGTTTGGAATTTCCAGAGCAGGCACATTTCCATAACCTTGTGCTCAAGGAATGGGAGCACCCCAGTAAACTTCCCGGGGTTCCAAAGAGTTGGCATAGGAAATATCCCTTTCCTGCTGAGGTGGTTAAATGTTGGTCATCCCCCCCCCTGAGGTGGATCCCCCGATCCTAGGGCTGTCTAACACCTCTGTCATGCATTCCCCTGATTCTACTACCCTGCGGGATGCTGAAGACCGCTGTATTGATCAGCTGGCATCCCACGCCTTTGCATGTGCGGGGACGGCGCTGCGCCTGGTCTGTGCCTCTGCCATTACTGCTGTGGCCACTAGAACCCTTATCAGAAATATGCTTGATAGTGCCCCTGATGATTTGGCTTGTGAGGTGTTTACAATTGTTTGTAAATTTTGTCTTATCAGCATTGGATGACACCATCAGAATGTGTGCCAGAACTTCTGCCCTCGTGGTGGCTATACGCCGCTCGGTTTGGCTGCACCAGTGGGCTGCTGACAACGCTGCCAAGAAGGCCCTCACTGGGTTTCCCTTTAAAGGACTGCGTCTGTTTGGAGGCCGCCTGGACCTTTTTGCTAAGGGAGGCAGGTTACCCCAGCGCAGGCGGCAACCTCGGCCCTTTCGGGGTCAGGGTTCCTTCTCCTCCCCTTACCACGGTGCAAGACAGGGAAGGGGGGTTTCTTTCCCTGGGGCCCGGGGAGATTTCTGGGGTAGAGGCAGAGGACGTGGGCGTCCTGGCTCCTCCTGGGGTCCCAAAGCAAAATCCTCTCCCAAGCCCCCTCAGGCAAGATGGGGCGCCCTCACCTATCCGGGTGGGGGGACGGCTGCAGCACTTCGCTCACGTCAGGAGGCTTCATGTCTCAGACCGGTGGATTCAGGAGGTAGTGTCCTCCGGTTACAAGTTGGAGTTTGCTGCCGATCCCCCTCCAAGATTCATCAGATCCCGGATTCCTCAGGACCCTGTGTCAGCTCAGGAGCTAGTGCAAGCAGTGCAAGGCCTCCTGGAGCTGGGGGTCATCTGCCAGGTCCCCTTAAGAGAAAAAGGCAAGGGCTTTTATTCCAACCTATTCACAGTACCCAGAAAAGCCTATCCTGGACTTAAAGATTCTCAACAAGTTTGTCAGGGGCAGGCGCTTTCGCATGGAGACTCTGTGCTCTGCCATCAGTTCCCTGCGCCAAGGGGATTTCATGACTTCTGTGGACATCAAAGATGCTTACCTTCATATTCCTGTGTTCCCAGGTCATCAAAGGTTCCTCAGGTTCGCTCTGATGGATCAACACTACCAATTTGTGGCCTTGCCCTTTGGCCTCACTTCAGCTCCCAGGGTGTTCACCAAGGTGCTGGCTGGCGCGATGCTCAGATTTCAGGGCGTCCGCTTGCTTCCCTATCCTCATCACTTCCCAGTCTCTACATCAGGCAGAGTTGGATACTCAGCTGGTGGTGTCCACTCTGGAGTCATTTGGATGGGTGATCAACCACCCCAAGTCCTCACTGTCCCCTTCCTTGGTAACTCCATTCCTAGGAATGAATCTGGATACAGTTCAGGCAAGGATCTTCCTTCCTCAGCAGAAGGTGGACAGTCTGATTGCACAGGCTCAGTCCCTCCTAGCTTGTCCCCATCCCTCCATCAGGCAGGGGATGCAGCTGGTGGGCCTGATGGTGGCGTGCTTCGAAGCGGTCCCTTATGCTCAGTTCCACTTGAGGCCTCTGCAACTTCACCTATTGTCTGTATGGGACAAGGACCCAGCGTCCCTGGACAGGGTCTGTGTGCTCCCCCCCCCTGGTCAGGAGGTCCCTCTTGTGGTGGATGGACTCAAGGAACCTGTTGGGGGGCAGACCCTTTCTTGCCCCTTCCTGGGAGACGGTCACCACGGATGCCAGTCTGTCAGGTTGGGGGGGTTTCTGGAAGTCCCTGCGGTTCCAGGGGAGGTGGAGCCCTCAGGAGGCCCACACACCTATCAATGTCTTGGAGCTGCGAGCGATCAGGTTAGTTCTGGCTCACTTGACTACTCATCTTCAGGGCTTGCCTGTTCAGGTGCGCTCGGACAACCAGACGGCAGTTGCCTACATCAATCATCAGGGAGCGACCCGGAGCAAGGGGGCCCTCCAGGAAACGTCTCTGATCCTGACTTGGGCGGAGGCCAATGTCCCCTGCATTTCAGCTGTGTACATCCCGGGGGTGGAAAATCACCCGGCGGACTCTCTGAGCAGGGGGACCTCTCGCCAAGGAGAGTGGTCCCTATGCAGCAGGATGTTTCAATCGCTGTGTCACCGTTGGGGCCAACCAGATGTGGATCTGTTTGCGTCCCGCCACAATCACAAACTTCCAGCTTTTGTCTCTCTGTCCAGGGATCCTCTGGCCCTGACCTCGGATGCGCTAGCAATGTCATGGAAGGACTTTCAGTTCCTGTATGTCTTCCCTCCAATCCCCCTGATAGGCAGGGTTCTGCGCAAGATTGCTCTGGAAGGGGTGCCAGCAATTCTGGTGGCCCCCAGGTGGCCAAGAAGAGTGTGGTTCGCAGACTTGGTACAGCTGGCAGTAGATCAGTACGCTCTGCCCTTGGTGCCAGATCTGATCACTCAGGGCTCACTACGCCATCCCAATTTACAAACTCTGGCTTTGACGGCTTGGCTGCTGAAACCTCCATCTTGATGGAGAAGGGGCTGTCTTCCTCAGTTGTGGATACCTTGATTAAAGCTAGGAAGAAGTCTTCCTCTTCCATTTATTGCAGGGTTTGGCGTGCCTTCATTGACTGGTGTGAGTCTAAGTCTCTTCCCTGTCGTGTCTTCTCTATTCCCAGGATTCTGGAGTTCCTGCAGCATGGGTTGGAGATGGGGCTCCAACTCAGTACTCTGAAGGTTTCTGCCCTGGCTATTTTTTTCCAGAAGTCCTTTGCTCAGCACCCTCTGATCAGGACTTTTTTCCAGAGGGCCACTCATGTGCATCCCCCACGTAAAACCTATGGTGCCTGTTTGGGATTTGAACTTGGTTCCGTCAGCCTTGCAGGGGGCTCCTTTTGAACCTGTGCAGGATGCTGCCTTGGCCATTCTTATGCTCAAGGTTGTGTTTCTGGTGGCTATCACTTCTGTCAGGCGTGTGTCTGAGTTGGCGGCGCTGTCCATTCAGCCCCCCTACTATGAGAGGCACCAGGACAAGGTGGTGTTTCGTTTCAAACCTGATTTTCTGCCTAAGGTAGTGTCTGCCTTTCATTTGAATCAGGATATTGTTCTTCCTTCTTTGTGCCCTAATCCTAGCAATGCTAAGGAGAGGGTTTTGCACTCTTTGGATGTGGTTAGGTGTCTGAAGTACTATCTGGTGGCTACTGCACCTTTCAGGAAAACTGATGCTCTTTTTGTGGTCCCTTCTGGTCCTAGGAAGGGTTTGGCTCCTGCCAAGTCTATCAGCAAGTGGATTCGTCAGGCTGTGATTCAGGCCTACTCTGCTAAGGGAAAGAATCCCCTCTTCTGCCTTACTCCTCATTCCACTCGTGCTATTGGTGCCTCTTGGGCTTTTCAGCACCAGGCTTCTGTTGAACAAGTTTGCAAGGCCGCTACTTGGTCTTCTGTTCATACCTTTTCAAAGTTTTACAAGGTTGATGTTAGGGCCTCAGCTGATGCTGCTTTTGGCCGCAAGGTTCTGCAGGCGGCAGTGGTTTAAACTGCCTGCTGCTGATTTTTCTTGGGGATCCCACCCTACTTTTTGGACACTGCTATTGGATGTCCCAACTGTAAGTATTAGATTTGGAGCAGGACGTACTGTATACTAAGAATAATACAATTCTGTGATTACTCACCTGTAGAATTGGTATTATGAGTATACAGTACGTCCTGCTCCAACCCACCCTTGGTTTGCATTTTCTTGGATCCCCTGTATGGTGATTGTTATCATTGTTATAGTTGATAGTTTGGATTGTTTAATTCTCCCGGCTTCTCCTTAACTGCTTTTCAATGCTGGGGATTTGTGGGAGGTCCCTGGGTGTTTGAGGGGCCAGGAGGAGCCTATTTTCGATGTCTCTGCAGTCCAGCGCCATCTGGCGGAGTATATCCCAACTGTAAGTATTAGATTTGGAGCAGGACGTACTGTATACTCATAATACCAATTCTACAGGTGAGTAATCACAGAATTGTATTTTCAAGCCCTCTGTGACCAGTGGGGAATGCCGAAGGTGGATTTCTTAGCATCTTGGCACAATTGGAAGGTCCAGAGTTTGTGTCCAGGGTGTGAGACCCCCTGGGTTGACGAGCTGGCTATTCCCTGGTCAGGGTACAACCTGCTCTATGCATTTCCACCACTGCCACTTCTGGGATGCGTGTTAAAGAAGGTCAACTGCGAGCAGATTCCTATCATCCTGATCACCCCATACTGCATGAAGACAAAGTGGTGTTTCACATGAAGCAGGATCATTTGCAGGTGGTCTCTCCCTTCCATCTTAATCAGGAGATAGCGCTACCCTCCTTGTGCCCATGCCCCACTCGCTATAAGGAGTGACTCCTGCATTCCCTCAATGTGGTCATGGCATTAAAGTATTACTTGGCCGCAACTCAAGAGATACGTAAGACGTCTCTCTTGTTCGTGATCCCAAATGGACCAAGGAGGGGCCTGGCAGCTGCCAGGTCCTCTCTTAGCAGATGGATCAGGCAGGCGGTCATACAAGGGGAAGGAGACACCCTCCTGGGTCACCGCTCCCTCCTTGGCACACTCCCTCTATTGCAATGAATGAAGTCGGTTTGTGCAGGCAACAAGGCTCCATAAACACCATCATGAGAAGCCGACAGTGCTGGAAGTTGGAATCGCTGTCTCCATGCCATCAGTAAGTATGAAGATGCTGGTGCTGCACAGAGTAGTTGTGACACTACTGCACCTGCATAGACGAGCTGTGGGGACAAAAGTAAAGTACAAACTTTTTTTGGTTTTTGCCTGGAAATGCCTTTAAATTCCTCTAATTTTCAGGCATTGTAACTAAGGGCCTTGTGGCAGCATGAGGATGCCTAGTAATCGGACAGGAGAGATAAGCTATACAATATTAGTAAGATCTTCTATTCTTAGTATACAGTACGTCCTGCTCCAAATATAATACTTACAATCGGGTTATACTCCGCCAGATGGTGCTGGACTGCAGAGACATCGAAAATAGGCTCCTCCCGGCCCCTCAAATACCATGGGAACTCCCACAAATCCCCAGAATTTATCTGCAATCTGGTTGCGAAGGACGAGAAATTGGCTCTCTACTTGCAGGTGAGCGGGGTTATTAACCTGAGGCCCTGTAGGACTATTCCCACCCGTTCCACTAGTAATATGCCTCCCAGCCTTGGCTGCTCTGGTCGGGTGAAGGTAGGCAGCACTGCCGTTGGTGCTTAGGAGCCCTGCTCCACCGCAATCCCCCACCAAAGGGTAGGTGGTTCAGGCTTATGGTGAGCCTCTGTGGGATGCCCCTCCCGCACTATTGCCCCTGCCTATCGGTGGGCCCTATTTAAGTGGCCGCCGTCCTCCCTCATCCTCCTTGTAGTTTTCTGGGGAAAAGAGGGGGGGTGTGTGTGTGTATGTGTATAGATATGTATGTTATGCATTCTGTGCTTTCCCTTTTCACATGCCTTTATTCTTGTGTCAGCCGCCGCGCTGACTTGTCTTTACTGCATTTTAAATTTGCTGCCGTGCGCTGACTTGGTTCCACGCTTGGCGGCGGCATTACCTCAGGCGCTGGTGCGCCATCATTGGCTGCTGGCCGTTATGGCTTCGCGCTCTTCGGGGGGGGCCCGTCTTTGGCGCGTTCCGCGTCATCGCTATTATTGGCCCGCCCCTCGAGGTGTACCGACGCCATCTTTCCTGCTTGGTTGACCTATGCGCGACGGACTCCTACCTACCGCGGTCCGTAAGTGCCCTCGCGGGCGGCTTTATTTCCTTCACTTTTGTTACGATGCACTTAAGGTCTTGTCTGCTTATGTCTTTCAGGCGGGACGAACCCTTCTTGGCTTCTCCCGGCCCTGTTTTAGTATATTACTTGTAGGCCTTGTAAAAATTATACTCCCACTTGCCTAGCAGGTTATTGGGGCATCCAGGGTTGCTATATAGCGTTATTCCGTATCGGCATATAGTGCCGCTATAATCACCATATGGAGGCATCCCAGGATAATGTGACCGGGGTCCCTTCGGGACAAGACCTGTGTAGCGTGTGGGTAGCCTCATGCTGACGCTGACAAGGCGCGGGTCTGTGTACCCTGTGCTGAGCAGGTGCTTGCATTGCAATTTGGCCTGCCAGTGGCTGCACCTCATTTCACTTCGCCTACTCCTCCAAGCATAAACCTCTCTCCTACTGAGTTGCATACTAGTGGGGATTCTCAGCCTGATGTGTCTTCTAGACTGGCTACTGTTGAACAGATTATTGCGAAGTCCTTAGTGCGTAAGGCCCCTGCTAAGAAGCGGCACTTGACGCCTAATGTTACTGTTTTCCCTATGGGAACTGAGGAGTTTTTGAATCTGTGTGGCTATACCCCGTCTGATGAAGGGGAGCTCTTTTCTGATTCAGGCTCTTCTGATGAGAGACCAAGGGGTCATGACGATTCTGGCTCTGACCTCTGGGCCCCGGATGACACTGACAGATTATTGACCCAGATTTTTGAGGTTCTGTCTATCTCTTTGTTGAGGCTCCCAGGCAAAGAGGGGAGCTTTTCCATACAGCAAAATCACGTTTGGAATTTCCAGAGCAGGCACATTTCCATAACCTTGTGCTCAAGGAATGGGAGCGCCCCAGTAAACTTCCCAGGGTACCAAAGAGTTGGGATAGAAAGTATCCCTTTCCTGCTGAGGTGGTTAAATGTTGGTAATCCCCCCCTCCCCCCCCCCCCCCCCCCCGAGGTGGATGCCCCGATCCTAGGGCTATCTAACATGCATTCCCCTGATTTTACTACCCTGCGGGATGCCGGAGACCGGTGTATTGACCAGCTGGCATCCCACGCCTTTGCATGTGCGGGGACAGCGCTGCGCCCGGTCTGTGCTTCTGCCATTACTGCTGTGGCCACTAGAACCCTTATCAGAAATATGCTTGATAGTGCCCCTGATGATTTGCCTTGTGAGATGTTTAATGCACTCTCCAGTTGTGATGTTTTTGTAAATTTTGTCCTCTCAGCATTGGATGACACCATCAGAATGTGTGCCAGAACTTCTGCCCTCGTGGTGGCTATACGCCGCTCGTTTTGGCTGCGTCAGTGGGCTGCTGACAACGCTGCCAAGAAGGCCCTCACTGGTTTTCCCTTTAAAGGACTGCACCTGCTTGGGGACCGCCTGGACCTCTTTGCTAAGGGAGGCAGGTTACCCCAGCGCAGGCGGCAATCTCGGCCCTTTCGGGGAAGGGGGGTTTCTTTCCCTGGGCCCGGGGAGATTTCTGGGGTAGAGGCAGAGGACGTGGACGTCCTGGCTCCTCCTGGGGTCCCAAAGCTAAATCCTCTCCTAAGGCCCCTCAGACATGATGGGGCGCCCTCACCCATCCGGGTGGGGGGACGGCTGCAGCACTTCGCTCACGTCTGGAGGCTTCATGTCTCAGACCGGTGGATTCAGGAGGTAGTGTCCTCCGGTTACAAGTTGGAGTTTGCTGCCGGTCCCCCTTTAAGGTTCATCAGATCCCGGATTTCTCAGGACCCTGTGTCAGCTCAGGAGCTAGTGCAAGCAGTGCAAGGCCTCCTGGAGCTGGGGGTCATCTGCCAGGTCCCTTTAAGAGAAAAAGGCAAGGGCTTTTATTCCAACCTATTCACAGTACCCAAAAAGGATGGTTCTGTCAGGCCCATCCTGGACTTAAAGATCATCAACAAGTTTGTCAGGGGCAGGCGCTTTCGCATGGAAACTCTGCGCTCTGCCATCACTTCCCTGCGCCAAGGGGATTTCATGACTTCTGTGGACATCAAAGATGCTTACCTTCATATTCCTGTGTTCCCAGGTCATCAAAGGTTCCTCAGGTTCGCTCTGATGGATCAACACTACCAGTTTGTGGCCTTGCCCTTCGGCCTCACTTCAGCTCCCAGGGTGTTCACCAAGGTGCTGGCTGGCGTGATGTCTCTGCTCAGATGTCAGGGCGTCCGCGTGCTTCCCTATCTGGACGACATCCTCATCACTTCCCAGTCTCTACATCAGGCAGAGTTGGATACTCAGCTGGTGGTGTCCACTCTGGAGTCATTTGGATGGGTGATCAACCACCCCAAGTCCTCACTGTCCCCTTCCTTGGTAACTCCATTCCTAGGAATGAGTCTGGATACAGTTCAGGCAGAAGGTGGACAGTCTGATTGCACAGGCTCAGTCCCTCCTAGCTTGTCCCCATCCCTCCATCAGGCAGGGGATGTTGATAGTTTGGGTTGTTTTATTCTCCCGGCTTCTCGTTAACTGCTTTTCAATGCTGGGGATTTGTGGGAGGTCCCCGGGTATTTGAGGGGCCGGGAGAAGCCTATTTTCGATGTCTCTGCAGTCCAGCGCCATCTGGCGGAGTATAACCCGATTGTAAGTATTATATTTGGAGCAGGACGTACTGTATACTCATAATGCCAATTATATAGGTGAGTAATCACAGAATAGTATTTTTATTATGCTGGAGTCGACTGTGCTGACTACAAAATAATACATGTGATTGCACAATCTTAAAAACTTGCATATGCTCCGTAAATCAGCTGCCTGAAACTGAATTTCTCCTAAGCAAGGGTTTAGACCAGGGTTTCTCAAAGTTTTTGCATGGATTATCTATTGGCATTTTGCAATTATCTCGAGTACCACCCCTACCATCACTCATACAAACTTCCATGGTCCTATACTGAACAATGCATGCTCACCCCAAGACGCTGTGCTCCTGAAGTTTGTCAGCTTGGCTGCCTAGCATCCCATTGGGTCAGTAGCTTTTCTGCAGTGCTTGGTGTCCCCCAATGGCCTTAAGTGCCACTAGAGTGTAGCTTGGGTACCACTCTGCTTTAGATTATGTAATGGCATGAATGCATGAACTTTTTACTGAATCAAGGCCTTCTACCCCCTTCCTGTGGAGGAAAAGGAACGATCCAAGGATTTTACAAATTCCTCTACTGGAAAGTCAGATGATATTAAACTTGCTAGTGGTACAGGGCATCTGATACATGGGCTCACATTATATTTACCACCGTGCACCCTGTGGTTCACCCTGTTTGTCTATTTACCATACAGCACCCTTCTGCACTCATCCACACATACAGACCTGTATATGGCTATCTCTGTTGGTGTTGTTTAAAGCTGCAAAAGAAGGCACTGATCTCCCTCTTCAGTCTATTATTTTAGAGTCTATTTATTCTAAAGTGGAGAGGCAGTGGACCTTACCATCATTAACTTAATATCAGACAGCACTACCCTAATTACAGTGGATTTGCCAGTGCTGTTGGCCAAGACTGTCTGTTGTTGCAACCACAATGTTTGTACCCATCATTTAGGCAAGGAGTGTCCAGAAAAAGTGGGAGTAGCCTGAAAAGAAGGGCAGGCACAAGTTGGTTGGGTCCCATACAGAAGTCATGCCTGCACTGTCCTGTTGGCAACCCTGTTTGGGGAACCTCTGTATTAGAATGTTCGAGTGCAAGCAAACTATGGAAAACATCTGATCAGTATAGGGATAGGCCTTTCCACTTCCATCTTAGTGGTTTGAATTTAGCAGAAGCAGCAAATACTCAATGGCCTTTAATAAGAGTTGAAAAAAATTCTCATGGTAGTATAAAAATCACTTTTGTGTGAAGAAAGTCTTCAGAATGTCATTGTTGCTGAATCACGAGCTAGGAAACAATAAGTCAATTGTACTTTTTTTTTACTGCTTTTTACATTGTAGTAAAAAGTGCCATTGACGTTCATCGTCTTTTTTTTGTGGTGATTCAGTAACGGTGAAATTCTCAGGCTTTTTTAAAGTGGATTTACCTCCATGAGAATTTTTTTTTTAACGCTCATTGAATCAAGGTCAGCGTTCTTACATGCAATGTAATGGAATTAGGACTGTAAAGCCCCTTGGGCCAGATTTATTAAAGCCCACAAAACTCGAACATATTCTTTACTCTCTTTTAAAGATTAAACCTATACAGATGGCTTAAAATCTGATTGGTTGCCTGGGAAAAACATTTGAGCTATGCCTCAGATATCCTTGCACTAGTCTTTGTGAAGGTCTTTGTCATTGGATATAAGGGAAAATCAAACAAGGGGCATTGTTGTTACCTGCTGGCACTTACGTATCATTATTTTTAAGGGCTTTGTTGTAACTGGCCATCGCTGCATCCAGACAACCCTCTCTCTATTCTTACAGCAATAAAGTGTGCCAGGAACTACTGGGAGCTCACATCTCACCTTTGTTCTCCAGTGTATGAATCTTTGTATGTTGGGTTATAATGTAGAATCGTGTGTGCATTAAATATGTCCTTCTAGAGATACCTGTGTCATTCTGCTTGAGTCATGTTCTCATCCAACACAGATGTGAAGTATCTGGTGGAAAGTTAAATTGTCCACTTTGGGGCATTTAAAGTTTTAAAGTGGGCATTCATGAAAGACACGTTAAGAAGCTGTCATCGCTGATTTCCTCTTCCTTCCATTAAAATAAAAGAAGAAGCAACCCTGGCTGGATATTTCTTGATGCTGGGTGTATAAGTGACCCCTCCTCCTGCCATCCACTATATTTATATGGCGTTTTATCATTTGACCACTTTTTTCACTATGGTCCTCCTTTTAGCCCTTACAGCAGACCTGGGCATTGTAAGGCCCCATGGCCATATACAGCCCATTGATTGGCTCTGACTGGCCCGCGACCAGCGTTCCCTGTCAGGTGCGCGGCCGCACGCTGCTGCCGCTCAGTCCCGCCCGCTGTCCATGCAGTCTTGCCAGAAAATATAGTGCCGGGTTTGAACAGCACTTTTGCCCCTCTGTAGTTAGTCTAATGTAGCGGGGGCGTGTGTGGATTAGAGCCTGTTCTCCTATTGGACAGCTCCCTCCTGCAGGGTGGTCTTCCCCCTGGGTATCCCAGATCAGGATGCCCCACTGTGTGAAACCCTTGTTACTTAGTAGCAGCTTGACAAATGTGGACTCCCCCTTGGAGTGGAAATGAACACAGAGCGGCCACTGGTCTACCACCGGGGCATCCCAGATTGGGGCTTTGTTCTGCTTTAAGGGAAGGAGTCTGCCATTTTTCATGTTGCTACTGAGTAAAAAGGGTTTCACACAGTGGGGCATCCCGATCTGGGATTTCCAAGGGGAAGACCAGTGGCCGCTCTGGCCTTTGTTCTGCTTTATGTGAGGGAATCCACAATTTTTCACATTGCTACTGAGTAAAAAGTGTGAGCAGTGCTGTGTTACCTTAATAATAATGTAAAGGAGGGGGGGTAATTCCATCCTAACCTGATTTGGTCATGATGTTTTAAAGCAGACCAAAACCCATGTAACCCAGCCCTATGGAATGTGAAGGAATCCAGGGCTGGGTTACAGGCATCATGTCTCTGGGGGATGTCCTGCTGTGTGAGACTTCACTGGACACACAAAATGTGGTTTATTTAATAAATTAAATTTTTTTGTAAGGCAACCTAACTTTTTCATTGTCTAACTATAACATAAACTCGTACCAGCTTGTCACAGCAATTATATTTACTGCTTTTTATAAAGAAATACAATTAATATTTTGCAGAATTGAGTTCAGCCTTTTGACCCGGCCCTCCACAATATTTTTAGTTTCTCATGTGGCCCCATGGAAAACATAATTGCCCACCCCTGCCTTACAGGGTCAGTAAAGTATAAACAGAAAGTGCTTTGTCACTTGCTACACAGATTGATGTTGGCAAGTGAAGTGTCAGTTGCTGAAAGGCAAGAGTGTGGTCCCTTTTGAGGGTTATACATCAGTATTCATGAAGCTTAGGATAGGCTTATTGTACAACCTTCTAAAAGTCAGGTTACCTGTGTGGACCAATCACCAGGATTTCGACTATCCTGGTGATTGGTCCCTGCCCTGGGAGCACCCATATGGGGGATTCCCCCTGTGTGAAACCCCCCAGAATACCCACTTTCACTCACCCTTCCCCATTCCCACGTTGCATGCATGGGCGCTCGTGCATTAGCGCATACTAATGTGTGGTATAAAGCCACTGATTTGAACATCATACGTGGATCAGGTAAGATTACCCACGCCTCAGGGGGTTTCACACAGTGGGGCATCCGGTATAGGATGCCCCCAGGGCAGGTTAGTGGCCAGTCCTTAAATCTTTTAGATTCAAGCATCATAAACCTCAACTCATACTACCTATACCTAAGTATTGTAAGGAACATACTTGTCTCAGGGGACCCATGGCGATCTAGACCCATGGCTGTCTAGAATAGGGCACGCTTGCCACTACCAGAAGCCAGAGAGCGCGTCGAGCTGCCCTGCCTGCCTCCCTCGCTCCTCTGCAGTAGTATGGGTGCTCCCTGCTCTTTAACAGAGCACTTCATAGAATATGCCGCTCTGTCCAGTAGTGAAACACAATCACCTACACCTGAGTGTCTCAGGGGCTGGACAACTTTACTGGTCAGGGCAGTCCAGCCGCTTTAATGTCAGAGGTGGATAATGGGTCCATAGTCGGCCTTTAGGGTGTGTGATCTGTACGGTTGCACAGGATGCCATCCGAACAACTGAAGGAGCTCTCAACTGGACCAACAGGCATTTTTTTTCCAAAATACCCCCATCTCTCCTTTCTTTTTTCCACATTTCTTTCTAATTCTTTATTCTAAGTATACAGTAAGTCCTGCTCCAAATATAATACTTACAATTGGGTTATCCTCCGCCAGAGGGCGCTGTGGCACTGCAGACATGCAAAAAACAGGCTCCTCCCAGCCCTTCATATACCCAGGGACCTCCCACAAATCCCCAGATTTCTCTGCAGTGCTGACTGCGAAGACATGAAGTATCACTCTCTCGCAGGTGAGCGGGGCTATTACAGCCTGCGGCCCTGTGGGACTATTCCCGCCCGTCCTCCTTGAGATGTGCCTCCCAGCCTGGGCTGCGCTGGTCAGGTGAAGGTAGGCAGCACCATGGGTGCTTAACGGAGCCATGCTCCACCGCAGTCCCCCACCAAAGGGTAGGCGGTTTAGGCTGATGGTGAGCCTCATAGTGGATGTCCCTCCCGCATTATTGCCCCATGCCCCGTGTAGAGGTGGACCCTGTTTAGAGGGTCTCTATCCTCCCCCCGTATTCGGGGGAAAAGAAGGGGGGGTGTGGCTGTCTCAGTACATACTATTCTCAAGATTATGGCCATATTTTGCCCCGGACCGGCATCTAGGTGTCAGAGCCGCGCTACTTGCTCCGTCTATTCTGGCCGCCGCCGTCTTTTTTCCTTTGACTTCTCAATATATGTAATTGTGTACAGCTCGCGCTGATTTATCATCCTGCAACTTGAGGCAGGAAGCTAATCTTTTTACATTGCCTACGGGCGGCGAATTGGTGGTGGCGTCTTTGGTCCTTATGAGTACCCACTAGCAGACGCTTTTACTCATACTAAATGATTGACTTGCCAGCCTTAACGGCCGCTTCAGAGCTTCACGCTCTTTGGGGGAAGGCGGGGACCTGGCGTGGCGCGCTCCGCGTCACGCCCTGATCGGACCTGCCCTCTGAGTTCTGGCGGCGCCATTTTGTGGATCTTCGCGCGCGCGCGTGTTGGTTGTCCTTCTCCTCCCCTGGTCTGTAAGTGCCCTTGCTGGCGATTTCACTCTTTATTAATTCTTTTGCTGCGCATGGTCCTGACACCTATTGTTCCCCTTCTGTCTTTCAGACGTTAAAGACTCCAGTGGTTTCTCCTGGCCTAACATAACTTGTAGCGGGCTTACATAAATTCTCCCACATTCCTAGCGGGCCTTTGGGACATCCAGGGTTGCTTTTTGCATAAATCCCTACTGACATATATTGCACTGATAATCACCATATGGAGGCATCTCGGAATTTTGTACCAGCGGTTCCCCCGGGACAAGACCCGCTGTGTATAACGTGTGGCTACCCCCACTTCGGTGCTGAGAGCGCACCGATCTGTGCACACTGTGCCGATCAAGTACTGGTCCGGCTGCCAGGATCGCCAGGGGCTGTTCCTCGCCCTAACACTCCTTTTCCACCAGGCGTAAATCTCGTTGCTGGCGAGTCGCTTACGAGTAAGGAGTTACGCCGGCTGCGTCTTCCAGACTGCCCGCGGCTGACCAGACTATTACAGGGCCGACAAAGCGCTCGGGCTCTGACAGGAAGCTGTCCTCTACGCCCTCTGTTTCTACCCCTGCTAAGGGATCGGCGGAGTCCGCTACTCCGCGGGCCTGCACCACTTCTGAGGAAGGAAGGTTGTTCTCGGACTCAGGCTCATCCGACGAGGAGCCGAGGAGTCATGACGATTCTAACCTCGGAACCATTTTGATACCGTTGGCTTGCTGAGTAGAATCTTTAAGACCCTGTCTATCTCCCTCCCCAACGCGGCTCCCCAGCCGAGAGAGGAGCGTTTCCATACAGCGACACCGCACTTGGAATTCCTAGAGCAGACTCATTTCCATGCTCTCGTACTCAAGGAATGGGAACACCCCGGTCGGCTTCTAGGGTCCCCAGGGGACTGGGATTGGAAATACCCTTTCCCCTCTGAGATGGTTGATTGTTGGTCTTCGCCCCCTCTGGTAGACGCTCCGATCATTGGGGTTCCTAAACCCCCCTTTGTGGCAGCTCCTGCTTACTGTACCCTTTGGGACGCCGAGAACCGGCGCATTGATAAACTGGCTTCACACGTTTTTTTTCTGTGCAGGAACGGCGCTGCGCCCAGTCTGTGCCGCGGCCATCACTGCAGTGGCCGCCAAAACCCTCATCGGACAGATGCTTGAGCATCACGTTAACGATCTCTCCTGGGAGGTGTTTAAGGCACTCTCCAGTTGTGATGTATTCTAAGATTTATCCTTTTAGCTATGGATGACACCATTAGAATGTGTGCGAGGACTTCCGCCCTTGTAGTGGCGATGCGTCGCATGGTCTGGCTGCGAGAGTGGGGTACGGACTATGCTGCTAAAAGGACTCTTACCAGGTTCCCCTTTAAAGGGCATCGCCTGTTTGGGGCCCGTCTGGACCTGTTTGGAAAGAAGGGCAAATCACCCCGGCGCAGGTGCCTGTCTCGGCCCCCTCGGGACAGGGACACCCCTCCCCCTCCATACCATAGCGTTAAACAAGAACCAGGGGTGTCCTCCCGGAGTCGTAGCACAGACCCCTGCCCCACGAGCAACAGACAACGCTCTGGGCCCTCCGGCAGAGTGAAACCTAAACCTTCCACCAAATCCCCTCAAGCATGATGGGGCGCCCTCGCCCGCCTTGCTCCTATCAGGAGGCATTTTGCCTCTTTCTGGTGGATACAGGAGGTAGTTTCCTCCGGATACAGGATAAAGTTTGCTGCGCGGCCTCCCCCATGATTGTTAGGTTACTCCTGGTCCCCTGCCTCTGTTCAGGTGCTGGTGCAGGCCATACACGGCCTGCGGGGTTTTGGAGGTCACTTGCAGTTTGCCCTTCTCAGGCAGAGGCAGGTGCCGTTGCGCCAACCCCTTCACATTCTCCCAAAACAATTAGTCTGTCTGCCCTTCTTAATCACAAGTTGTTGACAATTCTGCTATGCAGGCAGTTTTCTGCATAAAAATTTCTGGGATGAGCCACTAGCCCTTGCGCCTAGTGGGTCCTTTCCTTCTGGGGAGATCAGGGATGCTTATGCTCACTTCCCTGTGTCTTCTAGACACTCAGGCTTTTCTGGTTGTGTTGGATGTCCAACACCGCTATTCCGTGGCCTTGTTATCTGGCCTCTCTTCTGCCCCCACGGTGTTCACCAGGGTACTAATGGAAGCTATGTCTCTATGTCTCCAAGGGGAGTCCGCGAGTGGCCTGCCAGGTGGTCCTTCTTGCTTCCCAATCTCTATGTCAGGTCGAGTTAGCTACTCGGCTGGTGCCATCACTTGAGAGTCTTCTGGATGGGTGTTTTCTTCACCTCTTGTCCTCCTTGTCCTCTTGATGGGTATCTCCATTCTAGGGATGAATCTAGTCTCGGTCAGGCGAGAATCTTCCTCCCTCTACAATAAGGTGGACAATCTGGTTGCATGGGTTCAGTCCCTACTTGCTGTTCCAGTCCCTTCACCAGGCAGGAATGCGGCTGGTGGGCCCATCTTGGTGACTTGCTTAGTGAAGTTCCTTATATTCCTCTACCAGGGGTTTTCTTCTACAACTTCTATTCTTAATACTGGACTGGGACCCGGAATCCCTGGAGCGGGATCATGTGTACTCTTCCCCTGGGTTAGGAGTCCCCCCTTGAGTGCATTTACTCTAGGATCCTGTCTAGGGACAGTTCTTTTCTTGCCCCTTCCACAGATGATCACCGTGGATGCCAACCCTTCAGGTGGCGGGGATGTTTTTTCCTTCTGTAACCCCATGCGAGTGTGGGGAAGATGGGGCCTTCTAGGAGGTCCTTGTACCTATCAGTACAGTGAGTTTTCAGGCTGACGCTATCTCGCCTGTCTTCTCCTCTTCCAGGTCTGCCTGTTGGGCAGTGCTCGGTCTGTCTGACGACTGTGGTCTGTCATTTTTCATCTATGTGGGACCTAGTGCAGGATGGTTCCCCAGGAAGGTATATGTTCCTGTTCTGGGTGGAGGATAATGTTCCCTGCTTATCATTGGTATTCGCTCCTGTGGAGGTCCCTCTGTGACAGGTTGTGCTATCCCTGGGTTCTCTATGATGTTCAACCAATATGGCTTGTTTGGTGCTCCGTCACCTTTTCAGGCTCTTGCCACTCATTTCCCTGTCCCTGGCTCCTCTGACCATGGTCATGCGGATTTAGTATTTTTATGACGGGGCATTATGGCCTTTTGGCCTTGTCTCCCTTCCCCCTGCTAGGCGGTTTTCTGTGCAGAATCGCTCTGGTAGGGGGACCATTGTTTCGGGTGGCCCCTGGGGGGCCTAGTGTAGTGTGGATTCGCAGACGTGATACCTTGTTCTATACGTTCTGCCAGGGGTGTCGCCCTGTTTCGCTCAGGGCCTCCGTTACATCATTCCAATTCTACAGTCTCTGGCCTAGCCGGCCTGGCTGCTGGTTCTTCCGTCCTTATGGAGACGGGATTCTTCCCTCTGTGTTAGTGACTAATGGAAGTCTAAGAGCAGCGCTCTTCTTCTTCTTCTTCTTCCACTCTTATGAGGTATGGCTTACCCATATGGATAGGTGTTAGCCTAGGTCTCTTTCCCGTTGGGCATTCTCTGTTCCTAGGGCTCTAGAGTTATTACAGCATGGCTTGGAGTTGGCTCCCCAACTCGGTACTCTGAAGGGTCAGGTTCTACCCTGTCCGCCTTCCGGCAGAAGTCTTCTGCTTATTTCCCTCGGCTAAGCTTTCCTTCGGGGGTTGCTCATTGCGTGCCTCATTTAATTCTATGATCCCTGTTGGGATTTGAATTTTTTATTACTGTTGCCTTGTGGAACGTTCCTTTTGGGCCTATTCAGGCGGCTGTCTGACTGTCTTTTACATTCATCGTTGTCCCTTGGGTCTGCTGACTCAGTCAGACGTGTGTCTGAGCGGGTGGCTCTGTTTCGCTAGCCCTCGTTCCTTGTTATGCACCAGGATAAGGTGGTGTTCCGCCTTACGCCGGACCTTTCTACCTCTGGTGGTGGTTTAGGCTCATGTGTTTAAGACATCGTCTTTCTTTTGTACCTTATTCCTAGTAACTCTGAGGCACAGGGATTTATTTTCCCTCATCAGGTGCTGGAATCTTTTTCCTGGATTGTTTTTCTGGTCCCTTAAGGGGACTGATGCCCCTCGGGGTTTGTGGGCACCTAACTCTGTATGTGCCTGATCTTGTCTGCTTCCAGGGGTTACGCGGCCTTGGCCTAGCCTTTACTTGGATGGTTTTTCCTTCTGGTCCTAGGGAAGATTGGCTTCTTCCTGGAATGGTTGTTAGAGCTTGATCTGTCAGGCTGTTACTCAGACCTATTCCTTTGAGGTGCTGAGCTTCTCTCGCCTTATTCTGATTCTACTGGTGAATAGGTATTCTTTGGCCTTTCATCACCAGGTTTTGTTGTACAGGTTTGCTAAATGGCTACCTTGGTTTCTGGTTCATACCTTTTCAAGGGTTTTTACGATTGGACACTGGAGCCTTTGCTCCTGTCGCTTTCGGTGGCAAGGTTGCAGGTTACAGTGCCTCGACGGCCTACTGTGCCTTTTTTGTTGGGGATCCCACCCTGTTTTATGTTTTATGGACACTGCTATTGGATGTCCCAATTGTAAGTATTATATTTGGAGCAGGACGTACTGTATACTTATAATAATACAATTCTGCGAAATACTCACCTGTAGAATTGGTATTATACGTATACAGTACGTCCTGCTCCACCCCACCCTGGTTTTGCATTATTCTGGATCCCCTGTATGGTGATTGTTGTTATTGTTTTCATTACCAGTTGTTTTGGTGGTTGGTTTATCCCGGCTTCTGGTTCACTGCTTTTCAATGCTGGGGATTTGTGGGAGGTCCCCGGGTGTATGAGGGGCCGGGAGGAGCCTGTTTTTTGCATGTCTGCAGTGCCACAGCGCCCTCTGGCGGTGGATAACCCAATTGTAAGTATTGGAAAAATAGGGTATAATACCGCGCTGCTCACAAATACAGTATAATAGTCCAATCTATTAAGAAAGGTGGAGCTCTACGTGCGAGATGTAGGGTTCCAGTCCTTACATGAGGAATTTCACAAATATCATATATACATATGATTACACAGAGCTCTCAATCGTCCACCGTGATGTAATCAAAACCACACGTGTTCACACACTGGGCAATCCACCACCGATCAATCTAGCCTCTTACCGGACAACCAGCATAAAACGGCAAATTGATGTAATCTCTCAATTAGATCCTGATCTCCCTTGGATTGGTTTTTGATCTCCAGTAAAGTCTTCAAAAGATCAGATTTAAAGCAAAGCCAAAGAACATTCAGTTCCTATTCCAGAATCATACTCAAGAGTGGGAACTCCACATCGACAAACCAGAAGTGGCTCGAGGTTATTTAACCATGTGGAGAAAAATTAAGAAGATATATAGTGCAGATTGTCTAAAAATATCTACGTTTTAATAGGTAAAATTTGAACTCACAAATTGATCAATAAAAACAAGCCCAGTTCAAGTACAGCTGCAATGTCAGATAGTGGCTCTCACCGCACAGACACCCGGGAGCGACATGTACTCAAACTTGGATAAAACCTGATTACTCCAACGCGTTTCACCCACACAGGGCTTTAACTAGGGTAATCAGCTCCATAAACTCGCCACATGGCTATCTAATCAAATTACATATGCAGCCAGATGCGGCTGTAGACCCGGAAGTAATAACGATGACAGGCAATTCAATCCTATTAGAACCTGCCCCAAAGGTGAATGGTGATCTGCATCCATTAATCAAACTATTAGTTCATCTGTGGATCAAGTGTAAGCAGAACATATAAGTGCCCCTAACCATGTAAGTTAATCAGATCTTCCAGAAAAAATACATACAAGCACTCCAGATCCTGAGACGCACGTAGGACCGGAAGTACGCCGCATGTTGGAGCCACCAGGTGGAACGCAGAAGCCGCGCGCATATCAGGCAAAGATGTCAATCCCGCGCAGCCTGCGTATAGGTCACAGGCCCGGCCCCCATCTCAGGCGTAGGTATCGCATCTGCGGACCGGATGTGGCAGCCTGCGCTCCAAGCTTTGGAGCGCACGACGCGGACCATTAGTGTCTCAACTCCGCGACCCACGTCACAAGCGTGGGTATCTCGGCAGCGCACCGGATATGACAGCTTGCGCTCCAAGCTTTGGAGCGCACACTGGTGCCTCAGCTCCGCGTCCAGCAAGGCTATCTACCATATTCTGGAGGTAGCAAACTCTGCGTTCCAACCCGTGGATCGCACACAGTCGTACGCATAATTCATGTCTGATATAATTAATCACCCCTTGTTTAACATTTACAGTATAATCTGTAGTGAAAGAATATAATTTAAAGTGCATAGTGTGAAGTGAGACTAAGAAAAAACTTATACTGTGACTGTATCCGCCACCACTTACACTAATAAATAAAATTAGAACCGCTGATCAATGTCTACAATATGCTTACTACCAAAGAGAAAGCAGTAGTGCATGACATGACATAGCATGAAAGCCGAGTGGATAGTGTGTCTAAACCTCCACCACTAATAATAATAAATAAAGTTAATAGAATCTACGCATAAAGTATAATCATAAACTAAGATGACTACTAATAAAGGATTGTAGCCTATAAAAATTGAGCTTATACCTAAATACATGACGACCCCTAAAGCGTCCACGTAGGTGAGAGCCCCTTTACGTGCTCAAAACATTGTATATAAACAAAATAAAAACTATACTAAAAAGGAAGCTGGTCATAGATAGAGCCAATGCCTAGCAATTAAGTTGTTGAGGGATATGATCTTATGAGCCATCTATGAAACAGTTTAGATCAAACTCCACATTCAATCCATTAGGGACCAGCGTGTTTAGATCGAATATCCAACGACTCTCACGTTGCGACAGCTCCCTTATCAAATTGGTTCCACGCCAGTGGGCTTCAATCTTATCGAACCCCTATGAAACACATCTGGCTTGGATCCGAAGCATGACATTTTTTAAAATGGTTTGAGAGGTTATCTGCCTCATATCCTCTTTTAATGTTGTAGATGTGCTCGCGTATCCTTATTTTAAGGAGACGAGCAGTTCTACCCACATAAAAGAGCCTACAGGGACACCATATCATATAGACCACGTATTTTGTGTTGCAGCTGATCATCTTCCTAATTTTAATAGGCCTCGGTAAACCCATAACTTGAAATTCTTTAACAGATTTATCAGATTTCTGGCTGGTCCTACAGCCACAGCAGGTACCACATCTAAAGAATCCCTTTAGAGGGTTGTTAGCTGGAGACATCGTTTTCGGGGGATTTATATAGCTCTTAACCAATCGGTCTCGAAGGCTTGGTGCCCTTCTAAATGTGAGGACTGGACTTTTAGGTAATGTTAAACCTAAAATAGGGTCGTCCTGTAAGATGTGCCAATGCTTTTTGAGGACCCCTTTTATTTTACGGTGCTGTAAATTAAAACCTGTCAGGAAGGCAAATTCATTATGTTGTTTCTTCCCCCTTTTTTGTCCATGGGGATTCACAAGTGTGGATATATCTATATCCCTTATTTCTTTCAACTGTTGTTTTATAGCATCCGCAGGGTATCCCTTCTCTAGAAACCTTTCAGACAATTGCTCAGATTGTTTATCAAAATCTGCAATCCTACTGCAATTTCGCCTGAGTCTAAGGAATTGGCCCCTGGGGATCGCTCGAAGCCATGATCTAACGAGAAAGTCAAACAATCGATCAAAAATTCAATTTGTTTCTGAGGGAGGCCAGATTGAAGCTCTAGAAAGTGGCGGACTGCTTGTACCCCCAGGTCGTGTGGGATAACAGTGTACAGCGATGTTACATCTGCTGTCACCAATAAAGTCTCATCCAAAAGAGTTTGTGATTCACAAAATTCCAACACTTGTCCAGAATCTCGTAAATAGGCCGGTAATGCAACCACTAGAGGTTGGAGAAAGCTATCTATATACTCCCCCAACCTACTTGTAATCGAATTGATCCCACTTACGATAGGGCGACCAGGCGGTTTTGTTAAGTTTTTATGGACCTTTGGTAATTGGTAGATCGTTGGAATTTTGGGAGCAGTAATATTCAAATATTCAAACTGTTTAGTATTCAGAATATCAAGAGTCAGACCTCTTTTTAGTAAATCCAAGAGAGCATTTTGATATTCTTTGGTGGGATCACCATCTAATTTCTTATAGGTGTCCTCATCTGCCAACAATCTAGACAATTCGTCAACATAATCCTGTTTGTCAAGTATTACGAGCCCGCCGCCTTTATCGGCAGGCTTAATTACGATGTCATGTTTATCCTCTAGGTCTTTGATAATTTTTGATTCAGGGAATGTCTCCTTTCTATTTCTAATGGGGATTTTCTTCAGGTCTCTTACAACTGATCTTTTAAACACATCCAGCTGTGCATTGGAAGTTATCAGTGGATTGAAAACTGATCTATTCCTAAGGCTAGTATGTTTAACACTTTCTATCATATTCTCATCTGTTTCCTCCTGACCTACAGTCACAGGGGCAGTTGCACAAGCATCCGACCCTAGGGGCTCTTTTTCTTTTGCAAGAAATTTTTTTTTCACATTTAATTTTCGGATATATTTCAAAAAATCAATATGTACCCCAAATTTATCCATATTTGTTGGAGGGGCATATTTAAGCCCCCGATCCAACAGTTTTAGTTCATTCTGTGATAGCTGAATTTTACTTAAATTAAATATGCCCTGGCCTAGTGCTGGGAAGGCCTTCTTATGTCGGGTGCCTCCCCTTCTTCCTCGCCTTCCCACCCCTTTCTTTTCCTGGTAGACCCTTGGTTTGGTGGGATATCTATATGTTTCCATTTGTCCCTCTGTGTAACGGGCTCTTGGGGTTTGTGAGTTCTCCACGGGACCTTCTGAAAAGGGGAAGTGGTATGGTCACCCTCATTCTCTATCATTTCTAAACCTCTTCGATAATAGGGATCCTCACGTCTTATGGTCTCAGATCTATTGCTATTACGCCAAGATGGAATTCGTTTCCGCCAGTTCATCCCTTTATTAAGCTGGGGATCCCGTCCTCTTCCATTACTATTATTACCTTGTCTAGGTGAACTTCGAGCCATATAGCCATTAGGTCTCCTTTGTTGCATATTAGGCCTCATGGGGGACCGAGGTAGATCTTCCCTATCCACCCTATTGGAAAGTGGATGGTTGGCAAGGAGGGGGGGATGTTCAGAGTGTTGTTTATCCCTTTCTTCTAGATACTGCCATTTGAAAACCCTGTTTTTGGAATAATCATCGGTATCTCTCTGTAACTTTCTTACTTTCCTATTTCTTATTGTTAGCTCATCTTTCTCTAGTTTATCTTTTAGTTCTTTTGATTTATTCAGAAATTTCTCCGCACTACTATAAAGGCTCAGACGTTGTTTAACTTCCTCCTTTATAGATTCCAAACCTCTAAGTTGGACTTTTTTCTTTACAAGCAATTTTTCAATCAACATTAAGCCACAATCATTAAAGAAGGTGAACCATTCTTTCGTAGCTTCAGCACTGGCATCTCCATCTTGAATATGGAGAGTCCAGCGGAGTTGTTGGGGCACCATCTTTAAACTAACATAGCGCTCAAGTGCGGCAATGTCCCACTTAAGCCTAATTTCTTTGTTTAATAATTTGTAAAGTTCTTTAAACTCAAGATCTAGGTTAGGTTCCAGAGGGGCACTGACTTCACCAGGGAGAAGCTCTCCAAATTCAATATCCCTTTGGGAACTAAAGCAAAATATATCCATCTTTAAAGGACAATAGAGCGCTGCAGGTAAAATTTGGAAAGTTGAAATAGCAAAGGAAAAATAGGGTATAATACCGCGCTGCTCACAAATACAGTATAATAGTCCAATCTATTAAGAAAGGTGGAGCTCAACGTGCGAGATGTAGGGTTCCAGTCCTTACATGAGGAATTTCACAAATATCATATATACATATGATTACACAGAGCTCTCAATCGTCCACAGTGATGTAATCAAAACCACACGTGTTCACACACTGGGCAATCCACCACCGATCAATCTAGCCTCTTACCGGACAACCAGCATAAAACGGCAAATTGATGTTGATCTCTCAATTAGACCCTGATCTCCCTTGGATTGGTTTTTGATCTCCAGTAAAGTCTTCAAAAGATCAGATTTAAAGCAAAGGCTGATAGCCAAAGAACATTCAGTTCCTATTCCAGAATCATACTCAAGAGTGGGAACTCCACATCGACAAACCAGAAGTGGCTCAAGGTTATTTAACCATGTGGAGAAAAATTAAGAAGATATATAGTGCAGATTGTCTCAAAATATCTACGTTTTAATAGGTAAAATTTGCACTCACAAATTGATCAGTAAAAACAAGCACAGTTCAAGTACAGCTGCAATGTCAGATAGTGGCTCTCACCGCACAGACACCCGGGAGCGACATGTACTCAAACTTGGATAAAACCTGATTACTCCAACGCGTTTCACCCACACGGGGCTTTAACTAGGGTAATCAGCTCCACAAACTCGCCACATTTATGGCTATCTAATCAAATTACATATGCAGCCAGATGCGGCTGTAGACCCGGAAGTAATAACGATGACAGGCAATTCAATCCTATTAGAACCTGCCCCAAAGGTGAATGGTGATCTGCATCCATTAATCAAACTATTAGTTCATCTGTGGATCAAGTGTAAGCAGAACATATAAGTGCCCCTAACCATGTAAGTTAATCAGATCTTCCAGAAAAAATACATACAAGCACTCCAGATCCTGAGACGCACGTAGGACCGGAAGTACGCCGCATGTTGGAGCCACCAGGTGGAACGCAGAAGCCGCGCGCATATCAGGCAAAGATGTCAATCCCGCGCAGCCTGCGTATAGGTCACAGGCCCGGCCCCCATCTCAGGCGTAGGTATCGCATCTCTCAGAAACAAATTGAATTTTTGATCGATTGTTTGACTTTCTCGTTAGATCATAATTATTTCTGGTGTGAAGGGGAATTCTATCTTCAGATTAGAGGTGTTGCCATGGGGGCGAAATTTGCCCCCAGCATGGCAAATTTGTTCGTAGGCCAGTGGGAAGCACAATTTATTTTTGGGGAGGTATGGCCCTCGCTTAAGGTCTGGCGTCGCTATATAGACGACGTATTGATTATATGGGAGGGAGTGAGAGACACATTGGACGATTTTCTCTTACAGGTCAATCGGAATCTGTTTAATCTTGAATTTACAGCCGAGATAGACCCGCTACAAGTCCACTTCCTAGACCTTACAATCAAAAAAGAGGGTTGTAAGTTGATAACATCAACCTACTTTAAGCCGACGGATAGGAACGGTTATGTTCCCCAGGGGAGTTGCCATCACCCTAACTGGATTCGAGCGATCCCCAGGGGCCAATTCCTTAGACTCAGGCGAAATTGCAGTAGGATTGCAGATTTTGATAAACAATCTGAGCAATTGTCTGAAAGGTTTCTAGAGTAGGGATACCCTGCGGATGCTATAAAACAACAGTTGAAAGAAATAAGGGATATAAATAGATCCACACTTGTGAATCCCCATGGACAAAAAAGGGGGAAGAAACAACATAATGAATTTGCCTTCCTGACAGGTTTTAATTTACAGCACCGTAAAATAAAAGGGGTCCTCAAAAAGCATTGGCACATCTTACAGGACGACCCTATTTTAGGTTTAACATTACCTAAAAGTCCAGTCCTCACATTTAGGAGGGCACCAAGCCTTCGAGACCGATTGGTTAAGAGCTATATAAATCCCCCGAAAACGATGTCTCCAGCTAACAACCCTCTAAAGGGATTCTTTAGATGTGGTACCTGCTGTGGCTGTAGGACCAGCCAGAAATCTGATAAATCTGTTAAAGAATTTCAAGTTATGGGTTTACCGAGGCCTATTAAAAATAAGGAAGATGATCAGCTGCAACACAAAATACGTGGTCTATATGATATGGTGTCCCTGTAGGCTCTTTTATGTGGGTAGAACTGCTCGTCTCCTTAAAATAAGGATACGCGAGCACATCTACAACATTAAAAGAGGATATGAGGCAGATAACCTCTCAAACCATTTTAAAAAATGTCATGCTTCGGATCCAAGCCAGATGTGTTTCATGGGGATCGATAAGATTGAAGCCCACTGGCGTGGAACCAATTTGATAAGGGAGCTGTCACAACGTGAGAGTCGTTGGATATTCGATCTAAACACGCTGGTCCCTAATGGATTGAATGTGGAGTTTGATCTAAACTGTTTCATAGATGGCTCATAAGATCATATCCCTCAACAACTTAATTGCTAGGCATTGGCTCAATCTATGACCAGCTTCCTTTTTAGTATAGTTTTTATTTTGTTTATATACAATGTTTTGAGCATGTGAATTTATTTTATGTAAAGGGGCTCTCACCTACGTGGACACTTTAGGGGTCGTCATGTATTTAGGTATAAGCTCAATTTTTATAGGCTACAATCCTTTATTAGTAGTCATCTTAGTTTATGATTATACTTTATGCGTAGATTCTATTAACTTTATTTATTATTATTAGTGGTGGAGGTTTAGACACACTATCCACTCGGCTTTCATGCTATGTCATGTCATGCACTACTGCTTTCTCTTTGGTAGTAAGCATATTGTAGACATTGATCAGCGGTTCTAATTTTATTTATTAGTGTAAGTGGTGGCGGATACAGTCACAGTATAAGTTTTTTCTTAGTCTCACTTCACACTATGCACTTTAAATTATATTCTTTCACTACAGATTATACTGTAAATGTTAAACAAGGGGTGATTAATTATATCAGACATGAATTATGCGTACGACTGTGTGCGATCCACGGGTTGGAACGCAGAGTTTGCTACCTCCAGAATATGGTAGATAGCCTTGCTGGACGCGGAGCTGAGGCACCAGTGTGCGCTCCAAAGCTTGGAGCGCAAGCTGTCATATCCGGTGCGCTGCCGAGATACCCACGCTTGTGACGTGGGTCGCGGAGTTGAGACACTAATGGTCCGCGTCGTGCGCTCCAAAGCTTGGAGCGCAGGCTGCCACATCCGGTCCGCAGATGCGATACCTACGCCTGAGATGGGGGCCGGGCCTGTGACCTATACGCAGGCTGCGCGGGATTGACATCTTTGCCTGATATGCGCGCGGCTTCTGCGTTCCACCTGGTGGCTCCAACATGCGGCGTACTTCCGGTCCTACGTGCGTCTCAGGATCTGGAGTGCTTGTATGTATTTTTTCTGGAAGATCTGATTAACTTACATGGTTAGGGGCACTTATATGTTCTGCTTACACTTGATCCACAGATGAACTAATAGTTTGATTAATGGATGCAGATCACCATTCACCTTTGGGGCAGGTTCTAATAGGATTGAATTGCCTGTCATCGTTATTACTTCCGGGTCTACAGCCGCATCTGGCTGCATATGTAATTTGATTAGATAGCCATAAATGTGGCGAGTTTGTGGAGCTGATTACCCTAGTTAAAGCCCCGTGTGGGTGAAACGCGTTGGAGTAATCAGGTTTTATCCAAGTTTGAGTACATGTCGCTCCCGGGTGTCTGTGCGGTGAGAGCCACTATCTGACATTGCAGCTGTACTTGAACTGTGCTTGTTTTTATTGATCAATTTGTGAGTGCAAATTTTACCTATTAAAACGTAGATATTTTTAGACAATCTGCACTATATATCTTCTTAATTTTTCTCCACATGGTTAAATAACCTCGAGCCACTTCTGGTTTGTCGATGTGGAGTTCCCACTCTTGAGTATGATTCTGGAATAGGAACTGAATGTTCTTTGGCTATCAGCCTTTGCTTTAAATCTGATCTTTTGAAGACTTTACTGGAGATCAAAAACCAATCCAAGGGAGATCAGGATCTAATTGAGAGATTACATCAATTTGCCGTTTTATGCTGGTTGTCCGGTAAGAGGCTAGATTGATCGGTGGTGGATTGCCCAGTGTGTGAACACGTGTGGTTTTGATTACATCACAGTGGACGATTGAGAGCTCTGTGTAATCATATGTATATATGATATTTGTGCAATTGTAAGTATTATATTTGGAGCAGGACGTACTGTATACGTATAATACCAATTCTACAGGTGAGTACTTCACAGAATTGTATTTTTACCACTTCCTTCTTCTTAAACCGGACCTTCACCATGATTTAATGAAAAGCCCAAACTCTTAAAAAACGATTCCCCAGCATCTAAAATTAATATATTTTACATTTTTAGTCACTAACTTATTATTCTTTCCCCCACTGGGCTGCAACTCTGTTCAGGAATTTAGGATACGGGCGCTGCCATCTTGACTCAGAAGCATCACACTTACTGAGGAGAGGAGAGTGGGATAAGGTACAGGGGGGCAGGTTATAACTGTGCTTTGCTCAGACAGAGCAGAGCTGGGGTCAGGGAAAGGTCAGCAGTCCCAGAATGCAGAGCAGCACAGTCATTTCCTGTTTGCAGGCACTTCCTGTTTGCAGGCTGCCTGATAAAATGGCGGCTTCCATAAGCCGCCATCTTGGATGTTTAAAGGCTCATAACATGCAGTAGATGCAGGTAGGATGATTTTTAATGTGAGCAATCTGTATGTACAGTGTGGGGGAAACATATAAGATAGACTCTTATTCAGAGTGAAGGACCGCTTTAAATTTCCCTTTCACTTTCTTTTTCATGTTCCCTCCATCTTCCTATCTTTCTCCTCCTCTTTTTTCATGTTGTTGCCACATTTCCTCCATCTTTCTCTTGTCACCTTCCTTCCATTTGGCTCTTTTTAGCTTCTTCAGGTCTTTGTCCTTATTTCCTTCCCTCAATCTCTCTTTTTCAGTTTCTTTACTTCATTTTCTTTCTTACACTCCCTCTTTCACTCATTATTTTTTCTATCTCTCTCGTAATCTATTTATTTCTCTGCATACCTGCTCCCTCTCTTTTTCTGGCTCTATTTAAATCTCCCACTTTCTCTCTAATTTCCAAATTTTCTCCATATTTCTATTGTCACGTTCCTTCAGTCTCAATCTCTCTCTTTCACTTTCTCTTTCATCCTATTTTTATCTTTTCTTGTCCTTTAACTTTTCCACATTCCCTCCAACTTCTATAGTTTCACCTTCTCTTCATATTAAATTATCTGTGGAAACATTTTTGGAATCTGGAAATCATAACGCATGCACATCTGTCCCGTCATTCCTGGACATTCAGGGAGATCCGCAGAACTCAAATTAGGAGCCGTTTATAACAGCAGTGTCTGGTCTCATAGCATGCACAAAGCATGACTGGGTTGGGGATGGTGGAAGTGGTGATGGTGCTCCTTTCCTCAGTATCAGTAATGATGGCGCTCCCCTTCTCAGTACTGCTGGCACTCCCTTTCTCAGTATCATTGGTGATGGTGCTCTTTTTCAGAGTATCAGTGGTGATGGTGCTCCCGTTCTTAGTAGTAGTGGTGATGGCACTCCCTTTCTCGGTATCAGTGGTGATGGCGCTCTTTTTTCTGAGTATCAGTGGTGATGGTGCTCCTGTTCTCAGTATCGGCGGTGATGGTGCTCCTATCCCCAGTATCAGTGGTGATGATGCTACTCTCCTTAGTATCAGTGCTGATGGTGTTCCCCTGCTGATGGTGCTCCCCCGGTATCAGTGGTGATGATGCTCTCCTCCTCAGTATCAGTGGTGATGGTGCTCCCCTCCTCAGTATCAGTGGTGATGGTCCCCCCTCCTCAGTATCAGTGTTGATGGCACTCCCCTTTTCAGTTTCAGTGGTGATGGTCCCCCCTCCTCAGTATCAGTGTTGATAGCACTCCCCTTGTCAGTATCAGTGGTGATGGTGCTCCTCTCCTCAGTATCAGTGGTGATGGCATTCCCCTTCTCAGTATCAGTGGCAATGGTGCTCCCCTCTTTAGTATCAGTGGTGATGGTGATCCCCTCTTCAGTATTAGTGGTGATGGTGCCCCCTCCTTGGTTTCAGTGGCGATGATGCTCCTCTCCTGAGTATCAGTGGTGATGGCACGCCCATCCTCACTATCAGTGGTGGTGGTGTCCCATTCTCAGTGTCAGAGGTATTGCCCTCCTCCTATCAGTGGTGATGGTGCCCCACTCTTCAGTATCACTGATGATTGTGCCCCCTCCCCAGTATCAGTGATGATGGTGTTCCCCTCCTCACTATTAGGTTCCTTTCATGCCTAGCTATTTGCATTGGAAAAGTCCTGAATGCTGCATTTCCAACTGCAGCACAGTCCCATAGAAGTCTATGGCAACTCAGCACAAACACAAGTAAAATGCTCAAAAAATGTGCAAAAGCACAGAGGTGTGAAAGGAGCTATAGTGGTGATGGCGCTCCCCTCATCAGTATCAGGGGTATTGACCTCCTCCTCAGTGGTGATGGTGCCTCCTCCTCAGTATCAGGGGTAATGCCTCCCTCTTCAGTATTAGTGGTGATGGTGCCCCTCCTCAATATCAGGGGTATTGACCTCCTCCTCAGTGGTGATGCTGCCCCCTCCTCAGTATCAGGGGTATTGAGCTTCTCCTCAGTAGTTATGGTGCCCCCCACTCAGAATCAGGGGTAATGTCCCCCTCTTCAATACCAGTGGCGATGGTGCCTCCTCCTCAGTATCAGGGGTATTGACCTTCTCAGTAGTTATGGTGCCCCCCACTCAGAATCAGGGGTAATGTCCCCCTCTTCAATACCAGTGGCGATGGTGCCTCCTCCTCAGTATCAGGGGTATTGACCTCGTCAGTGGTGATGGTGCCCCCTCCTCAGTATCAGGGGTATTGACCTTCTCCTCAGTAGTGATGGTGCCCCTACTCAGAACCAGGGGTAATGCTCCCCTCTTCAGTATCAGTAGTGATGGTTCCCCCTCCTCAGAATCAGGGGTAGAGTTTTCCTCCTCAGAAGTGATGGTGCTCCCCTCAGAATGAGGGGTAACGCCCCCTTCTTCGGTAGCAATGGTTCCCCCACCATAGTATCAGGGGTAATGCCCCCTTCAGTATCAGGGGCAGTGCCCCTCCTCAGTATCAGGGCTAATGCCCCCCTCAGAATCAGGGGTAATGTCCCCCTCTTCAATATCAGTGGTGATGGTGCCCCCCCCTCAGTATCGGGGCTAATGCCCCCCTCAGTATCAGGGGTAATGCCCCACTTTCTAATATCAGTGGTGATGGTGCCCCCTCCTCAGTATCAGGGATAATGGCCCTCCTCAGTATTAGGGCTAATGCCCCCCTCAGTATCAGGGATAATGATCCCCTTTTTAATACCAGTGGTGATGGTGCCCCCTCCTCAGTATCAGGGGTAATGCCTCCCTCTTTAATAGCAGTGGTAATGGTGCCCCCTCCCTAGTATCAGGGGTGATGGTGCCCCCTCCTCAGTATCAGGGGTTATGCCTCCCTCAGCATCAGGGCTAATGCCCCCCTCAGAATCAGGGGTAATGTCCCCCTCTTCAATACCAGTGGTGATGATGCTCCCTCCTCAGTATCAGGGGTTATGCCTTCCTCAGTATCAGGGCTAATGCCCCCTCAGAATCAGGGGTAATGTCCCCCTCTTCAATACCAGTGGTGATGATGCCCCCTCCTCAGTATCAGGGGTAATGCCCCTCCTCAGTATCAGGGCTAATGCCCCCCCTAAGTATTGGGGGTAATGTCCCTCTCTTTCATACCAGTGGTGATGGTGCCCCCTCCTCAGTATCAGGGGTAATGCCCCTCCTCAGTATCAGGGCTAATGCCCCCCCCTCAGTATCAGGGGTAATGTCCCCCTCTTTAATACCAGTGGTGATGGTGCCCCCTCCTCAGTATCAGGGGTAATGTCCCCCTATTTAATACCAGTGGTGATGGTGCCCCCTCAGTATCAGGGGTAATGCCCCCCTCTTCAATACCAGTGGTGATGGTGCCCCCTCCTCAGTATCAGGGCTAATACCCTCCTCAGCATCAGGGGTAATGCCCCCCTCTTCAATACCAGTGGTGATGGTGCCCCCTCCTCAGCATCAGGGGTAATGCCCCCCTCTTCAATACCAGTGGTGATGGTGCCCCCCTCAGTATCAGGGGTAATGTCCCCCTCTTCAATACCAGTGGTGATGGTGCCCCCTCCTCAGTATCAGGGGTAATGCCCCTCCTCAGTATCAGGGCTAATGCCCCCCTCAGTATCAGGGGTAATGTCCCCCTCTTTAATACCAGTGGTGATGGTGCCCCCTCAGTATCAGGGGTAATGCCCCCCTCTTCAATACCAGTGGTGATCGTGCCCCCTCCTCAGTATCAGGGCTAATACCCTCCTCAGCATCAGGGGTAATGCCCCCCTCTTCAATACCAGTGGTGATGGTGCCCCCTCCTCAGCATCAGGGGTAATACCCCCCTCTTCAATACCAGTGGTGATGCCCCCCCCCCTCAGTATCAGGGGTAATGTCCCCCTCTTCAATACCAGTGGTGATGGTGCCCCCCCCCTCAGTATCAGGGGTAATGCCCCCCTCTTTAATACCAGTGGCGATGGTGCCCCCTCCTCAGTATCAGGGGTAATGTCCCCCTCTTTACTACCAGTGGTGATGGTGCCCCCTCCTCAGTATCAGGGGTAATGCCCCCCTCTTCAATACCAGTGGTGATGATGCTCCCTCCTCAGTATCAGGGGTAATGCCCCCCTCTTCAATACCAGTGGTGATGATGCTCCCTCCTCAGTATCAGGGGTTATGCCTTCCTCAGTATCAGGGCTAATGCCCCCTCAGAATCAGGGGTAATGTCACCCTCTTCAATACCAGTGGTGATGATGCCCCCTCCTCAGTATCAGGGGTAATGCCCCTCCTCAGTATCAGGGCTAATGCCCCTCCTCAGTATCAGGGCTAATGCCCCCCCTAAGTATCGGGGGTAATGTCCCCCTCTTTCATACCAGTGGTGATGGTGCCCCCTCCTCAGTATCAGGGGTAATGCCCCCCTCTTCAATACCAGTGGTGATGGTGCCCCCTCCTCAGTATCAGGGCTAATGCCCCCCTCAGTATCAGGGGTAATGTCCCCCTCTTTAATACCAGTGGTGATGGTGCCCCCTCCTCAGTATCAGGGGTAATGTCCCCCTATTTAATACCAGTGGTGATGGTGCCCCCTCAGTATCAGGGGTAATGCCCCCCTCTTCAATACCAGTGGTGATGGTGCCCCCTCCTCAGTATCAGGGCTAATACCCTCCTCAGCATCAGGGGTAATACCCCCTCTTCAATACCAGTGGTGATGGTGCCCCCTCCTCAGCATCAGGGGTAATGCCCCCCTCTTCAATACCAGTGGTGATGGTGCCCCCCCCCCTCAGTATCAGGGGTAATGTCCCCCTCTTCAATACCAGTGGTGATGGTGCCCCCTCCTCAGTATCAGGGGTAATGCCCCTCCTCAGTATCAGGGCTAATGCCCCCCTCAGTATCAGGGGTAATGTCCCCCTCTTTAATACCAGTGGTGATGGTGCCCCCTCAGTATCGGGGGTAATGCCCCCCTCTTCAATACCAGTGGTGATGGTGCCCCCTCCTCAGTATCAGGGCTAATACCCTCCTCAGCATCAGGGGTAATGCCCCCCTCTTCAATACCAGTGGTGATGGTGCCCCCTCCTCAGCATCAGGGGTAATGCCCCCCTCTTCAATACCAGTGGTGATGCCCCCCCCCCCCTCAGTATCAGGGGTAATGTCCCCCTCTTTAATACCAGTGGTGATGGTGCCCCCCCCCCTCAGTATCAGGGGTAATGCCCCCCTCTTCAATACCAGTGGTGATGGTGCCCCCTCCTCAGTATCAGGGGTAATGTCCCCCTCTTTAATACCAGTGGTGATGGTGCCCCCTCCTCAGTATCAGGGGTAATGCCCCCCTCTTTAATACCAGTGGTGATGGTGCCCCCTCCTCAGTATCAGGGGTAATGCCCTCCTTGGTAATGATGCCGTGATATGGGTGCCTCCCCCCTTCTCTCCCCACAGTGTGAGTGGAGTCGCCCCCTTCTCTTCTCCCGGTGGCGGAGTCCCGCACATGCGCATTGCAAAGTCAGTGGTGCTGGAGCTGCACGGTGCGACCGCGGAAGGAGGCGGAATCGGTGAGGGCCGCTGACACATACACGCAGTACACGGTAAGTAGATATACGCTGCTGTAACACACAACATGACACAGCAGCGACTGACACACCGCCATGGCAACACACGCGCACACTGCCTGTCACTGCGTGACACAGCACCGACACCCCCAGTGTCCCCCCGCCATGTATACACCGCCATCAGCCTGCTGCGTCTGTGCGCCTGTCACTGCCTGTGTGTGTCTGCGGAGCCCAGGGCCCCATCACCCCATAATAATAACCTGTGTGTGACTGTGCCCAGCCCTGCTATTCATTCCCTGCACCTGACCCGTCTGTACCACCCATCCATGTGTATACTGTCATCATGTCTGTCCATCCTGCTAACTACCCCCTATGTCTGTCTGTCTGCCCATCTCTCTGCCAGCTACCTCACTACCACTATGGCTTTTTATATTACAGTCCAACTTCCAATTATCACGTCACCTGTTTGTCTATTGACTAATGATTTCTTCCGTTATCTTATCTATGTATCTATCTATGCTTCCAATCTCGCTTTCTATCTACCTATCTATTTATATATCCTTCGATATTCTGCATATCTATCTATTTATTTATCCTAATATTCTCTTTCTCATTCTATCTATCTTTCTATATTCTTTTCATCTCTCCTGATACCTACTTCTTGTTATCTATCTATCTATCTATCTATCTATCTATCTATCTATCTATCTATCTATCTGTTTGCTTGCGCATCCATCCTTCTATCTATCTATCTATCTATCTATCTATCTATCTATCTATCTATCTATCTATCTATCTATCTATCTGCTTGCGCATCCATCCTTCTATCTATCTATCTATCTATCTATCTATCTATATATCTATCTATCTATCTATCATGTCATACCTAGCCTTCTATCTTTCCATCTTCTGCATATATATATAGTTTTATCTATCCTTCCAGTCTCTTTTACTATCTCCTATCTTTATATCTACCTGTGTATCTATCTATCTATCTATCTATCTATCTATCTATCTATCTATTTATTTAACCATATCTTTCTATATTTTGTCTTTTCATCTATCCTTCCCTTTTTACTGATACTCTTTTTATCTATCTATTATTAATCGGTTTGCTTGCGCATCTATCTATCTATCTATCTATCTATCTATCTATCTATCTATCTATCATGTCATACCTAACCTTCTATCTTTCTATATTCTGCATATCTATCTTTTTAGCTACCCTTCCTTTTCTCTTGCCATCTATCTGTCTAATAATCCGTCTGCTTGTCTATCTGTCTGTCTGTCCTCTTCTTTCCTTTTCTCTCTCCTATCTCTATTCTGCATATCTACCTTTTTATCTGTTTCTTCCGGTCTCTTTTACTATCTCCTATCTTTATATCTATCTACCTTATCTATCTATCTATCTATCTATCTATCTATCTATCTATCTATCTAATAATCCATCTGTCTATCTATCTATCCTTCCTATTTTTTTTCTCTCCCTTTATCTCTGTTTCTCTCTCTCTTATCTCTCTCTATTCTGCATATCTATCTTTTCGGTCTCACTATCTCCTTTCTTTCTATCTATCTATCTGTGTATCTTTCTATTTATCTATCGCCTAGCTATCTATCAATCACATTGAATCTTTCCTACCTTCTGTCTTTTGTATGGCATGTACATGTAACAGTCACTGACATGGTGTACATGTGGTGTTTCCTTTGTATTGTATGAGATATACAGGTAGTAGTGCAGTGATACAGGTGCAGTGTACCACCAGTGCACAGTTTTATTGTACAGAGTATACAGATAGTATAGCTTAGTATAGACAGTGAATCAGGCAGTAGTGGTCGGTTATACAGGTAAGAGTTCATGGGGTATACAGGTAATTGTGGGGTGATACTGGCACAATGTGCGTGTTGAGTTGTACGAGATATGGTATGCTGTACATGAGGTGTTTTCTTTTGTATTATATGAGTTATAGGTAGTAGTTGGGTGATACAGGAACAATGTACCAGGGGCGTTTCATTTTTGTTATATGAGGTATACAGGCAGTTGTAAGGTGATGCTGGTACAGTGTACAGGTGGTGCACTGTTTCTGTTTTGTTTCATTTGTGTTGTATGGAGTATATAGGTAGTGTTTGGTTAATACAGGTAAACTGTGATCGGGGTATTTAGTTTGTGTTGTATAAGGTATTTAGGTAGAAGTAAGGTGATTCAGTACAATGTTATAGAAGATATACAGGCAGTTGTGTGGTGATATATGTGTTATATAATGTGCACACGGTGTTTAGTTTGTGTTGTATGATGTATTTAGGTAGTTGGGTGATACAGATATGCTATGTCTGGTTTATGTTATATGAGATATACAGGCAGTCTTGAGGTAATATCAGTGTAGTGTACAAGTGGTACATAATTTGTTGTGTTTACATTGTGTTGTATGAGGTTATATTGATAGTGGTTGGGTTATACAAGTACATTGTGCTTTGGTTGTTTTTAGCTTGTGTTGTATGAGGTACTTTATACAAATTGTAGGGTGATACAGGTATGATGTACAAAGGGGTGTTCATTTTTGGTATATGAGGTATACAGGTAGTCGTCAGGTAACACCTGTATATATGAGGACTGAATATACTGTATACCCTTAAATCAGGTTCTGGTCACAGCTCGGTGACACAGGAGTGAAGGTTCGAGCACTCTTTGGCTGATCTGTCACTCCCAACAAACCTAATCCCGGCATTGTGGGGACTGGTCTATAGAAATGGAGGGGACGGTGGCTGGGGCTGGTGCTGAGATAGTATTTACTACCAATACAATGGCTGCTTACCTAACACAGGAATGACTGAGGGGAGGGTAGTATGCTGAGAATAGTAGTACTTTAAGAGGCTGATTCATCATTAGCGCCAGGTAGCGACAGATGAGCGTCTGTAGCAGGCATTTTCAGAGCGCCCGCTAGTAGTCACAGTGCTCGGCCGTGAGTCGCTACTTTATAGCGACTCAGTCGCTGTTCAGTAATGTTGAATACATTGTGAGGAGTCGCTATTTGACCAGTACAGCGCTGTATGGGAGCGCGTGTTAGCGACTGCTCATAGCGACCGACTCACACCATATTCAGCAAAAAACAGCCTCCCAAATCTCTGGCGCTGAAAAATATTTGTTTGAAGCCCAGAGCGCAGGAGGCGTTGTGTTTAAAGTCTGTTTTCAAGCATCCATCAACTAGTAACAAAGCGAAAACATGGAATTACATTGTAACAACATTGTAACATGAACACTTTAATGCCAGACCTGTAATGTCATTTCTGAGGAAATATATAAAAAATGAAAAAATTATGAAAAAACTACTATTCAGAAAAGGTCACAGAATTATTTGTGATTTTTTTGAAAAAAAAAACTGTTTAAAGAGAAGAAAAGGATCGTCCGTTGAAATGTATGGGAGAGCGTCAGGTAGCGAGAGGTCATACCTGGCGCTGTGCAAGGCTGAACGCTGGCGCTGTTTGCTGAGGCTGTGAAAATGATGAATCAGACGCTACATGGCGCTATCCCAGTCGCTAAACAGATTCTGCTTGATAAATGTGTAATGCGTGCCGTGCCCGGCGTTGACCAGTCGCTATCTGTCGCTACCTCTCATTAACCAGGCGCTACCTGACGCTATCCCTTCTTAAATAAGGGCCTAAGTCATTGCACAGGCATAGCAGGGGTTAGTCCATTGTATAGAGCTACACCCGACACTGTCCTAAACTATTTTAAAATTGAAAATTAAAATTGAGCAAATGGATGAGATATTGAGGTTTGACCTTTTACCTAAAGAAACATTTTTCTATAGCATTATGGGTGTGGCCTGGTTGCTGTGATGCAAGCAAGGTTTGTGCTTAGAATCAGCATAGTGGGTGGTCCCTAAGATCGCCCTTATACAAATTCTTACGGCCTTATTTATCAAGGGCTAGCGCCAGGTAGTGTCTGACGAGCGCCAGGTACCGCCAGCTAACGGCGGCTACCGAATCAAGTACGCCCGGCGGCGGTCACAATGACGCATTTATCACGCTAAATGAGGCTAGCGCCGGCGAGAGCGTCAGCTAGCGCGGGATTCATCATGTAGCCGACTGCAACGAACAGCGCCGCTGCTAATCCCATCACAGCGACAGGTATGACCTGGCGCTCCCTGGCGTGGTCCAATGCATTTCAATGGAGCAATCTTTAAATATTCATAATTAATTGCTATTAATGTTTTTTTTTTTTTTTTTTTAATGTCAAAAATTCTGTGACCACTTCTGCAATGTTAGGATTTTTTTTTAAGTAAAAAAAAAAAAAAAAAAAATTGTGCAGAATTGATATTACAGGTCTGATATTCATGGATTCATATTACAAAATGTTTAGAAAAACTTGTATAATTTTTACATATAAAAAAAAAGGTTGTTTGGGGGTTAAAAACTACTTTACACACATCGCCGCCAGCGCTCTGGGGTTTAAACAAGGAATTCACAGCGCGTGAAATTTTTGAGCGTGATTTGTTAATGAATCTGCAGCAAGCCGTTCGCTCTGGCCATTCGCTGTCAGGCGCACCCATACAACGCGGGACCTGTAAAACAGCGACCCCTAACCCCGTATTCAACATTACCGCACACCGACTGAGTCGCTGTCAACAAGCAAACCCCGGCCAAGCACAGCGAATACTAGCTGGCGCTGTGAAAATCACGCTACTGGCGCTCATCTGTCGCTACCTGGCGCTATTAATGAATCGGCCTCTTAGCACATTCATCAAGATGAGCTATTGCAGTGTCCCATATACTGCCTCTCCAGGGGTGGCCACCGTGCCCGTGCCTATGGGCACCAAGCTCTTCTGTACCTCTCCGGCCTTTGGGGATATGGGTAGTGTTGGGCAAACAGAGGTTCGGCAAGTTCGGCTAAACTTTGAACAAAAGGGGTTGAATGGACGCTTTAAACAAATGCAGTATGTGTAGCCAGAAGCGTCTGTAACTTACCTGAGCCCTGTCATCCGGTCCACAGTCGGGAGTCAGCGTTCTTTTCTGTCAAATAGGCTACACCCAGTTTTTATACAGCATGGGTGTGGCTTCACAGGAATCTCTCTAGCTGTCAAATGTTGAATCATGTGAATATCTACATTACTGGAGGGATAATTGTAACCTCTCTAAGTACTAAGTACTATATACCAACAGCCACATATATTATACTAGTTGAGACGGGGAGGCCGATTTATTAATAGCGGCATGTAGCGACAGTTGAGCGACTGTAGCGGTATTTTCACAGCGCCCGCTAGTAGTCGCTGTGCTTGGCCATTGTTCGGTAGTTGATAGCGACTCAGTCGGTTTGCCGTAATGTTGAATATTGGATGAGGAGTCGCTATTTGACAGGTTCCGCGCTGTATGGGAGCGCATGATAGCGACTGGTCAGAGCGACCGCCTCCCACCATATTCATCAAAAAATCACGCTTAAAAAATTCAAGCGCTGTGAAATGCATGTTTAAACCCCAGAGCGCTGGCGGCGATGTGTTAAAAGTCGTTTTTTAACCCCCAAACCACCATATTTTTGGAAACCAAAAAAAAAAAAATTTTAAAGAATTTAGTAATATGAATACATATATTACAGACCTGTAATATCAATTCTGCACACATTTTTTTTTTTTTTTACCTTAAAAAAATTATCTAACATGGCAGTAGTGGTCACAGAATTTTTCACATTTAAAAAAAAAAAAAAAAAAAAAAACATTAATAACAATTAATTATGAATATTTAAAGATTGTTCCATTGAAATGCATTGGAGAGCGCCAGGTAGCGAGAGGCCATACCTGTCGCTGTTCAAGGTCGGACGCTGGCGCTGTGGGCTGAGGCTGGAATAATGATGAATGAGTGGCTATATGGCGCTATCTCAGTCGCTAAGCAGGATTGGCTTGATAAATGTGTGATTGTGGTGGGGAGCCGGCGTTCTCGTGGCGGGGCCCGTCATTACCGGCCGCTCACCAGTCGCTACCTGACGCTATTCCTTCATAAATAAGGGCCAAAGTATGCCACCAATTACAAAAGAAGTGCAAAAATAGGGAACTAATTAATCATATCACCATATCGCTGGGCCTGGGTGATTTGGTGATATGATTGATTAGTTCCCTATTTTTGCACTTCTTTTGCAAAATACTTTGTCTCAACTAAAATAATATAGGTGACTGTTGGTTTATAGTACTTAGAGAGGTCACTATTAATTTATTCACGATTTGCTCATTTTCTACACATATTAATTGCACTTGGCAATTTGTAGTTTCTGATTTTTGCTACTCAACCCCCTTTCATAAGGGATGGGGCGTGGTTTCGGAGATTTTGTGTTTTGCACATACGCCATCTTTTTGGTCTGAATATAGGGCACTTTATATGAGGATATTTGAGCATTATTAAGGGAACAGTATATTCTAGCTTTGACATTTAAATAAGCCATTAGGGGCCATTCGTTTTTTAATTGTTTTTAAGTGTCTATATGTTCTGTGTCTATATGCATGCCCTTGTACATATATAAAGCTTAATTTATACACACACATGTAGTGCGGCTTATGTTTTGAGAGGAGGACACGTGTGGATGGATCTGGCGGTCCATCTTATTGTAATACTGTGGTTTACACACACCTGTGCAGTGGTCCCTTCTCGGTTGGAACCTTCTCTTTTAAAATAACATTGAGGCTGTGCGCAGCCATTTGTGGTTTCAATCATGACTGAAGTATGACTTTAATAAAGCAGACCTACAAAGCGAAGTATAAAATATACTAGAAATATATCCTCAGCTCCTGAAAAATGTCAGTGTAAAACCCACAGTATTGTAATAGACAAATAATATACATCCACACCATTTACAGAAAAAAACTGTCTTTAAAGACACGCACTGCAGGCGTAATAAAAGTGGACCAAAACCCACGACAGTAAAAAACCTGGGTTTTGGTCCATCCCCCTAGGGCATCCCTCTATGTTGGCACGTGCCTCCATGTTACAGCACAGGCTGAAAAAGATACAGGAGATGTTGCTGCAGGGTGGGCATGCACCATAGGTTCATTGGCAAAGTTATAATATATGGGGCGCCTGGTGCATTCTCACACAGCAGGTCATCCCAAATGGATGACCAGCAATCCTGTCCCGCTCTGCTGAGCTGATTGGGGGACAGGATGAAGAAGAGAAGGTCATTGGCTGAACTTGTAAACCCCTATATCTCAGCCATTTCTGCTTCAATTTAAAAATGGAAAACAGTTTAGGACAGTGCCAAAAGTAGCCCGACATAATAATGTAACTATTACCTTTTGCCTGCAGTATGACTTTAAGGAACATTTTTTAAATCAATGCCCTTAAATCACAGATAAGGAGGATTCCTGTTACACTAAAGACCAGTAAACTCTTGGAGGCCGATTCAGTAATAGCGCCAGGTAGCGACAGATGAGCGCCAGTAGCGTGATTTTCACAGCGCCCGCTAGTATTCGCTGTGCTTGGCCGTTGTTCGGTTGTTGACAGCGACTCAGTCGGTGTGCGGTAATGTTGAATACGGGGTTAGGAGTCGCTGTTTGACAGGTTCCGCGCTGTATGGGAGCGCCTGACAGCGAATGGTCATAGCGAACGGCTCCCAGCATATTCATTAACAAATCACGCTCAAAAAATTCTCGCGCTGTGAAATGCATGTTTAAACCCCAGAGCGCTGGCGGCGATGGCTTAAAAGTAGTTTTTAACCCCCAAACAACCATAGTTTTTCTAAACATTTTGTAATATGAATACATTAATATCAGACCTGTAATATCAATTCTGCACATTTTTTTTTTTTTTTTTTTTTTACCTTAAAAAAAATATCTAACATTGCAGAAGTGGTCACAGAATTTTTGACATTTAAAAAAAACATTAATATCAATTAATTATGAATATTTAAAGATTGCTCCATTGAAATGCATTGGAGAGCGCCAGGTAGCGAGAGGTCATACCTGGCGCTGTGATGGGATTAGCAGCGGCGCTGTTCGTTGCAGTCCGCTACATGATGAATCCCGCACTAGCTGAAGCTCTCGCCGGCGCTAGCCTCATTTAGCGTGATAAATGCGTGATTGTGTCCGCCGCCTGGCGTTCTGGAGTCGGTAGCCGCCGATAGCTGGCGCTAGTGAGACACTACCTGGCACTATCCCTTGATAAATAAGGCCCTTGGTGTATGAGAAAGCACTGGGCAGGGATGGAGTGCACGGAGCGAGCAAGGGTTATATAATGTATGTGCTTTTTATTGCTTTCTGTTTCCATATTGGAGAGATGCACTAACCCTTCTCTACTTGTTATGACTCTAGAAGTCCCCAGCCATAGCACTGAGCTAATAATTAGCGAGTTTCTGGTTATCAGTGCTCTGCGGGTGGATCCTGACAGTGCATGTTATAGATATATGATCAGCATTATGACACATTGTGTGCCCAGTGCTGTGTATACAGTGCAGACACACACACACACATGGCCATGTGTCACACACACACACACACACACACAGCCATGTGTCACACACCTCACACACACACACACACACACACACATGGTCATGTGTCACACACACACACACACACACACACACAGCAATCATGCAAGCACATCATCACCTCTACAGGAGGGGAAGAGCTTCCCACATCATAGTACATTAGTCTATCAGTCTCTTTTTAAAGTGAACCTACACCCATGCAGTGCCTTGAAAAAGTATTCCTACCCCTTAAAGTGGACCAAAACCCACAGCGATCTTATAGATTCCTGGCCCGCTGTGTGAAACCCCCCAGGTCACCCCATACACTTACCTTGTTTCCCAGTCCAATGGCGCATGCACGAGCCGCATCCCCGCTATCCCTTTAGCAGGGTGCGTGCCCACGGCAGGCATTTGTTGCGGCCACCAGCTCTCTCAGAGCCACTGGCCTTAGACAAAGGCTTAGACGACGTGACGTCAGTGGCTCCGAGCGTGCTAATTGGACGAGCGGCCGCACGTACCGTAGGTCCGGGAAGAGGTGAGTTGGCTGCGGCGATCTGGGAGATGTCATGCAACCCCGAGGGGAAAGGACCAAAATCCAGGACAGTCAAAATCCTGGGTTTTGGTCCACTTTAAACTTTTACACATTTTTAAATGTTAGAAGCTTTTCAGTTTTGTTTTCTTTTGTTTCAATTATTGAAGGTTCAGGTACAACTTTAATATATAACATGCCAGGTTAAAGTGGGAGAAAAGCCACCCAAGTCAGCGCCTGGCCTTCCCCCGGGGGCATCCCGAATCGGGATCCCCTGCTATGTGAGCGGCTCAACGGGAATTCCATTCAATCCATTAACACAGGCTGGGGCGGGAGCGCGCACACTGTGGGGGATGAGATAGCATGCGCTCCCCATTATAGACAATGAGAAATGTTTGCTGTATGACATAAGGGTCGGTGATCTGGTGAGTTTGCGCATGTTATTTGGAGCGTCAAGTCGCGCTCATGCTTCCGCCTGATTTATGGTCGGCAAACGGGAATTTTATCGTCAATTTGCGCACTAGCCTGCATTAGCGTCCTTTTTTGTGCACCAAACTGTCTCCGGCACCTGATTTATGGTATGTTTAAAGGGCAGGAAAGTGTGCTCAAATATGACAATTTGAAAAGTGAATTTCCTCCAGCAAATAGGTGGAGGAAACTGCAGATTCCAATGAGTAACACGTTTATTTCATCCCAAAAACACATGCCAGCAGCGTCCTGCATGTTTATGGACAATGAAAGTGTCAGCCGCAAGTTCTTTTTTTAGGGATTGAACCCTTCTTTTGGTTTGGGCCCCTACAAAAAAATTATAAAAAGTAAAAAAAAAACACAAAAATGAAGGTCCAACAATAAAAATGTGTGGGACCACAAAACCCCCCCAAAATGTAGTTTAATTATTAAGCATTAATATGCAAAACAAACAGGGAGGATTAAAGTGGACCGTCACCCTCGCGTGATCGGCCCGGGAATCTATAAGATTGCCGGGACGATCACCTCCCTCCCCGCGGGACATCCGAGATCGGGATGTCCCGCGGGGTGAAACCCCCCCAAACACCCCAAATCCACCTACCTACCACCTACCCAAATCCACCCACCTACCGGCCGTCCGTGAATGGCCGGCGCGGGCGCGAGCACGTCAAGAGTGACGCGCGGGAGGCGGCGGCGGAGGAGCCGCTTGTCCGGTCCTGTCAGACCGCTTGTCCGTCCGCGCTGATTGGACGGCGCGGCCACGTGGGAGCGGGGAGAGGTGAGTTTTCCGGGTGTTTGGGGGGGTTTCACACAGCGGGGCACCCCGATCGGAAGTGGACCCTGGTCAAAATCCTGGGTGTTGGTCCACTTTAAAGAAAACATCTGCAATGACTGATCGTCTGCGCCATAAGACTTGGGAAAGGTGAGTTCTTCTTGGTGGTATGGGCAGGTTTCACACAATGGGGTATTCTAAATCGGGATGGCCCTGCGGCAGGGAAGAGAACCTGGTATAGTCAAAATCCCTGGTTTTGTTCTGCTTGAAGTCCCTGTCCAAGCACACATTGAATTCCTTCACACCATCTTGCTTGAGAACAGTTTGAAATATGCATCTCTGATTATATGTAAATACATTATGTATTCTAAGAAAAAGCAATGTCTTCTTTCCATGAACACCATGGCAGAAAGCGGTCAGTCAGATGCTCTAAATACCTTCCTTGCTGATCTCCCCACCTTCAGGGACCACATGGTGGCCATACGTCAGCCATTTCATCTATCTGGACCATCCAGGTCCACAGCACTCATCTGTAACACAAGACTGTTGGAAAATTATTGTTCATGTATGTCTGGGTCCACTGCAACCGTTTCTGCTTGTCAGCACTGGTAAGGGTGGGTTTATGCACATCTGTAAGCCTCTGGAGGATCCTACACCTTGCGGGACTCCAGAGCTACCAACAGCTTCAAACACCTGTTTGGTGCTTTGTAATGGATCTCTTAATTGGATACATTTGTCAGGAAACCTTCCTCATTGTGCCCTTATCCGCACAATCCCGTATGTGTGCTGAATCAGCCACATCTCATCACAGTATGATGATCACGCTTACATTTTTGTGAAATCTCTAAAGCTTTCCTACCCTGTCCAAGGAAGTGCGCTATTTGACATTTTTTGGAAGATCATTTTTTTCCATGTTGCTTGTAACCTTAAAAATGCGGAATTCACTTCATAAGTACCGTATTTGCCGGCGTAGAAGACGACTTTTTCCCCCTGTAAAACATGCCTCCAAGTGGGGGGGGGTCGTCTTATACGCCGGGTGCACCTGGGTCACATACATATAGATGTACTTACCTTCACCAAGCTGGGCAGCACGATCGTCCTCCTCCTGCAGAGCGATGCTCTTGCTCAGGCAGCACTAGTTGATCAGAGCAGGGAGAGACTGAGCAGGCCGGCAGGGTGAGCGCCGAGCAGATCAGCTTTCCTGCTCTCAGGCACTGTGTGGGCAGGCAGGGGGCTGGCTCCTGGCACACACTCTTCACATCGCCATCGCTGCTCTCCACTTTGAAGGGGACTCTTCAGCATCTGATCTGAGGTGTGATTTATTTAAGATTTATTAAAAAAAAAAAAAGTTTCTATGGGGCATCCCCCAGTGTAAAACCCCCAACTGGCCCCTTTCCCAGACCCCACACATTACACACTATGCCATTAGATGGGACACATTCTAAACAACCCGGGCGTGTCCCCAGCTATAGGCGAGCAGGGATGTGGCCGCAGTGTAATGTGGTGTGGACTCTGGGAAACGGGGTCATTGGGGGAGTTTACACAGGGGGCACCCCAAATTGAGATTCCCTGCATCAGGGGCAGCAAAATGGAATGCCCCTCTGTCTGAATCCCCCGTTTGGCCTTTTTCCCAGACTCCACACCACATTACACTGCGGCCACATCCCTGCTCGCCTTTAGTTGGGGCCTGTGCTGGCTATTCAGAATGCGTCCATCTAAAGGCATAGTAGGGATGTGGCTGCAGTGTAATGTGGTTTGGGCTCTGGGAAAAGGGCCAGTTGGGGGGTTTCACACAGTAGAGGAAACCCAATTTGGCATGCTCCTGGAGTAGGGAACAAACCCACTGGGGCATTCCAATTTGTGATGCCCCACTGTAAAACCCTCCCTATTGGCCCTATTCCCAGAGCCAACACCACATTACCCTGCAGCTGCATCCCTACTATGCCTTTAGCTGGGACGCATTCTGAATAGCCAGCACAGGCACGTCCCCAACTAAAGGCGAGCAGGGATGCGGCTGCAGTGTAATCTGATGTTCTTTTACGTTTTATTTGGTGTGCGGAAGAGGGAGTAGTCTTATACGGCGAGTATATAACAAACTCTATATTTTGAGAGGTAATGTTGGGGGGTCGTCTTATACGCCGGCAAATACGGTAGTTTTTATTTCATTAGGGACCTGGCAACCTAATTATCACTTAGATAGATTTTTGGAAAAGAGGTGCTTTCTTAAAAAGGAAAGTTTTTGCACAGTGCTCATTACAACGAATAGTAGAATTAGCCATCACTCCTTGCAGTGGGCGGGGCTATGCAAATCATCACTTTACATTGCAGAGCCATCCAAGGCACTCAGAAGGCGCTCAGTGTGCAATGTCAAGGATTAGCTCTCCCCCATAGGCTAGTAACTAGTGGATGGTGTTCGGGTGTGTAAATTTAAAGCAAAACTTCAGTCAGAATGTGACACCCCCCCCCCCCCCCCCGCTCTGCCACCCTACCCTGGTGATGAGGCAGGACAAGGGGATATAAAGAAAAAAAAGCTTCACCGTATACTGGCTCCCTTCTGCCCATTTCAGTGATTGGGCAGCCGAAGCGTGCGCAGAGCTGGGGGATGCCGATTTGTGTCAATCAGTCTGCAGTCGCACAGCGGCGGCCCGAGGATCAGGTAAAGTTTTTTTTTTTTTCTTACTAACCCCCCAGTCCTGCCTCAGCACCAGGAGACAGGACAGGGGGTCACCTTTTGACTGAGATTCCGCTTTAAAGCTAATACTTGGCATTGCACACTTAGCGGCTTCTGAGTTCCTTGGAAGGCTCCGAGTCATAACAAGATGATTTGCATAGCTCCGCCCACTGCGGAGTGGTGTGTAATTCTATCATTCCTTGTGTTGGGCGCTGTGTAAACACTTTCGGTTCTAGGAATGAACCTCTTTTTCTTTACCTTATGGTAATTCTACTTTCGATGGCATTTTTATAAGTTTCCATTATTGTATGGCAAAATTATGTTTTCAATGTGCTGAGCTTACCTGTTATTTTTTTAAATTTCTAATTGTTTGCAACTCGTTTTCTTTTCCATAGCAACAATGTGTTTACCTTAGGTATGTACATAAAAGTGGCAATTTTGAGTACATACCATAGACTTCCTCACTCTAGCTTGCTAATCATCTGATTGGCTAAGGCATGGGTGACTGGTTGAACCCATTCTGCTGAAATTCAACTTGAAATTCAATCACAGTGTATGTTCCAGTAGCAAAAAGGTTAATGGCCGGATTCTCAGCTGGAGAGGTCACTAAGCTGCTTAGACTTAGCCAAAGCTGCTAAAGAGTTCACCTGTTACATTGGAAGAATTGTGGTACTTGTAGTCCATGTTTTTTACTGGAAAACAACTCCCACTGTAGTAAAAGTCCCAGGAATATTATAATCATGGAAACTGTGTGCTCATAAGTAAATCACAGGCCTAGGGGCACAATCCTAACACAAATGTTTATTTTACATTCCAAAAAGGGGAAAACAATGAGAACACCAAAAAGGGAGTTTTCCTTTTAGTAAAGGGTTTTTGGTTTCTTTTCCCCCCTATAATAAACCGGACCAACAGCCTGGCACAGTTGGAAAACAAAGGTAGCAGCCATTTTGCTGCCTGGATTCAGCTGACATAACTGACAATGCACAGTAACAGGAAACCCAGCAGCACTTCCTGTTTGCAGGTGGCCTGCAGGTCCATTAATCGCCATTTTGTTATTAAAATTTACCACAGCAGTAGTTAGAAAAAAGGTAAATTATAATTCATGTGCTGCAATCTAAATTGCCCTGGGGAGTGATGCATATGAGCTCTGTATGTTGTATTCTCCGGTTTAAGTCATTTTTGACTCTTGGTCCACTCGGGGAGGCCAATTCATTAATAGCGCCAGGTAGCGACAGATGAGCGCCAGTAGCGTGATTTTCACAGCGCCAGCTAGTATTCGCTGTGCTTGGCCGGGGTTTGCTTGTTGACAGCGACTCAGTCGGTGTGCGGTAATGTTGAATACGGGGTTAGGAGTCGCTGTTTCACAGGTTCAGCGTTGTATGGGAGCGCCTGACAGCGAATGGCCAGAGCGAACGGCTTGCTGCAGATTCATTAACAAATCACGCTCCGAATTTTTTCGCGCTGAGAATTTCTTGTTTAAACCCCAGAGCGCTGGCGGCGATGGATGTAAAATAGTTTTTAACCCCCAAACAACCATATTTTTTGATTGTAAAATTATACAAGTTTTTATAAACATTTTGTAATATGAATACATTAATATCAGACCTGTAATATCAATTCTGCACAATTTTTTTTTTTAATTTTTTTTACCTTAAAAAAAAATCCTAACATTGCAGAAGTGGTCACAGAATTTTTGACATTAAAAAAAAAAAAACATTAATAGCAATTAATTATGATTAATTAAAGATTGCTCCATTGAAATGCATTGGACATCGCCAGGGAGCGACAGGTCAGACCTGGCGCTGTGATGGGATTAGCAGCGGCGCTGTTCGTTGCAGTCGGCTACATGATGAATCCCGCGCTAGCTGTCGCTCTCGCCGGCGCTAGCCTCATTTAGCGTGATAAATGCGTCATTGTGACCGCCGCCGGGCGTACTTGAGTCGGTAGCCGCCGTTAGCTGGCGGTACCTGGCGCTCGTCAGACACTACCTGGCGCTAGCCCTTGATAAATAAGGCCCTAAGCCTAACATGGGTCTCTCCACACAGTGGCTTGTGACTTTAACACCATGGTTGATCACACGCGTGGAATTGCTTTGAAAGCACTACCTATAGTAACCTATGGACGCTTTCTTACGTCAACAATGCGATTGCAAGATAGACATCACATTTGCATTAGCAATTTCCAGCTTCCTGCAGACGGCTGGTCTGTTGTGTGGCCCTTACAGATAGTATTAGGAAATTTCTGACTAGGGTATAGTAGACCCTCTCCCCGGTCACCACTTCCTGACCACGCCTTAATTGAAACTACCCAGTGGCATAGTATAAAAATACATGACTTTATTGATATCACAATAGTTAATACGTGGATCAGGTCTGTGCTCCGGCCGAAGGTGAAGGAAATCTGGCTGCAGCCATTGATTACATATGATGTATATTTTCCAGTTTCTCACAGCATTTAATCTGTTACTCTATACAAAGAAAATACTCTTTTATATGTGCTGGAAATATCTACTTTTTTCATATACTGCCTCAAATTGCCTAATATTTCTGGAGCAACCACCCGCACTCCTAGGTAAACATTTTTTGTATTTTTGTCTTTGTATCATTATGGTGTCATGAAATAACTCTGATTGATTGAAAATGTTTTCCTATATATTAGACTACTGTGGATAAAGTGAAATTGATAGAGTCCAAGCAGACACTGATGAAGCTCAATATAGCGAAACTAGTCTATTCTGCAAGGACAAACCTAACTCTGCTGTTTCATTGCTGATATTGTATAAATTCTGTAATCCACTATAAATGTTTTTAATTGAGTATATGGCCTGCACTTCGGCCGGAGCACAGACCTGATCCATGTATTAACTATTGTGATATCAATAAAGTCATGTATTTTTATACTATGCCACTGGGTAGTTTCAATTTAAGGCGTGGTCAGGAAGTGGTGAGCCCTGTCTGACTGGGGAGAGGGTCTACTATACCCTAGTCAGAAATTTCCTAATACTATCTCTAAGGGCCACACAACAGACCAGCCGTCATATGTATATTTGATTAATCTATGCCATTTGCACTTAGGTTTAGTTAGCCATTAAGGTTGTAGTGGAGGGTTAGGGAAACCCAGGATAAACCCCATTCTCTAGGGGTGGATCCAACAAACTCTGTTCCTGCTGTACTTGTCCACATAGTAGGAAGCATGTGTATGCAGTCAAACATGGCTGCCCCCATGAACACGTCTGACTACAAACAGAGACTGGATTTTTGATCAGCAGCACGCACTGACAAGATTACTGCTGAGAAGATGATAATCAGGGATCAGCAGATTAACAGGAAATCCATGCTGCCTGCAATCCAGCCAGTTCCATTCACTTATAAGTAGACCTTCTATGTTTTGGCTGGAGGTAGGCTGCTCCTCTTTTTGCATGCCACCCTGCTGGTAATTCTGTTTTGCTCTGACATATCAATCTAACATATCTTTACAGAAGAAAGCATTCAGAGAATTTAGGGGGTGGCTCAAGTGATTGAACTGTTTCCTTACTTCTTCTTTCCTGTCTCACTGTGGCACGAGTAACATAGTAACATAATATGTAAGGCTGATAAATAGTGCAAAATCACCCCTGCTGGGCCAGGTACAAAATCTCACCACCCACGCGTTCCGTAGAGCAAAGTCCACTTTCTCAAGGTGCCTTTTTAGCGTTCTACGGAACGCGTGGGTGGTGAGATTTTGTACCTGGCCCAGCAGGGGTGATTTTGCACTATAGGGGTGTTTGTCCCAGATGGTTTTGGCATGTTCATTAGATATTAAGTAGATACGTTTTGCACATGTAATATTTATAACTTTGCTCTGCATTACTGCACTTTTTTGCACCAGCACTTTAGATTAGACACAGGATATCTATTGGTAGCAATAAAATTATTTGTTTATGTATATATGGTATGAACTTTGGAAATTGTTATGAGGGTTCCTTGCTGTGGCCGAGTTTGTGTATAAATGTTTTTTAAGATTGTGATTGTACTGAGTTTATGTATATGCCTGTGAGGTTATGTATATGTTTGTAGTCTTTTTTAACATACTAATGAATTAAAAATGGCTGTATAGATGTGGCTTTGGAGGATTGATTATTGAGGAACATTTGGTGCCTCCCGGGCATCCCATTTTGCGGTTTACTGGGACCGTTGTTGTTTATATTGATACAGTGTACCTTTGGGTCCAGGGATTGGCACATTTGTTTTTCCTCAGGTTGATGATAATTGGGAGTGGTGCTAGACATTGCACATTGTGCAAAAGGTTTCTTTACTATTTGTTCCATTTTAAGGGCGTGAGAAAGACCCTAACCTGGCTGTATTGGTTCAGCAGTTTGGGTGATCATGATTCCAGGTGAGGGACCTGGGTGGACTATGACTGGGAGGCCGATACATTAACAGCGGCAGGTAGCGACAGTTGAGCAACTGTAGCGGCATTTTCAGAGCGCCGCTAGTAGTCGCTGTGCTTGGCCGTTGTTCGGTAGTTGATAGCGACTCAGTCGGTTTGCCGTAATGTTGAATATTGGGTGAGGAGTCGCTATTTGACAGGTTCCGCGCTGTATGGGAGCGCATGATAGCGACTGGTCAGAGCGACCGGCTTCCACCATATTCATTAACAAATCACGCTCAAAAAATTATTGCGCTGTAAAATGCATGTTTAAACCCCAGAGCGCTGGCGGCGATGGGTTAAAAGTAGTTTTTTAACCCCCAAACAACCATAATTTTGGAAACCAAAAAAAAACAAGTTTTTAAAATAATTTTGTAATATGAATACATTATTATCAGACCTGTAATATCAATTCTGTACAATTTTTTTTTTCCCCTTAAAAAAATTATCTAAAATGGCAGAAGTGGTCACAGAATTCTTCACATTTAAAAAAAAAAAAATAATAATAATAATAACAATTAATTATTAATATTTAAAGATTTTTCCATTGAAATGCATTGGAGAGCGCCAGGTAGCGAGAGGTCATACCTGTCGCTGTTCAAGGTCGGACGCTGGCGCTGTGGGCTGAGGCTGGAACAATGATGAATGAGTCGCTATATGGCGCTATCTCAGTCGCTAAGCAGGATTGGCTTGATAAATGTGTGATTGTGGTGGGGAGCCGGCGTTCTCGTGGCGGGGCCCGTCATTACCGGCCGCTCACCAGTCGCTACCTGACGCTATTCCTTCATAAATAAGGGCCTATGTCTTGCTCTCTGCCCGAACAGGTGTTTGGCTTGTGCCTAGAGCCGGGTTTAGGCAGAGCTCTTTATTCTAGTGTGTGTTCACTAGTGTTCTGTGCCTTATTTTCTAGCTATCCTGAGACAGATTGCTGAGCAGAAGGATAGACGGGAGGAGAGTTCCTCCACATTGAATTGTAGCCTGCACCTCTGCTGCTCCACTTTGTAATAAACTTCGGTTTTATTTTTAGAGAGGCCCACTGACCTAGATAACCCAGCAGGAAGGCCAGAAATGGCTTTGGTTCTGCTGGTTACTTTTCTGTTCAGAGACTGGCTTGTTGGGTGGCCTGGGCTCTTTCTAAGTCCTGGGCCTTTGTGTTTAGGTATTCATTAGTGCAGTTGTCTTAGAATGAAAAGTATGAGTCATATAACAAAATACGAACTTTACTATGCTATGTAATGTGTTTATATCACCATTGTATGCTTGCACATAAATAGGATCTGATCTGTGCAATGAGAACACACGCCAGTGCCTTACAGCGGTGGGCTGCCCTAGCCATGGCACCCGGAGAGCAGTTGAGGGTTAGGTACCTTGCTCAACAGATTTTCAGTTATCGAACCGGCAACCCTATGTTCACAAGAACAATTCCCTAACTACTAGGCCATGATAGCTCCTACAATGTATTTTACTAATCATGGCATTGCCAACTGCAAAGGATCTTGGGAGAAATTCTATTGTCGTATTTTCCTCCATATAAGACGCACTTGCCTATAAGATGCAGAAAAAAAAATATTCTGAACCAAATGGTGTGCTAAAATCCCCCCCCCAATCACTCCATTATAGAAAGTATGCAGAATTCCCCCAATCACACCATTCCAGACCCCGCCTTACAGGCAATGAGGGGCATCCTACATTACAGGCAGTGAGCGGTATCCCACATTACAGACAGTGTGCGGGCATCCCAGATGCAGGCAGTGTGCAGGCATCCCAAATATAGGCAGTGTGCAGGCATCCCAATTACAGGCATTGTGCGGGCATCCCAAATACAGGCAGTGTATGGGCATCCCAAATACAGGCAGTGTATGGGCATCCCAAATATAGGCAGTGTGCGGGCATCCCAAATACAGGCAGTGTATGGGCATCCCAAATATAGGCAGTGTGCGGGCATCCCAATTACAGGCATTGTGCGGACATCCCAAATACAGGCAGTGTATGGGCATCCCAAATACAGGCAGTGTATGGGCATCCCAAATACAGGCAGTGTGCGGGCATCCCAATTACAGACATTGTGCGGCCATTCCAGATACAGACAGTGTATGGGCATCCCAAATACAGGCAGTGTATGGGCATCCCAAATACAGGCAGTGTGCGGGCATCCCCAATTACAGACAGTGTGCGGGCATCCCCAATACAGGCAGTGTGCGGGCATCCCCAATACAGGCAGTGTGCTGGCATCCCCAATACAGGCAGTGTGCGGGCATCCCCAATACAGGCAGTGTGCGGGCATCCACAATACAGGCAGTGTGCGGGCATCCCCAATACAGGCAGTGTGCGGGCATCCCCAATACAGGCAGTGTGCGGGCATCCCCAATACAGGCAGTGTGCGGGCATCCCCAATACAGGCAGTGTGCGGGCATCCACAATACAGGCAGTGTGCGGGCATCCCAATTACAGACAGTGTGCAGGCATCCCAATTACAGACAGTGTGCAGGCATCCCAATTACAGACAGTGTGCAGGCATCCCAAATACAGGCATTGTGCGGGCATCCCAAATACAGGCAGTGTATGGGCATCCCAAATACAGGCAGTGTATGGGCATCCCAAATACAGGCAGTGTGCGGGCATCCCCAATTACAGACAGTGTGCGGGCATCCCCAATACAGGCAGTGTGCTGGCATCCCCAATACAGGCAGTGTGCAGGCATCCACAATACAGGCAGTGTGCGGGCATCCCAATTACAGACAGTGTGCAGGCATCCCAATTACAGACAGTGTGCAGGCATCCCAAATACAGGCATTGTGCGGGCATCCCAAATACAGGCAGTGTATGGGCATCCCAAATACAGGCAGTGTGCGGGCATCCCAAATACAGGCAGTGTATGGGCATCCCAAATACAGGCAGTGTACAAGCATCCCAATTACAGACATTGTGTGGCCATTCCAGATACAGGCAGTGTGCAGACATCCCAATTTCAGGCAGTGTATGGGCATCCCAATTACAGGCAGTGTGCGGGCATCCCAAATACAGGCAGTGTGCAGCATGCCCCCCAAAAAACACATTCCCTAGCTCCCACACAGCCATCTCCCACGGGCAGACACACGCACACACATTGCCTCCGCAATCGCTGCCGTTGCCCCGTTCCTGTCCCCATAGCCGCTGCTGCCTCAAGCTACCGCTGGTTCCGGCTTCTGGGTGGGTGTGGCCTGTTGCTGCTGCCAAGGTCATAGTACTCTGGCAGGTGTCACAGGCCACGCCCCACCCTTTTGCCTGAACCAGCTCTCTGGGCACTTGGAGCAGCGGGTGGCGGCTACAGGAACAACTGGTGAGGCGGTGGCCAGCGGAGGCAGCGGCGTGGTCAGCAGAAGCCTGTAATGTGTGTGTTTTTATGTTGGTGGGAGACGGCTGCTGAGGCATGGGAGCTGGGAATGTAGTTTTTTTTGTTTTTTTTTAATTCACCTGATGCGATGTACTGACATTTTCAGAGAGCTCCCCCTGCCTTGTACCTTTAATAAAGGCTTTTTGGTCTTTATTAAATCCATTTATACCACCTAAAATGGGTCTTTCCCTAACCTGGCTTACGAGAATGAAATGCAATGCAAACTATTGAAACAATACATTTATTAGTCAGTGAATGTGTGTTAATTTGACCTGAAGTTATGTATATATGTTATGTATACGGAACAGTAGTCTTGTTTGTTGTTGTTGTTTTTCCTGATAGTTGCAGTCAGCTGATGCTTTGTTATTAGTTGTTGTTTGGTCCCACCCTTGTTTACACTGTTATGGTACGTCCCAGATTGATTGGCTGTGTCTTCTATGGGATGATAAACAAAATTAGATTCTAGTAACAGTGTAAAATCCTTCTCCCATATGGTGTGGGACGCCTTTAGCTGTCTGCTTGGCGGGTGGCCTGTAGAAGCATAGATGTGCTCATGCATCTTCAAAACCAGACGCCAGACTAACTGCTACATGGGAGAGAAGTAGGTTTTTTTTTTTTTCATTTTCCATTTACAATGCTTTTAAGTTTCGATTGTTTTGAAATTGTGGCACAATTACACATTTATGTTTGTCTAAATAAACCTTTAAAAAACGATTCCCCAGCATTTAAAACTAATATATTTCATGTTTTTACCCATTTACTTTTTATTCTTTCTGAGTGTGCACAAGCCTACAATGGCTAATTCTTCTTTATTAATGCAGAAGTCCAGGCATTTATAAAGTTTCCGCCCAGTCACGATAGCTGTGGACTTGAGTGAGAGATCAGTCACCCGAATATTCCACATTGCTCCAGGAGTTGGCATACCTACCAAGTGTCCCTGTTTTGGAGGGACTGTCCCTCTTTGTCCATGTCCCCCCTGCCCCTCGTTGTTCTCATTTGTCCCTTTTTGAGGTTCAACAGATCCAGATCTGCATAATTAAATAATTCATTTACCTATTTTAAAGTGGACCAACACCCAGGATTTTGACTATCCTGGGTTTTGGTCCACTTCGGTGGGGCACCCCGATCGGGGGTGCCCCGCTGTCTGAAACCCCCCAGAAAGCCCCAAAAAACTCACCTCTCCCCGCTCCCACGTGACCGCGCCAGCCAATCACAGCGCTCAGAGCCGCTGTGGTATGCGCGTCCAAGGCCGCCTGGACGCGCATACCAGCTCAGCTGGCTCTGAGCGCTGGAGGCCGCGTCTCGCGCTTCCCTCTAACAGGCCGGCGTGGGTGCGTGCCCTGCTAGAGGGAAGCGCGAGACGCGGCCGCGGCTCACGCATGCGCCGATGGAACGGGGCTGAGGTAAGGTTTGTGGGCCTCCTGGGGGGTTCCTCCCCGCGGGACATCCCGATCTCGGACGTCCCGCGGGGAGGGATCTGATCGGTCCGGGAATCTTATAGATTTCCGGGCCGATCCCCCCTGGGTGTTGGTCCACTTTAAGTGTTTAGACTGTTTCAAACCTCCTATCCATCCCTCAATTAGGTGGTGTGGCCTAATTTAACGAAAGTCCCTTTTTCCCACCTTGAAAAGTCGGTAGGTATGTGTTGGATGACTGACCTTTCACTCAGACTCACAGGGTGTCCCCCCGCCCAGATTGCGTCAGTTAGGTGAACGTTTTTTGTAGTTCTCCTCTCCCCCACACACTCGCAACCAATCACACCTCTCCTCACACCTGTACACGCCCCACCACACCACAGATGTGAACACACCCACAGACTTACACACATAGCCACAGACGTGTACCCCAACACACCCACAGATGTGCATTCTCGCACCCCAATCCATACATGCATGTGCACCCCCCCCCCACAGATGTCCATGCATTCACCACAGAGGCATATGAATGGATCCCTTACAGATATACTTGCACACACGCGCACATGTGAACACACTACCCATACGTGCATGTGCACACATCCCCAGATGCTTTGGAGCACACGCTGCTTGATATGCATGCACAAACAGCCCCAGAATTGCAAGCACACACCCTAGACAGGCATGTACAACCCCCCACCCCCCAAGATGTGCATGCACACACACACCCCAGTCACACATGCTCACACAGCACATAGAAACGCATGTGTCCCCACCCACAGAGGTGTGTGCGCACCAACCAGGCATGCATGCGAATATGTACACCCCCCATATGCGTGTGTGCACACCTGCAGATGTGCATGCATACCCAAGATGCTCATCTTTCATATGCGCATGCACACACTCTCAGACACGTGCACATCCAAAGATGCCTATGTGCATACACACACTTGGATGCACATGTGCACACACCTGCAGACATACACAGTAGCGTGCTTAACCACCATGCATACCGTGCAAATGCATGGGGTCCCCAGAGGCAGTGCCAGATCAGTGGCAACTTTTTGTTTAAAAAAAGAAAGAAATAATGGCACTTGGTTTGCAGAGGATCTACGGTGAGTGAAAGGTACCGAGTAACACAATGCAGAGTGTGCAGCGGGGAGGTCACTGTACACTTACATTGACCAGCTGCTGCAGAATCAGTGCGCTCAGCTCCATTTAGTTATGCAAGATAGTTATGACATCACATCAGCTAGAGAGCTGAATGGTTCGGAGCAGGCCACTATTTGCATCTCTAGCTGGGAGCGTGCCAGGACCGACCAATCACAAAAGGCTGCCCAGGTATGCATCTAGCTAAAGGTATAATGACCTGCGCATGCACCATTGGAACCAGGGTAGGTGAGTGGGTGCGTCGATTTAATGGGGTTTCACACAGTGGGACATCCTAGTTTGGGATGCCACAGGGATTAGGAATTGAATGGCCATATGGGCAATTTACAGACAATTCCCTATGCCATGGATGGACTATTCCCTATGCCAGGATGCTCCTCTGTGTGAAACCCCCCTGGGTTCGTTGCCGCTCCCATGGAGCAGGCTGCAGCTACATCCCCAACAAGGTCCTTTATAATGTATTTCGCTATATAAAATTTGTCTCTGATTAGGGCCCCCAGACAACTTTACGTGGGTCCCCAGAAATAATAAGCCCGCCCCTGAACATGCATGCACTCACACAGTGGAAATGCCCTAGTTTATTTTAATGCCCGAATTGGTCCTATCACAGGGTGAGGAAGGGCTGGACGGGAAAATGCCCGTGACTTTACCTTTAAAAACAAGGAATACCTGGCTGCCCCATACAAGCATTCCTTCTCCCTGCTGGAAGCCAGGTCCTGTATGTGCGCCCATAGGGAGACCCGGGACAATGCCGGGCCACACTGCTTTGCAGCCAGTTGGGCTGCTGCTTTTGACACCCTCATTCAATTCCTTCCCCCTTAGTCTACCTCTCAGACACTTGTACCCAGCCCCGCTGTACCCACAAGCCAAGGAACAAGGAAAATCCAGGGCTGAATTTTGGCCCCAGTCTGCCACTGGTCAAAGGGGATAATGAGTAAACCTGTTGTCACCCAATAAGTGTAGGGACCTGGCCTGCAGACCCTGGAAGACCTTAAAGTGGACCAACACCCAGGATTTTCACTATCCTGGGTTTTGGTCCACTTCGGTGGGGCGCCCCGCTACGTGAAACCCCCCAGAACGCCTGGAAGCACTCACCTCACCACGCTCCTACGCGGGCACTCATCCAATCAGAGCGCTCAGAGCCGCTGTGATATGCACGTACAGGCGGCGTCCAACCACAGCGGCTCTGAGCGCTGGAGGCCGCGTCTCACACTTCCCTCTAACAGGGAGTGCGCCCACGCCGGCCATTCAAAAACGGGAAGGGAAGCGCGAGACGCGGCCCGCGCATGCGCCGTTGGGACGGGGTTAAGGTAAGGTTTCTGGGCTTCCTGAGGGGTTTCACCCCGTGGGACATCCCGATTTCGGATCCCCCGCGGGGAGGAATCTTATAGATTCCCGGGCCGATCCCCCCCTGGGTGTTGGTCCACTTTAAAGTAAAGCACCTTTCATTAATATTTCTTTCCAATTTATTAGGAACATGGTCATTTGATCTCGACCTGCGGAAGACTTAGCAATGAACAATACTTGGCCGGTTCATGAGCACATCAAGGGGATGGGGACTTTATATTTGTTGGTGGGAATGAGGACACTCCAGAATGGGGTCAGAGCTAAGCTGACGGCCTGGGGTCATTATTTTCATTTTAATGAGTTTATTTTTTGTTTTGCCAGCTTTTCCCGGCTCCTCTCACCCTAGGAATGTGCTGACTTGGCACAGTTTTGGCTTGTTTTTGTTTTTCATGCTGCAGCCACCATCAGCGAGGGGAGGGGGAGTCAGCAGATCCCACACGTTACCCAAGCGGTGAAATCACCAGGACAGTGCATAAAACTTGTGACAATGGTGACAGACCAACCATGTTGTATCAGGGTCAGGTGTAACAATTGGAGCGACTTTCCACCTAATGCAAGCCTCTCATACTGCTTCCAGTATGAGAGGCCCAAGGAGTCTCAGGCTGCCTGCAGACAGGAACTGTTTTTTGACTGTGTCGCTCTGCATTCTGGGATTGCTGCCCTTTTACTGACCCCAGCTCTGCTCTGCCTGTGCAAAGCACAGCCATAACCCCGCTCCCCTCTCCTCTCCTCAGTACAAGGCAAGTTAGCAGCACCTGTATCCTAAAGTCCTGAACAGAGTTGCAGCCCGGTGGGGGAAAGAAGAAGGGGAGGCCGATTCATTAATAGCGCCAGGTAGCGACAGATGAGCGCCAGTAGCGTGATTTTCACAGTGTCCGCTAGTATTCGCTGTGCTTGGCCGGGGTTTGCTTGTTGACAGCGACTCAGTCGGTGTGCGGTAATGTTGAATACGGGCTTAGGGGTCGCTGTTTCACAGGTTCTGCGTTGTATGGGTGCGCCTGACAGCGAATGGCCAGAGCGAACGGCTTGCTGCAGATTCATTAACAAATCACGCTCAAAAATTTCTCGCGCTGTGAATTCCTTGTTTAAACCCCAGAGCGCTGGCGCCGATGTGTGTAAAGTAGTTTTTAACCCCCAAACAACCATTTTTTTTTAATGTAAAAATTATACAAGTTTTTCTAATCATTTTGTAATCTGAATACATGAATATCAGACCTGTAATATCAATTCTGCACAATTTTTTCTTTTTTTTTTTTTTTTTACTTAAAAAAAATTCCTAACATTGCAGAAGTGGTCACAGAATTTTTGACATTAAAAAAAAAAAAAAAAAAAATTAATAGCAATTAATTATGAATATTTAAAGATTGCTCCATTGAAATGCATTGGACAACGCCAGGGAGCGCCAGGTCATACCTGTCGCTGTGATGGGATTAGCAGCGGCGCTGTTCGTTGCAGTCGGCTACATGATGAATCCCGCACTAGCTGACGCTCTCGCCGGCGCTAGCCTCATTTAGCGTGATAAATGCGTCATTGTGACCGCCGCCGGGCGTACTTGATTCGGTAGCCGCCGTTAGCTGGCGGTACCTGGCGCTCGTCAGACACTACCTGGCGCTAGCCCTTGATAAATAAGGCCGTAACTAAGTGACTTAAAACTTAAAATATATTATTTTAGATGCTGGGGAATAGTTTTTTTAAGGGTTTGGGCTTTTTATTAGTTTAGGCTGGAGGTCCGGTTGAATGGAGCCGCACACTACTTCCTGTGATGTTAGTTAGCTACATACTGTATATGTTCAGATTGCAGGCATGCATCACTGTTATCACATTTAAAGTTTACCTATACCCAGAAAGGAAGTTTATGTGGTCACCTACTATCCCCAGCCCAGTGGGCCAAAACAGCCTTCACTTCTTTTTTCACTAAAGCCTTTGCCTGAGATTTATAACAACATTAAAGTGGACCAGAACCCAGCTGGATCGGCCAGGGAATCTATAAGATTCCCGGGCCGATCCATTCCCTCCCCGCGATCCATAGTCGGGATGCCCCGCTGTGGGAAACCCCCCCAGGACGCCCACTACACTTACCTTAATCCCGGTCCAACGGCGCATGCGTGGGCCGCGTCTCGCACTTCTCTCTAGCAGGGCGTGTGTTCACAAATGGCCGGAGCGGGTGTGTTCCCTGTTAGAGGGAAGCACGAGATGCGGCTGCCAGCGAGCTCGGAGCCGCTGAGCTAAGACGCTACTAAGACATGCATAGCTCAGAGTCTCCGAGCGCGCTGATTGGACGAACGGCCGCGCATGCGCCGTAGGACCGCCGTGAGGGGAGTTGATCCGGGCGATCTGGGTGGTTTCACATAGCGGGGCACCCCCGATCGGGGTGCCCCAGAGGACAGGACCAAAACCCAGAATAGTCAAAATCCTGGGTTTTGGTCCACTTTAACTGGATGCAGTCGGCCATATTGCTCACTGGCCGAGCAGCCCCACCCCCAGCTATGATACATTCAGTTCAAGTACACACAGCTCAGCACTGGAGAGCACTTCAGCCTAACTGCCATTATATGTTACTGAATTAATTAGCATTTGGCTGCCATTTGGACATCATACTGCTTCCTGTTATCGTTTTGATGAATATTGGGGAAAAGCTTTCAGAAAAAAAAAAAAGAAACACAGGCTGTTTTCGGCCACTGGGCTGGGGATAGGAGGTGATAAAATAAATTTCCCTTCTGGGTATAGGATTACTTTAAAGCGGAAAAAAGCCCTGAGCGGCCGGCCCTGTAGTCTAAAACATTCCAGGGCTGGCCGTGAAACCCCTCTCCTGGGTCGCCACAAAACACGCTTTTGCCCTGGCTTTCACGGCAAAGTAAACAATGGCAGCCACACCCCATCATCACTGGGCTGAAGCGATCTCCCACGCCCAGTCGATCCCAGGGAATGGGGATGCTGCTGATCCCGCTGTGACTAAATTTAGCCGCATGGCGGGCATTAACATGCATGACATACAGCGCTGATTGGCCAAGAGCCCAGTGGGACCTGGAAAAGGTGCGATTTGGAGGCGAACTACAAATAGCAAGGCGTCCCAAATCAGGATGCCCCCAGGCCAAGGATTAAAAACCCGGGATTGTGAAAATCTTTGGTTTTGTTCCGCTTTAAACTGCCCGCTCTTCCTTGCTATTATACTTTTAAAGTGACACAGACTTTAAAGTGGCACCCCGACCGGCAGTGACCCACTGTGTGAAACCCCCCAGGTTGCCCAAACCAACTCACCTCTTCCTGGTCCTACAGCGCATGCGTGGCCGCTCGTCCAATCAGCTCGCTCGGATCCGCTGACATCACATCGTCTAAGACGAGCTCCCGAGCGCGCTGATGGCTGGATCACCCGATACCCTCTAACAGGGAGCATGGCTGTGCTGGCCATTCAGTACCCCCCTGCTAGAGGGATAGCGGGGATGCGACCGCGATTCAAGACAAGGTAAGTGTGTGGGGTGACCTGGGGGATCTCACACTGCAGGGCATCCCGATTCTGGATGCCCCAAGGGGAGGGAATCGATCAGCCCAGGAATCTTATAGAGCCAACAAATAAATCAATAATACTATTATGCCAGAAAAGCAGGTTGTGCACATGGTTCTAGGCCTTGAGTTGTGGTGATGGTGTGGGATTGCAGGAACATGCCTCCAATTTTAGGTGATGATAAAAGAGGTTTATTTAGCAAAACCTTCATCAGGGAAAATTCTAGTAAGCCCAAATTTTGATTCAGCACCTTGAGCATGTTTTTCTCTCTTATGTTTTTAGTGAGAATTTTTTTTTTTTGATAAAGATTTCTTTCCTTAGAGCAATTTGGTGCTGAATCGCACTAAGGAAAGAAATCTTTATAAAAAAGAGAATTTTTTTTTTTTTTTTTATAAAGATTTCTTTCCTTAGAGCAATTTGGTGCTGAATCACACTAAGGAAAGAAATCTTTATTAAAAAAATGTCTAACAAAAAACACGAGAGAAAAAAATGCTGAATCAGATTTTGGGCTTACTAGAATGTTCCCCGGTGAAGGTTTGGCAAAATAAACCCTCTTTATAATCACCTAAAATTGGAGGCAGAATTATAAAAAAAAAAAATTCTCACAAAAAATGTGAGAAAAAAGAAAATAGTAATTCCCTCAGCTGTGGTCATGTGCTGTTCAATACTAATCCATCTATGTCAGCATTGGCTTGGGGGGAGGGGTGAATAAGTAAGTGACTGAATGACACCCAAGAGACAAGGATTCATTATTGTCACCTCATCAGTATGGGACAGTAATGTCAATTCAGCACTTAAGAAAGGACCCCCGGGGAAATGAATAAACATGGTCTTTATGTGTTTAGCTCAACATATTTTGAGGGGCCCGACCACTTTATCAGTAGCATGAATAAACTGGACTAACAGCCTGGCACAGCTGGAAAAGAAAGGCAGCAGCCATTTTGGAGCTTCCTCTCGAAGCATCTCAGCCATGCTACTGTCTGATTTCAACTGACATAGCTGACAATGCACACTAACAGGAAGCCCAGCAGCACTTCCTGTTTGCAGGTGACCTGCAAATGCATGAGCCGCCATTTTGTTTTTGACATTTACCACAGCAAGAGTTAGAAAAAGGTAAATTAATTTTTATGTGCTGCAATCTGAATTGCCCTGGGGAGGGAGGTATATGAGCCTTGCTTGCTGTGTTGGTCTGGTTTAAGTCATTTTTGACTTAACCTAAGAGAGCTGTGTATCTGTGGTAGACAGGAAAATACTAACTATTCTGAAAGAGAAACCAAACCCAGCCATAGACAGCCAATCATAAGCTTTGACTGGTGGTCTAAAGCTCCGCCCCTATTTGTCAGCTCGGCAACAATGAGCACACTAATATCATCCAGCCTGAGCCAGTACAGATTTTCTCCCCTCCTTGTGCCTTCCACCCTCAGCTGCAATCCCCAATTAGCATATGAATATTCTAGTTAGTGTTTCAATCACTTAATTAGCGTTTCAATCACCAGTGCACCTAATTAGAATTTGAATCGCCCATGGCTGCCTATGTGTTTGTGGTTTTGACTAGGTGAAGCAATCACAGCTTTGGAACATGACAATAGGTCCTGCACCCCCCTTCCTTCACTAATCATCGACTGTGGACACTGTGGCTTTGAAATGACTCTGCTATCCAATGTATAAGAAACATTAGAAACAGGGAGAGAGGGAGGAGCACAGCCAGGGTCAGGCTTAGACCCTGTCTATTATGTTGATTATTATGCAGCATCACAACTCCAAGCACCTGCTTCAGAATATAAATCATAGGGTGAAACTATAAACCTCTGCCATTTCTTTTTCAATTAAAAAACGGAAAGCAGTTTAGGACAGCTCCAAATGTAGCCTGACACAATCTCTAACAATTGCTTTTGCCTGCTGTATCCCTTTAAGGCTATGTTCACATATATTCATTGCTGTAAGTGTAGGCATGTTGTGTTACATTTTAATTGGCCTTGAAAAGCATTGTATCAAGACATGTGCTTTGCTTGTTTTGCATTTGCGTTGCATTTTCACAGCGTTTTTGGAAAAAGAATCCTCAAGTAAATGATTAAAGTGTCTTGCTAACATTACATTATGTTATACATGTTAGTGAACAAAAAGACCATTAAAATAACTGATTAGGGAGTTATTTACAATTTAGCCAAGCCATAAACTGCAAATTTGTGAAGCATGAAGAGGCTGCATTAGATCTAGTTCTCTTATCAGGACCCTGTGTCAGTGACGTGTCAGTGAGTGTATGACAGTCCATTCTGACTCTCTAGCACGGTTCAGACATAGGGCATCATAAAGCCTGCATGTATGGCTATGCTATACCTAGGCTATACCTGAGCATTGCTTGCTTAGTTGGTTGTTATTGAGCGTCAACTGACCAAAACTATTTAGGTGTCTCGGGTGCAATTTAAAGGTATGTGTTAGCACCATTAGGCCCTTTTCTTGGTATCCAGCACGGGTCGCTTCATCTTCAAATCTTCACTATTGGGTTAACTGCCACAAGGTGGCGCAGCTGACTGCAAGAAGACTTGTGGCTCCTCCCGGCCCATAAAAAGGGCAGCAAATTACCCATAACTCCAGAGTTTCCTTGCAGTCTAGGCTGCGAAGACAGAAGATTGGCTTTCTCTGGATTTTCGCAGGCGAGCGGGGCATCCCAAGCCCTATTCCCACCTGTTACGGACCCATTCTGCCTCCCAGCCCTGGCTGTGGTTCAGGTGAAGGTAGGGGGAAAACCTGGGGTCGGGTGTTCATAGAGCTATGCTCTGGGCCGCAGACCCTGTACCCAAAGGGTAGCCGGCCATAGGCTAATGGTGAGCCTATATGGGGGGGAGAAACCACTGGGACCCCCTTTTATGCTATATATGTCTTTTTCCCACAAGCTTTATTGGTGTGCCCGTTGTGTGTTGGTGCTTACTTACTTAGCCATTCCTTCAGGATTGCCACATGAGAGATCTCTTGCCCCTGTCAGCCTGACAGGACCCAGCTTCTGCCCTGCGCTTAATTCACTGTACTCACCTCTCCTTGCGCCTGCTCTCTCCTCGCCGGGGGGGGGGCACCCTCTCACGGAGGGCGACGGCCTTCTGGCGCGCCCTGCCTGCTGCGAGCGCGGTCGCGCTCCGCGGCAGGGACGGGGGTAAGGGGGGAGAAGGTGCCTCTCTGGCCCGGAGCCCTTCGCGCACTGCGGGGGGCGGGGCCGCACGCGCCGTGACCCTGCACGCAGAGGGAGACCTGCTGTGCTTCCTCTCCGGGTCTGGTTTTTGGGGAGCGTGCTGCAGCTTCTGCCCTGCGCTTCCGGAGCTCCCCTCCTCTGCCTGGTTCGCTGCTGGTGGTCCATGAGTCTTTTCACACTCTCTCTCTGTCTTTTTATATTGCGGTGCGAGCGCTGTGGGATGCTTATGGGATTTTCCTTTGATGTCTTGCAGGCTGGTCCCATATTGACTTTTGTGGTTTCTCCCGGTCCATTACCCCCCCCCCCCTCTCTTGCGGGCTGGGGGCTACTTTTGGGGATTGTCTGGGGTGGGCCTTTTAGTGCCCATAACCCCTTATTATTGTCTGTTAATCACCATAATGGAGGCTTCTGGGGATAGCGAGCTTGGGGACCCTTCGAGGCAGGCTCCGCTGTGTGTTATGTGTGGTACATCTCCTTTGAATGGTCACAGCCTGGTTTGTGTCCCCTACGCCCAGAGTGTTGTTGCGGAACAGGATGGGATGAGCGCTACGCTTCCCAGCCCCATTCTACTTATGGCATCGCCGACTCCTCCGCGTCTGCATTTAGCCTCCAGCGAGGGGGATGCCAGCAGAAAGTCCCACTCGGACCTAGCGTTACGCATGACCACCCTTGAATGGCAGTTGTCCCGTCCGGCCGCCGGCAAGGCCTCTTGTAAGAAGCGGCACTTGGATCCGGCTTATTCCTTCTTTGCAGATGATGAGGATGCCTATGAGACTTTTGGTGATCGTGAATCCATGGAGGAGGGTAAGTTATTCCATGATTCCGACTCCTCCGGGGATCGTCCGGGTGACTTTAACAGTGACCCCGGTTCCTCCTCAGACGAGGACATGTGGCTCCCCGATGACACGGATAGGCTCTTGTCTGTGGTGTTCGATACCTTGCACATTGTTCCCCCTAAGGCGGCCAAAAAGAAGCAGGGGGAGCTTTTCCGCCATGATAGACAACGCTTGGTGTTCCCTGAGCAGGGACATTTTTCCAAAATGGTGTTTAAGGAATGGGAAAGGCCTAATAAATTGCCTTCGGTACCTAAGGGATTGGACAGACGGTATACCTTTTCGGAGGAGTTGGTCCGTCACTGGTCTCGTCCCCCGGAGGTGGACGCTCCGGTCCTGGGGCTCTCCAATACATCTGTTATGACATTTCCGGACACTACTACCTTACGTGATAATGCTGATTGGCACATGGATCAACTCGCTTGCCATGCCTTCACCTTTTTGGGGCTGGTCTGCATCCGGTATGCGCCGTGGCCATTGTCTCTATTGCCATTAAAAACAAGGTTAAGCGCCTTGTGGAGGCTGCCCGTTCCCACAAGCAAGCGGACGAGTATAAGGATCTGTTGGTGTGCACTGACTTTATTGCCTTTGTGCTCTCAGCCATGGACATCCGGCTTGGCGGAAGGGCTTCAGCCCTGCTGGTTGCTCTACGTCGGTCCATTTGGCTGCGGCAGTGGGCGGCCGACGCTGCCGCTAAGAAGTCTCTCACCGGGATTCCCTTCATGGGCCTTCGTCTTTTTGGGGAGCGTCTTGATCTCTTGGCCAAGGATGGCCGGCTCCCTCAGTGCCGGAAGCAAGCACGGCCCTTTCGGGGCTCTTCTTCCTTTCGTCCCATCCGTGGGGACGAGGTTCTTCCTTCCCTGATGGTCGCAGGGACTCCTGGGGACGGGGTAGACCCCGCGGTCGCCCCGGTCTCTCCTGGGGGTCCAAGCCCAAGCCTTCCACCAAGCCCCCTCAGGCATGAGGAGGCGCCCTCACCCTGCCGGGTGGGGGGACGGCTTCTGCCTTTTGCTCACGTCTAGACACAGCACATCTCGTACCGGTGGATTCAGGAGGTGGTGTCCTCCAGCTACAAGATAGAGCTGGCAGCTTGGCCGCCCCCAAGATTTCTTCGGTCCCGGATTTCCCAAAACCCATTGACGGCCCAGGGCCTTAAATTGGCTGTCCAACGACTTCTGTCACCCGGAGTGATCTGTCCTGTGCCTCCTCAGGAACAAGGTCGGGGGTTCTACTCCAATCTGTTCATGGTGCCCAAGAAGGACGGTTCTCTGAGACCTATCCTGGACCTGAAGGGTCTCAACACATTTGTCAGGTTCAAACACTTCCGCATGGAGACCTTACGGTCGGCAGTGAGCTCCATTCGGCCCGGCGACTTCATGACCACGATGGACATCAAGGATGCCTATCTGCACGTTCCTATTTTCCCGGGACATCAGAATTTCCTGTGGTTTGCCTTGGAGGATCTTCATTACCAGTTTGTGTGGTTACCATTTGGTATCTCTTTGCCCCCCTGGGTGTTCACCAAGGTGCTGGCGGGTGTCATGGCCCTGCTGAGGAGCCAGGGCATTCGTATTCTTCCTTATCTGGACGACTTGCTGATTGCTGCTCATTCTCTTCAGCAGGCCGAGAGCGACACTCAGATGGTATTGTCCTCTCTCGAGGCTTGGGTTGGGTGATCAATTATCCCAAGTCCTCGATCACTCCATCATTGGTGAGGTCTTTCCTGGGCATGACGTTGGACACCTCTCAGGTCAAGGTGTTTCTCCCTCAGCAGAAGGTGGCGGGTCTTCAGACGCAGGCCCTGCTGTCGTGCCCACACCCCTCCATCCGTCTGGGGATGCAGCTGGTGGGTCTCATGGTATCTTGCTTCGAGGCTGTACCCTTCGCCCAGTTCCACATGAGACCTCTTCAGTTGAATCTCTTGTCTGTTTGGGATCGGACACTGGAGTCCCTGGAGCGGGAATTTGCCCTGTCCCCTCTGGCCAGACAGTCCCTCTCGTGGTGGTTGGACTCGAGAAATCTTCTAGTGGGCAGGTCCTTTCTTCCTCCGTGCTGGGAGATTGTCACCACGGACGCCAGCCTGTCCAGTTGGGGAGGGTTCTGGCAATCGCTGAAGTTCCAGGGCCAGTGGGGTCCTCAGGAGGCACATGTGCCTATCAATCTTCTGGAGCTGAGAGCGATCAGGTTAGTCCTCTCCCAGTTAACTCCCCATCTTCTGGGTCGTGCGGTCGAGGTCCGCTCATACAATCAGACGGCGGTCGCCTACATCAATCATCAGGGAGCCCTTAAGGGAAGTGTCCCTGATCCTGTCTTGGGTGGAGGAGAATGTTCCCTGCATCTCAGCGGTTTACATCCCAGGGGTGGAGAATCAGGAGGTGGATTCCCTGAGCAGGGGGATGTCTCGTCTGGGGAAATGGTCTCTCAGCAACGAGGTATTTCATGCCCTGTGTCGCCGCTGGGGTCAGCCAGACTTGGACCTGTTTGCGTCCCGTCACAATTACAAGCTTCCAAGATTCGTCTCCCGGTCCAGGGACCCTCTGGCCTTCGCCATGGACGCTCTAGCAATTCCCTGGACGGAGTTTTGACTCCTCTGTGCATTCGCTCCCTTCCCTCTGCTGGGTCGTGTGCTGCGCAAGATAGCTCAGGAAGGGGTGCCGACCATCCAGGTGGCCCCCCCCACTGGCCGAGTCTGGTTCGCGGACGTCGTCCAGATGGCGGTGGATCACTTCGTCATGCCCAACGATCCAGGGCTCCTCACTCAGGGACTGCTACGCCATCCCAATTTACAAACGCTGGCTTGACGGCTTGGCTGCTGAAACCTCCATCCTGATGGATAAGGGACTGCCGGCCTCGGTCGTCAGTACCATGATTCAGGCTCGGAAGAAATCCTCTTCTATGATCTATTACAGGGTCTAGCACGGTTTCATTGCCTGGTGTGAGTCCAAGTCTTTTCCTTGTCGCACTTTTTCCCTTTCCAGGATTTTGGAATTTCTACAACATGGTTTAGAGTCGGGTCTACAACTTAGTACCCTCAAAGGACAGGTTTCGGCTTTGGCTATCTTTTTCCAAAGGTCCTTCGCCAATCATAGGCTTATCAAGACCTTTTTCCAAGGAGTTACTCATGTACGTCCACCGTGTAAGCCCCTGCTACCGGTGTGGGATTTGAACTTGGTGCTTTCTGCTCTCCAGGGTCCCCCCTTTGAGCCCTTGTGCGATGCTGATCTATCCATTTTGACGCTGAAGGTGGTCTTTTGGTAGCTATCACCTCGGTGCGTCGCATCTCTGAGCTGGCGGCGCTTTCTATGAAGCCTCCTTATTTTGAGCAACATCAGGATAAGGTGGTTTTTCGTTTCAAACCTGAATTCTTGCCCAAGGTTGTTTCTGCCTTTCATCTCAATGAGGACATTGTTGTGCTTTCCTTGTGTCCTGCCCCTTCTAATTCTAAGGAACGGACCCTCCATTCCCTGGATGTGGTCAGGGCGCTTAAGTACTATTTGGTTGCTACGGAATCATTTCGGAAGTCGGATTCTCTTTTTTTGCTCTTTCCGATGGACCTAGGAAGGGTTTGCCTCCAGCCAAATCCACTATCAGCAAATGGATCAGACAGGCGGTGGTGCAAGCGTATTCTGCCAATGGGAAGGAACCCCCTTTCCGTGTTACAGCACATTCCACTAGAGCTATTGGTGCTTCTTGGGCTTTTCAGCACCAGGCCTCGGTTGAACAGGTTTGTAAGACCGCTACTTGGCCTTCGGTTCATACTTTTTCTAAGTTTTACAAGGTTGATAGCTGATGCTGTTTTTGGTCTCAAAATACTTCAGGAAGTAGTGTCATGAACTACGCGTTGTTGCTCACTGGGGATCCTACCCTTCTTTCTTGGACACTGCTTTTGGATGTCCCAATAGTGAAGATTTGAAGATAAAGTGCTGGATACCAAGAAAAATACAATTCTGTGATTGCTCACCTGTAGAATTGTTTTAATGGGTATCCAGCACGGGTCGCTTCATCCCACCCTTGTTCTGTTTTTTGCCTTGTTATGGTGATTACTTCTTGCAGTCAGCTGCGCCACCTTGTGGCAGTTAACCCAATAGTGAAGATTTGAAGATGAAGCGACCCGTGCTGGATACCCATAAAACCAATTCTACAGGTGAGCAATCACAGAATTGTATTTTTTCTCACCTTCCTAAATACATTGTATAGTAGTAGGAATGCTGCAATTTGATGAAATTGGGGAGAGACTCGTCGCTACATTAGGCTTGATTCAGTACAGGCCAAGAATTTCTCGCGCACATGGGAATTCTCGGCTTTCTCGCCTGATTGAGGGACACATGCAAGACAATCCCCCATGCACGTTAAGCATGCAAGAAAGCTGTTGGAAAATTCTCACTTCCATGCAATATTTTACGCATTTTCAATGCGAGTTGTAAATATTTTAATTGACAAAAGCCATGCTGCAACAGCTGGCAGAGTTTGTATGAGTGAAAATGACAGCATTTTAGATTTTTTTTACTATATTATTGAAATGTAAAAAGAAAAAATGTCCCCCCCCTCCAATGAGCCAACTAGCCCAGGCACCAGGCATAAGGGCTGGTAACCCAGGATTCAGAGGCCACCCGGTAAGCCCTTATGACCTTTTGGATGGGTTCGGGGCTCTTCCAGGGGTGCCCCTAGAAGGTCCATACTGCCCCAGGCCCATACTGATGGGCACCAGGCTCTTCGTACCCACCGCATCCCAAATGGGGGTGCAGGTAATAGGGTGGGGTACCACCATACTATCCAATAGCAAACGGGTTAAAGACCTAAGTCAGCCAATCAGTGGGGAGTAGGGTGAAATTCCTATTTAGCAGGGTGATTTCATAGTTTGATAGGGTGAAGGGTTAAAAAACGGATTACTCCCTAAAAAAATGTTACTTAGTGACGGGGAGGCCGATTCATTAATAGCGCCAGGTAGCGCCAGATGAGCGACTGTAGCGTGATTTTTTCAGCGCCAGCCAGTATTCGCTGTGCTTGGCCGGCGTTAGCTTGATGACAGTGACTCAGTCGGTGTGCGGTAATGTTGAATACGGGCTGGGGGGTCGCTGTTTCACAGGTTCAGCGTTGTATGTGAGCGCCTGACAACGAATGGCCAGAGCGAACGGCTAGCTTCATATTCATTAACAAATCACGCTCCGAATGTGCTGTCGCTGTCCATTCCTTGTTTAAACCCCAGAGCGCTGGCGGCGATGGGTATTAACTAGTTTTTAACCCCTAAACAACCATATTTTTTGAATGTAACATTATACATGTTTTTAGAATCATTTTGTAATATGAATACATTAATCTCAGACCTGTTAGATCAATTCTGCACAAATTTTTTTAAAATTTTTTTTTTACTTAAAAATAAATCCTAACATTGCAGAAGTGGTCTCCGAATTTTTGACATTAAAAAAAAAAAAAAAAATTAATGCCAATTAATTATGATTAATTATAGATTGCTCCATTGAAATGCATTGGACATCGCCAGGGAGCGACAGCTCATACCTGGCGCTGTGAGGGAATTTGCAGCGGCGCTGTTTGGTCCAGGCGGCTTCATGATGAATGCCGCGCTAGCCGGCGCTCTCGCCGGCGCTAGCCTCATTTTGCTTGATAAATGCGTCATTGTGACCGCCGCCGGGCGTACTTGAGTCGGTAGTCGACGTTAGCTGCCGCTACCTGGTGCTCGTCAGACACTACCTGGCGCTAGCCCGTGATAAATAAGGGCCTAAGTGACTTAGCATCCCTGAGGTTGAGACCCACTGGCCTAAAGAACAAAGTGTGTGTTATCCATTCAGTAACAATGGTGTGACCTGTTAAAGAATATGTATAAGACCTCCAGCATAAATATTGCGACATGTATGTCCCTCACCCCAGTAAGTAACCTCATAATTATCTGTCAGTCAGCAGCCTCTTTAAATATTTTTCTTATATCCGGAGCAAGTAATTATGGCAATGGAACTTGCTGTATTTTTCCTGAAGGAGTTTTAGCTAGTCAGACAATCGACTTAATTACCAACTGAGAAACCATGGCCGGGATGAATGAAATCCTCCTCTTCAAGGTTTCAGTTGTAGGAGGACGTGGAGGCTGATTCATTACTAACGGCAGGTATCAGCAGATGAGCGTCTGTATAACAGCGCTTAGAGCGACCGCTAGTAGATGCTGTAAATATGTATCGAGCGCTGTAAGTCACTGTAGTAACCTGGCCGACATTGATGAATGTGATTTATGTTGGGCGCTCTAACACCAGTACAGCGTTGCAGGGAGCAAGAGGTAGCGCCAGCTCAGTGCGACCGGCACTCGGCGCTCCACACCACACTTATCAAAAAAGGACACACACACAGCGTCGGCGCGCTAAAGCTGGTTGCTATAGCATAGAGCGCCAGACACTGTGTGATTAAAGTCTGTTTTTGAACACATATCCACCAGTAACAAAGCGAAAACACAACGAATGACATTGTTATAACACTGTGACATTAACACTTTAGTGCCAGACCTGTAATGACAATTCTGCATATAAATATAAAAAGTCCAAAAAGTTTCTAAAAGTGTTTGTTTGCAGCCAGGAGAGGTCACACAATGATTGGAGCAAAAAAAATGTCAAACGCTGTTTAAACACAAGCAAATGAACGGCCATTGAAACGTATAGGAGAGCGACACTGAGTGAAATGTAATACTTGGCGCTCTGAAAGCTAGAGCGCCGGCGCTATACGCTGAGCCACCTGTAATAATACATCAGACTCTCACCAGATTCGTTTTAATAAATGTGGTTTTGTGTACAGCGCCCGGCATCACCAGACGCTGCCTGCCGCTACGAGGCGCTACCTGGCGCTATCCCTTCTCAAACCGGACCTTCACCATGATTTATTGAAAAGCCCAAACCCTTATAAAATGATTCCCAAGCATCTAAAATTAATATATTTTAAGTTTTTAGTCACTTACTTATTATTCTTTCCCCCATTGGGCTGCAACTCGGGTGCCGCCATCTTGACTCAGAAGCATCACACTTACTGAGGAGAGGAGAGTGGGATAAGACAGAGCAGACCTGGGGTCAGGAAAAGGACAGCAATCCCAGAATGCATAGCAGCACAGTCAGAAGACACTTCCTATTTGCAGGCTGCCTGATGAGCCGCCATCTTGGATGGTTAAAGGCTCATAACATGCAGTAGATGCAGGTAGGATGGTTTTTAATGTGAGCAATCTGTATGTACAGGGTGTGGGAAACATATAAGATAGACTCTTATTCAGAGTGAAGGACTGCTTTAAATATCCCCCTTTGTTTACTATTGGCAGACACGCTGGGACTGATTCAGTAGAGGTGTAATAATTGAGCTTTAAAGGTTAATGGGCACTTTAGGTTTAAAATAAAAGGTGAGTGCACTTTTTACCCCATAAACAGTACTGCGGAGATGCCGAATCACCCGTTTTTTAGGGAGTCCCCCGATTTTTACCCCCCCCTTCACCATGTCACCCTGTCAAGCTATGAAATCACCCTGCAAAATAGGAATTTCTTCCTTCTCCCCACTGAATGGCTGACTGATCTTTATCCCATGTGCTATTGGCTAGCAGATGCCAATACATGATTGGCTGGCTATCCAGGCCCCCTACTATTGGCTGCCTGTGACTCCTTCTAAGTGTCTGATTGGTTAGATTTGCCCTTAGCCTTGGAACTGGAGGAATAGTGCAGTGACTGCAGAGCACTCTGCTTGATGCCATATTGGATCACCTCAGAATCCTGGATGAGGGTGAGTATGCTGCATGGTGGGGTTTCCTGGGGATTTAGACTGTGGGACTCCCCTAATTGGGATTTCCCACTTGGACACATTCTAAGTGGATCAAAAATATATTGAAACTTTTGGTCTGCTTTCATTTCTGTGATCTCTGGTGGGCACTGGCACTCTGCAGATTTCATTTGATATGTGGAGAAGTCTTCGCTAACTCTAGCAATGATTTGTTGGGGCAGAGGAAGGCGGTGTGGGGCTCTTCTGCACAGCTGTAGGCCCAAGATCAGGCACAGATACTTACCTATGCCTTCATTCCCTTGTCCTATTCTACTGTCCCTACTGCGACAGGAGCCTCCTCCTCCTCCAGTCCGGCACTTGCAATAGCCATCATCTTGAGGTTCAAAGTTCTCTACTCCAGCAAGGAACCAGTGAAAGAACCCAAAAAGGTGGCTGCAGCACGTGCTGGGCGGAGGCCTGTGACAGCAACAGTGGACCAGGAGGTGGCGTTTCAAACAGCGGGGCACCCTTAATCGGGGTGCCCCCCTGAAGTGGACCAAAACCCAGGATAGTCAAAATCCTGGGTGTTGGTCCACTTTAAAGCGGTCCTTCACTCTGAATAAGAGCCTATCTTATATGTTTCCCACACCCTGTACATACAGATTGTCCACATTAAAAATCATCCTACCTGCATCTACTGCATGTTATGAGCCTTTAAACATCCAAGATGGCGGCTCATGGAACATCAGGCAGCCTGCAAACAGGAAGTGCCTTATGACTGTGCTGCTCTGCATTCTGGGGTTTCTGACCTATTTCCTGACCCCAGCTCTGATCTATCTGAGCAAAGCACAGCTATAACCCGCCCCTCTGTACTTTATCCCACTCTCCTCTCCTCAGTAAGTGTGATGCTTCTGAGTCAAGATGGCGGCACCCGTATCCTAAGGTCCTGAACACAGTTGTAGCCCAGTGGCAGAAAGAATAATAGTGAATAAAAACTTAAAATATATTCATTTTAGATGCTGGGGAATAGTTTTTTATGAGTTTGGGCTTTTCAATATTTCATGGTAAAGGTCCGGTTTAATGAAAAGCCCAAACCCTTAAAAACTATTCCCCAGCATCTAAAATGTATATATTTTAAGTTTTTAGTCTCTTACTTATTATTCTTTCTCCCACTGGGCTGCAACTCTGTTCTTAGGACTAGGAGCGTTTTTTATTAATAGAATGTATGTTCGGTATATACTTGTTCTTCTATATTCATATTCTTCTACATAGAGTTTCTATATAGTACATCCATATGTGTCTGCACTGGATTTGCACTGGTCGCAGCATATGGAGGGTTAACAGGGAGGCCATTCTGAAGCTTTTTCTGCTGTGCTGGTTATTGATCTGGCATGGAGTGCTCGGAGTCAGCATTTATTCTTCACACCCTTCATCACTATGGCTCTGGAAATATTAGCTGGATGTTTATTACTTCTGGCATCTTAAAGTTGACTCCAGGGCTGGTATACTCACCCCCCCCCCCCCCCCCCCAGGGCATCCAGATTCAGGATGTGTAAAACCCCCAGGTCGCCCAGTAAACTCACCTTCTCCCCGATGCAGTGGCGCATGTGTGATCGGTGCTGCTCCCGGCTCTGCCTTTAGGTAGAATGGCCGGCGCTGGCACACTCCCTGTTAGAGGGTAGCAGGGATGCAGCCGCCGGCGCACTCAGGTCTGCTCTTCAGGACTCGGCTTAGAAAAGTGGGTGGGAGCGGATCCAAGCATGCTGATTGGACAGGAAGTGGCATATGCGCCGTAGGAGCAGGGAGATGTGAGTTAGTCTGGGCGACCTAGGTTCCTAACAGCAGGGCATCCCCGATCAGGGTGCCCCGGGGCCAAGGACCAAAATCCAGGATAGTCAAAAGCCACTTGTCCACTTTAAGTTGGCAGATTTAGGGTGATCCTAGGGCTAAAATGGGGTCTCCATCACAGTTCTGGTTTTGCTTACCCCCACCGCCATCCCCCAGTGAAATCTGGCGTGATGCTTGGCCTGCGGTAGTCTGGGTTTCCCATCAACACCGTACCACATGATCACCAGTGGCCAATTGCGGGGCTGGATGTTTGTGGTGGAGCCACTGGCAAGACAAGCAACCACTGGCCTAGTGTCTATAAGACTGGTGATCTCCCTCTTTAAGGAACAACTCACCTTTCCACTGATCCCAAGGCACATGCTGCATCCCCCTCACCTCTATTGTTACGCACCTGCGGCAGTCATTCAGAAAAACCTGGCACCGGTACATTTCAACTTTTAAAACCCACCAGCGGCCGGTCTGGGATCTAAAAAATTCTGGGGCCGGGCGCTGGCTTCCCCCCCACCCCCCACCATTCTGTGTGAAACCCCTCAGGGCGCCAGTAATAACTCACCTTCCCCCAGTCCAAAGGCACATGTGAGGTCTCTCGTCCAATCAGAGCAGTTTGACTTTTGGCAGACAGCTCTTACAGCTCTTATTGTTTACAATGTGGAGCGTGTGCTGCCGCATCCCCCTGCGACATGCGTGCGAGAGATGCGGCAGCGTGTGCTCCCCATTGATTTCAATCAGAGCCCTTTGCCCTCTGATTGGACCAGGATAGATGAATTTTACTGCATGAACTGGGGGGGGGGGGAGCAGAGCAGAGCATCTCAATTCGAGGTGCCCTGGGAGCACGGAACAAAACCTGGTAAAGTCAAATTCCTTGGTTTTGTTCCGTTTTAATTCAGGATGCCCCATGCAGGAGGAGCAAAACCCGGGATAGTAAGAGCTCCTCTATAAAGGGGAACAAATCCTAGGATTTTGACTATTCTGGGTTTTGTTCCCTGCTCTGGGGGGCATCCCGATTTGCGATGCCTTTCTGTGTGAAACCCCCCAGATCACTTGTACAAACTCACCTTTTCCCAATCCTACAGCACATGGACGGGCTTTCGTCCAATCAGAGCCATTTGCTGTGCATTTTTTAAGTGGCTCTGTTTATGGCAATGGGGAGTGCGTGTGGCCACATCCCTAACAGCTCAAACATACTGGGGATGCGGCTGCCCAATATTTACATTGGCGAGGGAGCCAGGAAGAAGGTGAGTCTCGCGGCACCCGGGGGGGTCACACTGCAGAGAATCCCAATTTGGGGCCGGTCATCCGGTTTTGTTCCACTTTAAGTTGTATCTGTTTTTACCCGATTATTCCTTACAATGGATTCAAACCCAGGATTTTCACCCCCTTTTGGGCTCAGGTCTACAGAGGCATCCTGATTTGAGACATATGACGGGGTTTCACACAGCAGGACATCTCGATTTGGGAGAACTGTCACCTGGTTTTGGTCCACTTGAATCAGTTAATAATATACAACTTATTGGTAAGATTGTCGACCAGCATTAGTTTTGTAGCTTGCAGATGGTAATCAAACACTGGCGACTGATGAGAAACCTAGGCCCTTATTTAACAAAGGATAGCGCCAGGTAGCGAATGGTGAGCAAACGGTAATGACGCTCACCGCCACGAGAACGCCGGCTCCCCTCCGCAATCACACATTTATCAAGCCGATCCTGCTTAGCGACTGACAGAGCGCCAGATAGCGAATCATTCATCATTATTCCAGCCTCACCCCACAGTGCCAGCGAGCGACCTTGAACAGCGACAGGTATGACCTCTCGCTACCTGGCGCTCTCCAATGCATTTCAATGGAACAATCTTTAAATATTCATAATTAATTGCTAATGATGTTTTTTTTTTTTTTTTTTTAAATGGCAAAAATTCTGTGACCACTTCTGCCATGTTAGATATTTTTTTAAGGTAAAAAAAAAAAAAAAATCATTTGTGCAGAATTGATATTACAGGTCTGATATTAATGTATTCATATTACAAAATGTTTGTAAAAACATGTTTATTTTTTTTCCAAAAATATGGTGGTTTGGGGGTTAAAAAACTACTTTTAACCCATCGCCTCCAGCGCTCTGGGGTTTAAACATGCATTTCACAGCGTGAGAATTTTTTGAGCGTGATTTGTTAATGAATATGGTGGGAGCCGTTCGCTATGGCCATTCGCTGTCATGCGCTCCCATACAGCGCGGAACCTGCCAAACAGCGACTCCTAACCCCGTATTCAACATTACCGCACACCGACTGAGTCGCTGTCAACAGCCGAACAACGGCCAAGCACAGCGAATACTAGCGGGCGCTGTGAAAATAACGCTACTGTCGCTCATCTGTCGCTACCTGGCGCTATTAATGAATCGGCCTCCTAGATTGAGTAGCAGGAGGGTGACATGAGGAATCTGATGAGGTTGGTTGACTCGCCTTGACTTTGCCACACGTACGCTGATGTTTGTTTTCCCTGAATCCTTCAGGGCTGAGCACAGGGGAGCATGTGATCACATCGCTTTTTCCAGGGCTCAGCGGCGTCTCCTGCGTGTGCGGTGACAGGTTAGTTTGCAGCACATTCCTGGGTCACATAGTAACCGGACGCAACGCGTGTCATCCTGCAGCTCGTCCATCTCTCCCTGTCGCTGCTGGAGCCACTGATCCTGTGAGTATTTTTTATCCTTTACCCTCCCTACCTTGTCCTTCCTCCCCTCATTGCTTTTTCCTGTGCTTGATATTTTACTTGTATTTCTCATGACTGCTGATTAGTTTTATTCCCTAATCGTTCCCTTCCTTTTCTAATTCTTACCCTGTCATTTTCTGTTCATTGCCCTTTTGCCACGATTGGGGATGATTCAGTAAGAGTTGAAAAGAATACTCTTGGTCAGGGCAGGCGTCACTACTGGGCATAGTGGGGCAGGTGCCGAGGCCCTGCACCTTGGGCCCATCTCCTTCCCTCTACCCTGGGCAGCCTCTATGCAGGATACAGGGCTATGCAGTAACCTGGACTAAGGACTGTCAGCCAGGGGCAGATTGGCGACTGGGAGAGCCTTTCTTTTTGTCACTACTTTTGTTCTTCTTCTGTTTCTTTCTATTCTTTCTTTTTGTTTTATTTCTTTCCATCTATTCTTTGTTTCTTTCTTTTCTTTCTTTTTGTTTTAGTTCTTTGTGTCCATCTATTCTTTGGGCCTTATTTATCAAGGGATAGCGCCAGGTAGTGTCTCACTAGCGCCAGGTAGCGCCAGCTATCGGCGGCTACCAACTCCAGAACGCCAGGCGGCGGACACAATGACGCATTTATCACGCTAAATGAGGCTAGCGCCGGCGAGAGCAACAGCTAGCGCGGGATTCATCATGTAGCAGACTTCAGCGAACAGCGCCGCTGCTAATCCCATCACAGCGCCAGGTCTGACCTCTTGCTACCTGAGAGGTTGTTTGGGGGTTAAAAAACTACTTTTAACCCATCGCCGCCAGCGCTCTGGGGTTTAAACAAGCATTTCACAGCGCGAGAATTTTTTTGAGCGTGATTTGTTAATGAATATGGTGGGAGCCGTTCGCTCTGGCCATTCGCTGTCATGCGCTCCCATACAGCGTGGAACCTGTGAAACAGCGACTCCTAACCCCGTATTCAACATTACCGCACACCGACTGAGTCGCTGTCAACAAGCAAACAACGGGCAAGCACAGCGAATACTAGAGGGCGCTGTGAAAATCACGCTACTGGCGCTCATCTGTCGCTACCTGGCGCTATTAATGAATTTGCCTCCCCGTTTCTTTCTATTCTTTTTGTTGTATTTCTTTCTTTCCATCTATTCTTTGTTTCCTTCTATTATTTTTGTTTTTTTCCTTTCCATCTATTTTATGTTTCTTTCTATTCTTTTTGTTTTATTTCTTTTTTTCCATCTATTCTTTGTTTCCTTCTATTATTTTTGTTTTATTCCTTTCCATCTATTTTTGTTTCTTTCTATTCTTTTTGTTTTAGTTCTTTTTTCCATCTAATTCTTTGTTTCCTTCTATTCTTTTTGTTTTATTTCTTTCCATTTATTCTTTGTTTCTTTCTATTCTTTTTGTTTTATTTCTTTCCATCTATTCCTTGTTTCTTTCTATTCTTTTTGTTTTATTTCTTTCCATCTATTCTTTGTTTCTTTTTTTCATCTGCTTGTTCGGTCATTCCTTCTCTTTCTTTTTTTCTGTTAGTCCTTCTAATCTGTCTTCTCACCCCTCTCTTCTTTTTTTCTGTCATTCCTTTTGTTCTTTCTTTTTTTTTTGTCATTCTTTTTTTTTTGTTCCATTCATTTATTCTCTGCTTTCGTTCTTTATTTTTTAAAATGTATTTATATTGCCCAGGGGCCCGCATAAACCTGGTCTTCCAGGTAAAAAAAAAAGCAGGAATTAGTCATTGCAAGCTCCTGGAAAAGAGTCAACGATCCCTTTCAATATGTAAAAGAGGCTGAACGGAATATTTGGCCCTTATTTATCACGGGCTAGCGACAGGTAGTGTCTGACGAGCGCCAGGTAGCGGCAGCTATCGGCGGCTACCGACTCAAGTACGCCCGGCGGCGGTCACAATGACGCATTTATCACGCTAAATGAGGCTAGCGCCGGCGAGAGCGACGGCTAGCGCGGCATTCATCATGAAGCCGCCTGGACCGAACAGCGCCGCTGCTAATCCCATCACAGCGCCAGGTATGAGCTGTCGCTCCCTGGCGATGTCCAATGCATTTCAATGGAGCAATCTATAATTAATCATAATTAATTGGTATTAACTTTTTTTTTTTTTTTTTTTTTTAATGTCAAAAATTCGGAGACCACTTCTGCAATGTTAGGATTTATTTTTAAGTAAAAAAAAATTTAAAAAAAAATTTGTGCAGAATTGATATTAATGTATTCATATTACAAAATGATTCTAAAAACATATAATGTTACATTCAAAAAATATGGTTGTTTAGGGGTTAAAAACTAGTTAATACACATCGCCGCCAGCGCTCTGGGGTTTAAACAAGGAATGGACAGCGACAGCAAATTCGGAGCGTGATTTGTTGATGAATATGAAGCTAGCCGTTCGCTCTGGCCATTCGTTGTCAGGCGCTCACATACAACGCTGGACCTGTGAAACAGCGACCCCCCAGCCCGTATTCAACATTACCGCACACCGACTGAGTCGCTGTCATCAAGCTAATGCCGGCCAAGCACAGCGAATACTAGCTGGCGCTGGGAAAATCACGCTACTGGCGCTCATCTGTCGCTACCTGGCGCTATTAATGAATCGGCCTCACTACTAGTTCCAGGAATTGCCAGATGAGCATCTGTGTAGCTTAGAGCAATAACTAGAAGACGCGGCATTGATGAATGTGATGTGTGTTGGGCGCTGTAACAACAATATAACGCTGGCGCTCATCTGTCGCTACCTGGCGCTATTAATGAATCGGCCTCCCCGTTAACGAGAAGGTGACGAGCATCCTGAAAGACTCTCATGAGATATTTAGGAGGATATGGGGCCTATGCCTTCCCAGAAATAGGCAATGTACTGCTACAGTGAGAGGTGGCCCCAACTACTACTACTTACCTCATCCCCCCTTGTCTCCCCTCCCCCCTTTTTTTTTTCTTTCGTTCTTCTCCTCCCCCTTCCTTTCCTCATACCCCTTCTTTCCTCGTTTCTGTTCCTGGACATCCTTTATCCCCCCCCCCCCTGTTAACCCAAAGCTGAAGTATGGCGATGTGGAAGATCAGATGGGATGGGTTAACCAACCCACCCATAGGCCCAACACCATGACTAGCACACATAGCGGGAGAGAAGTCTCTTGCACGTTAGCATCCAAAAGGTTCATGACATTTCTGAATGGGCTGCTGTCTCTTTTGTGTGTGTGCATTTAAAGTGGACCAAAACCCAGGATAATCAATAGTTTTAACTATCCTGGGTTTTGGTCCTTGCCCCCGGGGTGCCCCGCTGTGTGAAACCTCCCAGGACGCATCCTCTGCCTCCCACTAACAGGGTGCGTGCCCGCGCCGGACATTCACAAATGGCCTTTCCCTTCTTTTTCTTGTTGTTTATTTTTTCTTTTTCATATTATGCCCTTTGCTATTTTCTCTACTTCATTAAAGTCATACTTCAGTAAAGAAAAAAAAAATATATATATATACTATACTCACTCTTAATCCCACCCAGGCTATTGCAGGTGTATACACACTTACCCACTTACTCACACTTATCGCCCAATCCGAGTCCTGCGCCAGGCGCCCCTCCCTCCCCCAGGCGCCACCACAGCTCAGCCTTAGAGGCTGATTCACTGGCCCTTATTTATCAAGGGCTAGCGCCAGGTAGTGTCTGACGAGCGCCAGGTCCCGCCAGCTATCGGCGGCTACCGAATCAAGTACGCCCGGCGGCGGTCACAATGACGCATTTATCACGCTAAATGAGGCTAGCGCCGGCGAGAGCGTCAGCTAGCGCAGGATTCATCATGTAGCCGACTGCAACGAACAGCGCCGCTGCTAATCCCATCACAGCGACAGGTATGACCTGTCGCTCCCTGGCGTGGTCTAATGCATTTCAATGGAGCAATCTTTAAATAATCCTAATTAATTGCTATTACTGTTTTTTTTTTTTTTTTTTTTTTAATGTCAAAAATTCTGTGACCACTTCTGCAATGTTGGGTTTTTTTTTAAAGTAAAAAAAAAAATTGTGCAGAATTGATATTACAGGTCTGATATTCATGTATTCATATTACAAAATGTTTAGAAAAACTTGTATAATTTTTACATATAAAAAAATGGTTGTTTGGGGGTTAAAAACTACTTTACACACATCGCCATACTGTCTGTTATGGGTTTAAACAAGGAATTCACAGCGCGAGAAATTTTTGAGCGTGATTTGTTAATGAATCTGCAGCAAGCCGTTCGCTCTGGCCATTCGCTGTCAGGCGCACCCATACAACGCTGAACCTGTGAAACAGCGACTCCTAACCCCGTATTCAACATTACCGCACACCGACTGAGTCGCTGTCAACAAGCAAACCCCGGCCAAGCACAGCGAATACTAGCTGGCGCTGTGAAAATCACGCTACTGGCGCTCATCTGTCGCTACCTGGCGCTATTAATGAATCGGCCTCACTACTAGTTCCAGGAATTGCCAGATGAGCATCTGTGTAGCTTAGAGCAATAACTAGAAGACGCGGCATTGATGAATGTGATGTGTGTTGGGCGCTGTAACAACAATATAACGCTGCAGCGAGCAACGGGTAGCGCCAGCTCAGTGCATCCGGCACTTGGCGCTTCAGACCATATTTAACACAGCGCCGGCGCTCTAAAGCTGGGCGCTGTAGCATAGAGCGCCAGGCCCTGTGTGATCAAAGTCTATTTTTGAACAAAGCCAAAACACATGTAATGACATTGTTTAAACACTGTGACGATAACCCTTTAGTGCCAGACCTGTAATGACAATTCTGCATAAAAATCTAAAAAGTCCAATAGGGTGCTCTGGCAAGTGTGTATACACCGCGCCAGCAGCGATAACCTGCGCGTGAGTATACTGTTTTTTTTTTTTGTTTTAGACTGAAGTATGACTTTAACTATCTTTTTCCATCTTTTATTTGCGGTCCCCTTTCCTTCTCTCTTACCCTTTCCCTGGGGATCGTTGGTATTCGTACCACGGGACATGCACAGGCTTTCAGCCAATCACTGTCACTGGCACAGGAACCCAGATTTGTTACTAGTCACCGCCTCTCAGTGCTGATAACACCCATAGCTTTTCTACTCAGTTCATTTCCTGCCTTTGTGACCCGTCAGAGAGATAAGATACATTTTAAGAGGGAGAAAGAGATTATAGCCATTAAAAAGGGCTGAAGAAACAAAAAAAGGATACTCATCTGTGGTCAGGTGCGGATGGGGATACCCCCCCGGTAATAAGCGGGGTGCAGAATCCCCCCCAATCACTCCATCACAAGCAGTTCAGCAGAGCACCCCCTAAATCACCCCATAGCACACAGTATGAAAGAACATCCCCCTAAATCACCCCATAACTGACAGTATGGCAGAGCTCCACCCCCCCCAATCACCCTATAACAGGCAGTATGGCAAAGCATCCCCCCAAATCACCCCATTACAGGCAGTATGGCAGAGCACCCCCTAAATCACCTCATAATAGGCAGTATGGTAGAACATACCCCCAAATCACCCTATAACAGACAGTATGGCAGAGCATCCCCCCAAATCACCCTATAACAGACAGTATGGCAGAGCACCCCCTAAATAACCCCATAGCAGGCAGTAGGGCAGATCATCCCATAACAGGCAGTATGGCAGAGCATCCCCCCAAATCACCCCATAACAGGCAGTATGGCAGAGCATCCCCCCCAAATCACCCCATAACAGGCAGTATGGCAGAGCATCCCCCCAAATCACCCCATAACAGGCACTATGGCAGAGCATCCCCCCAAATCACCCCATAACAGGCAGTATGGCAGAGCATCCCCCCAAATCACCCCATAACAGGCACTATGGCAGAGCATCCCCCCCAAATCACCCCATAACAGGCAGTATGGCAGAGCATCCCCCCAAATCACCCCATAACAGACAGTATGGCAGAGCATCCCCCCAAATCACCTCATAACAGACAGTATGGCAGCGCATTCCCCCAATCACCCCATAACAGGCAGTATGGCAGAGCATCCCCCCAAATCACCCCATAACAGGCAGTATGGCAGAGCATCCCCCCAAATCACCTCATAACAGACAGTATGGCAGAGCATCCCCCCAATCACCCCATAACAGGCAGTATGGCAGAGCATCCCCCCAAATCACCCCATAACAGGCAGTATGGCAGAGCATCCCCCTAAATCACCCCATAACAGGCAGTGTGGCAGAGCATCCCCCCAAATCACCCCATAACAGACAGTATGGCAGAGCATCCCCCCAAATCACCCCATAACAGGCACTATGGCAGAGCATCCCCCCCAAATCACCCCATAACAGGCAGTATGGCAGAGCATCCCCCCAAATCACCCCATAACAGGCAGTATGGCAGAGCATCCCCCCAAATCACCCCATAACAGGCAGTATGGCAGAGCATCCCCCCAAATCACCCCATAACAGGCAGTATGGCAGAGCATCCCCCCAAATCACCCCATAACAGGCAGTATGGCAGAGCATCCCCCCAAATCACCCCATAACAGACAGTATGGCAGAGCATCCCCCCAAATCACCCCATAACAGACAGTATGGCAGAGCATCCCCCCAAATCACCCCATAACAGACAGTATGGCAGAGCATTCCCCCAATCACCCCATAACAGACAGTATGGCAGAGCATCCCCCCAAATCACCCCATAACTGACAGTATGGCAGAGCATCACCCCATAACAGGCAGTATGGCAGAGCATCCCCCCAAATCACCCCATAACAGACAGTATGGCAGAGCATTCCCCCAATCACCCCATAACAGACAGTATGGCAGAGCATCCCCCCAAATCACCCCATAACTGACAGTATGGCAGAGCATCACCCCATAACAGGCAGTATGGCAGAGCATCCCCCCAAATCACCCCATAACAGGCAGTATGGCAGAGCATCCCCCCCAATCACCCCATAACAGGCAGTATGGCAGAGCATCCCCCCAAATCACCCCATAACAGGCAGTATGGCAGAGCATCCCCCTAAATCACCCCATAACAGGCAGTATGGCAGAGCATCCCCCCAAATCACCCCATAACAGACAGTATGGCAGAGCATCCCCCCAAATCACCCCATAACAGACAGTATGGCAGAGCATCCCCCCAAATCACCCCATAACAGGCAGCATGGCAGAGCATCCCCTCAAATCACCCCATAACAGACAGTATGTCAGAGCATCCCCCCAAATCACCCCATAACAGACAGTATGTCAGAGCATCCCCCCAAATCACCCCACAACAGACAGTATGTCAGAGCATCCCCCCAAATCACCCCATAACAGACAGTATGTCAGAGCATCCCCCCAAATCACCCCATAACAGACAGTATGGCAGAGCATCCCCCCAAATCACCCCATAACAGACAGTATGGCAGAGCATCCCCCCAAATCACCCCATAACAGGCAGTATGGCAGAGCATCCCCCCAAATCACCCCATAACAGGCAGTATGTCAGAGCATCCCCCCAAATCACCCCATAACAGACAGTATGTCAGAGCATCCCCCCAAATCACCCCATAACAGACAGTATGGCAGAGCATCCCCCCAAATCACCCCATAACAGGCAGTATGTCAGAGCATCCCCCCAATCACCCCATAACAGACAGTATGGCAGAGCATTCCCCCAATCACCCCATAACAGACAGTATGGCAGAGCATCCCCCCAAATCACCCCATAACAGGCAGTATGGCAGAGCATCCCCCCAAATCACCCCATAACAGACAGTATGGCAGAGCATCCCCCCAAATCACCCCATAACAGGCAGTATGGCAGAGCATCCCCCCAAATCACCCCATAACAGACAGTATGGCAGAGCATTCCCCCAATCACCCCATAACAGACAGTATGTCAGAGCATCCCCCCAAATCACCCCATAACAGACAGTATGGCAGAGCATCCCCCCAAATCACCCCATAACAGACAGTATGGCAGAGCATTCCCCCAATCACCCCATAACAGACAGTATGTCAGAGCATCCCCCCAAATCACCCCATAACAGGCAGTATGGCAGAGCATCCCCCTAAATCACCCTATAACAGGCAGTATGGCAGAGCATTCCCCCAATTACCCCATAACAGGCAGTATGGCAGAGCATCCCCCCATAACAGACAGTATGGCAGAGCATCCCCCCAAATCACCCCATAACAGACAGTATGGCAGAGCATCCCCCCAAATCACCCCATAACAGGCAGTATGTCAGAGCATCCCCCCAAATCACCCCATAACAGACAGTATGTCAGAGCATCCCCCCAAATCACCCCATAACAGACAGTATGGCAGAGCATCCCCCCAAATCACCCCATAACAGGCAGTATGGCAGAGCATCCCCCCAAATCACCCCATAACAGGCAGTATGTCAGAGCATCCCCCCAAATCACCCCATAACAGACAGTATGGCAGAGCATCCCCCCAAATCACCCCATAACAGGCAGTATGGCAGAGCATCCCCCCAAATCACCCCATAACAGACAGTATGGCAGAGCATTCCCCCAATCACCCCATAACAGGCAGTATGTCAGAGCATCCCCCCAAATCACCTCATAACAGACAGTATGGCAGAGCATTCCCCCAATCACCCCATAACAGACAGTATGGCAGAGCATCCCCCCAAATCACCCCATAACAGACAGTATGGCAGAGCATTCCCCCAATCACCCCATAACAGACAGTATGGCAGAGCATCCCCCTAAATCACCCTATAACAGGCAGTATGGCAGAGCATCCCCCCAAATCACCTCATAACAGACAGTATGGCAGAGCATTCCCCCAATCACCCCATAACAGACAGTATGGCAGAGCATTCCCCCAAATCACCTCATAACAGACAGTATGGCAGAGCATTCCCCAAATCACCTCATAACAGACAGTATGGCAGAGCATTCCCCAAATCACCTCATAACAGACAGTATGGCAGAGCATTCCCCCAATCACCCCATAACAGACAGTATGTCAGAGCATCCCCCCAAATCACCCCATAACAGACAGTATGGCAGAGCATCCCCCCAAATCACCCCATAACAGACAGTATGGCAGAGCATTCCCCCAAATCACCCCATAACAGACAGTATGGCAGAGCATCCCCCCAAATCACCCCATAACAGGCAGTATGGCAGAGCATCCCCCCAAATCACCCCATAACAGGCAGTATGGCAGAGCATTCCCCCAAATCACCTCATAACAGACAGTATGTCAGAGCATCCCCCCAAATCACCCCATAACAGGCAGTATGGCAGAGCATCCCCCCAAATCACCTCATAACAGACAGTATGGCAGAGCATTCCCCCAAATCACCTCATAACAGACAGTATGGCAGAGCATCCCCCCAAATCACCCCATAACAGGCAGTATGGCAGAGCATCCCCCCAAATCACCTCATAACAGACAGTATGTCAGAGCATCCCCCCAATCACCCCATAACAGACAGTATGGCAGAGCATTCCCCCAATCACCCCATAACAGGCAGTATGGCAGAGCATCCCCCTAAATCACCCCATAACAGACAGTATGTCAGAGCATCCCCCCAATCACCCCATAACAGACAGTATGGCAGAGCATTCCCCCAATCACCCCATAACAGGCAGTATGGCAGAGCATCCCCCTAAATCACCCTATAACAGACAGTATGGCAGAGCATTCCCCCAATCACCCCATAACAGGCAGTATGGCAGAGCATCCCCCTAAATCACCCTATAACAGACAGTATGGCAGAGCATCCCCGCAAATCACCCCATAACAGGCAGTATGGCAGAGCATCCCCCAAATCACCCCATAACAGACAATATGGCAGAGCATCCCCCCAAATCACCCCATAACAGACAATGTGTGTGATCTGCCTCAAATACCAGGGGAAAATGTATCCAATCTGCATAGTGAACGGGGTCAGATTATAACGCGTGGGCACCTTTCCTCAGCGTGGGGATTAGGATTGAAGGGCCTTTTTATGTTAGAAGCAAACAGTGTCGAGTGTCTGACACAGCGGGTGATTGTGCGATGGCATGTAAACATTGCATAACACGGCACGCTCTGTTATTAATGACGCCATAGAGAGGGAAAGACCTGTATAGACGGATCTCTGTGCAGCGCCTGCCCTGGGGAATGCTGGGAAGAAACGTAGCTCAATACGACACCTAGGACCTAGCTAGGATCTACCTGCTGCCCCGCTAGGCTAACAAGAAAGACTCTCTCTTAAATAATTGTTAAAATGTATAAGAGACCTGCCAGCCAAATAAAGCCCCCCTCAATCTATAACTGGGCCCTCAGCCAAAGGACTACCCCCCCAACATAGTCCTATGCCATATAAATACCCATCACAAGGGAGCCCTATGCCATATGAATATTCCCCCTCCTCAATCCATTGGTGAGCCCTATACCAAATGAATACCCCCTCCTTAATCCATAGGAGAGCCCTATACCAAATGAATACCCCCTCCTTAATCCATTGGTGAGCCCTATACCAAATGAATACCCCCTCCTTAATCCATTGGTGAGCCCTATACCAAATGAATACCCCCTCCTTAATCCATAGGAGAGCCCTATACCAAATGAATACCCCCTCCTTAATCCATTGGTGAGCCCTATACCAAATGAATACCCCCTCCTTAATCCATAGGAGAGCCCTATACCAAATGAATACCCCCTCCTTAATCCATAGGAGAGCCCTATACCAAATGAATACCCCCTCCTTAATCCATAGGAGAGCCCTATACCAAATGAATACCCCCTCCTTAATCCATAGGAGAGCCCTATACCAAATGAATACCCCCTCCTTAATCCATAGGCGAGCCCTATACCAAATGAATACCCCCTCCTCAATCCATAGGAGAGCCCTATGCCAAATGAATACCCCCTCCTCAATCCATAGGAGAGCCCTATGCCAAATGAATACCCCCTCCTCAATCCATAGGCGAGCCCTATGCCAAATGAATACCCCCTCCTCAATCCATAGGCGAGCCCTATGCCAAATGAATACCCCCTCCTCAATCCATAGGAGAGCCCTATACTAAATGAATACCCCCTCCTCAATCCATAGGCGAGCCCTATACCAAATGAATACCCCCTCCTTAATCCATAGGAGAGCCCTATACTAAATGAATACCCCCTCCTTAATCCATAGGAGAGCCCTATACCAAATGAATACCCCCTCCTTAATCCATAGGAGAGCCCTATACCAAATGAATACCCCCTCCTTAATCCATAGGAGAGCCCTATACCAAATGAATACCCCCTCCTCAATCCATAGGAGAGCCCTATGCCAAATGAATACCCCCTCCTCAATCCATAGGAGAGCCCTATACTAAATGAATACCCCCTCCTCAATCCATAGGCGAGCCCTATACCAAATGAATACCCCCTCCTTAATCCATAGGAGAGCCCTATACCAAATGAATACCCCCTCCTTAATCCATTGGTGAGCCCTATACCAAATGAATACCCCCTCCTTAATCCATAGGAGAGCCCTATACCAAATGAATACCCCCTCCTTAATCCATAGGAGAGCCCTATACCAAATGATTACCCCCTCCTTAATCCATAGGCGAGCCCTATGCCAAATGAATACCCCCTCCTCAATCCATAGGCGAGCCCTATGCCAAATGAATACCCCCTCCTTAATCCATAGGAGAGCCCTATACCAAATGAATACCCCCTCCTCAAACCATAGGAGAGCCCTATACCAAATGAATACCCCCTCCTCAATCCATAGGCGAGCCCTATACCAAATGAATACCCCCTCCTTAATCCATAGGCGAGCCCTATGCCAAATGAATACCCCCTCCTTAATCCATAGGAGAGCCCTATACCAAATGAATACCCCCTCCTTAATCCATAGGAGAGCCCTATACCAAATGAATACCCCCTCAGCTCAATCCTTAGGAGAGCCCTATACCAAATGAATACCCCCTCCTCAATCCATAGCAGAGCCCTATGCCAAATGAATACCCCCTCCTTAATCCATAGGAGAGCCCTATACCAAATGAATACCCCCTCCTCAAACCATAGGAGAGCCCTATGCCAAATGAATACCCCCTCCTTAATCCATAGGAGAGCCCTATACCAAATGAATACCCCCTCCTCAAACCATAGGAGAGCCCTATGCCAAATGAATACCCCCTCAATTCATAAGAGATCCCCATGCGAAATAAATATTCTCCATCAAGCCATAGAAGAGCCTTATGCCAAATTAATAACCCCTCATCAATCCATAGGACAGTCCTATGGCAAGTTAATGCCCCCCCCGCCCTCAATTCACAGGGAGGTCATATGCCAAATGAATACCCCCTCAATTCATAAGAGAGCCCCATGCCAAATAAATATTTTCCTTCAATCCATGGGAAAGCCCTATGGCAAATGAATACACTCTCAATTTATAAGAGAGCCCTATGCCAAATGAATATTCCCCCCTCAATCCATAAGACACCTCAGCCAAATGTATGCTCCCCTTAATTTATATACAGGAGAGCCCTATGCCAAGCAAACGAATGCCCCCCTCAATCCATAAGAGACCCCTCAGCCAAACGAATGCCTTTCAATCCACAAGGCAGCTGTCATCCTAAATAATACCCTCCTGAATCCATAAGAGACCTCTCAGCCAGAACCAAGCAAATACTTCTAAATCCAAAAGAGACCCCTCAGCCAAAAGATTATCCTCTGAATGTATAAGAGACCCCCTCAGCCAAAAGATTATCCTCTGAATATATAACAGACCCCTCAGCCAAAAGATTATCCTCTGAATGTATAAGAGACCCCTCAGCCAAAAGATTATCCTCTGAATGTATAAGAGACCCCTCAGCCAAAAGATTATCCTCTGAATATATAAGAGACCCCTCAGCCAAAAGATTATCCTCTGAATGTATAAGAGACCCCCTCAGCCAAAAGATTATCCTCTGAATGTATAAGAGACCCCCTCAGCCAAAAGATTATCCTCTGAATGTATAAGAGACCCCTCAGCCAAAAGATTATCCTCTGAATGTATAAGAGACCCCTCAGCCAAAAGATTATCCTCTGAATGTATAAGAGACCCCTCAGCCAAAAGATTATCCTCTGAATGTATAAGAGACCCCTCAGCCAAAAGATTATCCTCTGAATGTATAACAGACCCCTCAGCCAAAAGATTATCCTCTGAATGTATAAGAGACCCCTCAGCCAAAAGATTATCCTCTGAATGTATAAGAGACCCCCTCAGCCAAAAGATTATCCTCTGAATGTATAAGAGACCCCCTCAGCCAAAAGATTATCCTCTGAATGTATAAGAGACCCCTCAGCCAAAAGATTATCCTCTGAATGTATAAGAGACCCCTCAGCCAAAAGATTATCCTCTGAATGTATAAGAGACCCCTCAGCCTAAAGATTATCCTCTGAATGTATAAGAGACCCCTCAGCCAAAAGATTATCCTCTGAATATATAAGAGACCCCTCAGCCTAAAGATTATCCTCTGAATGTATAAGAGACCCCTCAGCCTAAAGATTATCCTCTGAATGTATAAGAGACCCCTCAGCCTAAAGATTATCCTCTGAATGTATAAGAGACCCCTCAGCCAAAAGATTATCCTCTGAATGTATAAGAGACCCCTCAGCCAAAAGATTATCCTCTGAATGTATAAGAGACCCCCTCAGCCAAAAGATTATCCTCTGAATGTATAAGGGACCCCTCAGCCTAAAGATTATCCTCTGAATGTATAAGAGACCCCTCAGCCAAAAGATTATCCTCTGAATGTAATAGAGACCCCCTTAGCCAAAAGAACCTGGTTCATAAGAGATCCCTTAACCCAATGTGTACATCCTTAAAAAAAAAAAAAAAAAAAAAAATAATAAAAAAATACATATATATATATATATATATATATATATATATATATATGCCCCCCTCCAGCAGCTGTCAGCGCACGGCAGTCAGCATGGCTGCAGATACCTGTGACCACCTACCAGCACCATTTATTGAGTCACTGCCAGCCTGCCTAGCTGCTGCACATTGCGGTTACTGTGGATATTAGCTGGTGGTCATTATAACTTGACTGTGACTGTCTTGTATATAGAAATGGGTGGCTGAGTAACGCCCCTTGTGTCCAGCCACCCTCGGTCGTGAGCAGTATGGCTTTAGCAGAAATCCTGCTCTGCCTGTCAGCTATATGCAGAAGGAGGTCTCCTCTGTATGGGAGCAGTTTGGAGCTAGATTGCCCTTGGTTATAAGGAGTCCCCCCGGTGCCTGCACAATGCAGCCATTCTGCCTGCTGCCTATAAATATGTGCTGCTGTTGCCGCCAGTGTCCTCGGGAGAGTAGACACACTGTTACCAGGGACGGGATCCTGTAAACAGGCTGCCTGGCGGATGCTGCCCACACTGGCATCTCACAGTCCTCCCCCGCACCTCGCCATTGTGACTGCTCTCTGCTCCTCGCTCTGCCTCTTCCAGCACAGGTAGGTGCCATTATGCTTCTAGGCCTGGGTACCACACAGGGTCTCTGCCCACCATGCCTCTGCTCCCTGGGCAAACCCCTGAAACAGGGCACTTATCCTGCTTCACATTTTGTTTCTTGCTTCAGTGAAATGATTTGGGCTTTCAGGGTAAGGTTTGGGTACAGTGCAGCCATAGGCTAGGCACAATTTCAGGATCAGACATGCATACCTGAGTCCATGTCCCCCTGTCCCTTGTTGTTCTCATTTGTCCCTCTTTGAGGTGTAACATGCAGATCTGTATCAATAAATAATTCATTCGCTTATTCAAAGTGTTTATATTGTTGTAACTGTTACAACATATCTCCTATCTATCCCTCAATTAGGGTGTGTGGCTTAATTTAACAATTGTCCCTCTTTCCCACCCTGAAAAGTTGGGAGGTATATATAAAGCAATGTAAACACTTTAAATAGGCAAATGAATCATTTATTGGTGCAGATATGCAAGTTACACCTCAAAGAGGGACATAGGCGAGCAGCGAGGGACAGGGGGACTTTAACTCAAAAGATGGACAGTCTCTCTAAATTAGGGACACTTGAGATGTATGTCTATGGACATGCAAAGTGTGCAACAAAGCTGCTTTGAGCTCATGTTAACCAATATTAAAGTGGACCAAAACCCAGGATTTCGACTATCCTAGGTTTTGGTCCTTGCCCCCTGGGCACCCCGATCGGGGGTGCCCCACTGTGTGAGACCCCCCAGGTTGCTGAGCGCAACTCACCTCTTCCTGGTTTCTGCAGAGCATGTGCGGCCGATCGTCCAATCAGCGTGCTCGGAGCTGCTGATGTCACGTCGTCTAAGCCAGCGTCTAAGGCCAGAGGCTCTGAGCACACTCGGGGGCGCTTCCCCCGCTTCCCTCTAACAGGGAGCATGTCATTCACAAATGCCTGGCACATGCACGCATCCTGCTAGAGAGATTATGGGAAGGCGAGCGTGGCTCGCGCATGCGTCTTTACAATCTGCTGTAACCCAATTGTAGCCGCTTGTGATTCTGATCAAATACAAACTATATAGGTTGGGTCCAGTTAAAATGGAACAAAACGGGGAGGCCGATTCATTAATAGCGCCAGGTAGCGACAGATGAGCGCCAGTAGTGTTATTTTCACAGCGCCCGCTAGTATTCGCTGTGCTTGCCCGTTGTTTGGCTGTTGACAGCGACTCAGGCGGTGTGCGGTAATGTTGAATACGGGGTTAGGAGTCGCTGTTTGACAGGTTCCGCGCTGTATGGGAGCGCATGACAGCGAATGGCCATAGCGAACGGCCATATTCATTAACAAATCACGCTCAAAAAATTCTCGCGCTGTGAAATGCTTGTTTAAACCCAGAGCGCTGGCGGCGATGGGTTAAAAGTAGTTTTTTAACCCCCAAACAACCATATTTTTTGAGGGAAAAAAAACATGTTTTTACAAACATTTTGTAATATGAATACATTAATATCAGACCTGTAATATCAATTCTGCACATTTTTTTTTTTTTTTACCTTAAAAAAAATATCTAACATTGCAGAAGTGGTCACAGAATTTTTGCCATTTAAAAAAAAAAAAAAAAAAAAAAAAAAAAAAACATTAATAGCAATTAATTATGAATATTTAAAGATTGCTCCATTGAAATGCATTGGAGAGCGCCAGGTAGCGAGAGGTCATACCTGTCGCTGTTCAAGGTTGCTCGCTGGCGCTGTGGGGTGAGGCTGGAATAATGATGAATGATTCGCTATCTGGCGCTCTGTCAGTCGCTAAGCAGGATCGGCTTGATAAATGTGTGATTGTGGTGGGGAGCCGGCGTTCTCGTGGCGGTGAGCGTCATTACTGTTCGCTCACCATTCGCTACCTGGCGCTATCCCTTGTTAAATAAGGGCCTAATATAAATGAGGTGATCCTCTTTGGGGGATGCCCCACAGTGTGAAAGCCTTTGATTTTCCCATAAACTCCCCTTAAACCTTAAATAGCAGCTGTGACAAAGCCTCTCCTCAGGCCTGCACAGCCCTGCCGACAGACATTATTATTATTGTATTTATAAAGCGCCAGCATCTTCCATGGTGCTGTACAACATGAAATTACAGGGTAAAACAACTAACTTACAGTCATACTGAAATACACAGGGAGAGGTGGCCCTTCCCGTGCAGGCAAACAATCGAAAGCACTGAAACTTAACCTGCGGTACGTGTGCCCCAGGGGGTACAGGGGGATGTTTGGGGTACACCAACAAAAGAGGTCTGATGGGTCTATTATATTATATTAACAGTAACTGTTGGAACTTCTTGGCTCTAGGGCATACCTACTAAGTGTCCCTGATTGGCAGGGACTGTCCCTCTTTTGAATCCGTGCCCCCCATTCCTTGTTGTTCTCATTTGTCCCTCTTTGAGGTGTAACATGCAGATCTGTATGAATAAATCATTCATTTGCCTGTTCAAAGTGTTTATATTGCTGTAACTGTTACATCTCCTATCCATTCCCCAATGAGGGGGGTGTGGCTATTTTGCCAAATGTCCCTCTTTCCCACCCTGACAAGTTGCTAGCTATTCTAAGGGGTACTTGGAGTATAAAGTCTGAAAACCACTGACCTAAAGGATAAGTGGTGGAGACAAAAGGGAGGACACAAGTAGTATGTACTTAGAATGCTGGCAAGTTACCGTATATCTGAAGTATCTCAAGCAGTCTTTTATTTAGGCCAAGTGATATGCTCATCTGAATAGGTGGGTTTTGAGGACACCCTTAAAGAGGAACAAAACCCAGGAGTTTTCTGGGTTTTGTTCTGCACGCCCTGGCATACCCCGCAGTGTGAACCCCCCCAGATCGTCATCCAATCAGAGCCGCCCTCTGAAGTGACGGAATTTGGCAAGCAGCTCTGATTAGTGTGAATAGGGAATGAGAGCAGCCACATTTCCTGCTACCCTGCCATTGCACCTCAGCCTATCTGGGGCGGTAGTGCGCGGCGCACAACCTGAGGATGCCGGAATGCAGCCACTCTTACTCCACATTCGCAACATTAAGAGCTGCATTGCCAAATTACCTCAGTTTAGCGGGCGGCTCTGATTGGACGAGAGCCCACGTAGGTGCCATTGGAACAGGGAAAGGTGAGTGTGTACAGGCACCCTAGGGGGGGTCCACAAAGCGGGGAATTCCAATTCGGGATGCCCCAGGGGAAAGCCAGCGGCAAGCCCTGGAATCCTTTAGATTCCAGGTACAGCCCGGTTGGTTTGAATCCGCTATAGTGAAGAATTGTATAGGGGAGTAATGGGACGGACAGACATTCAAGTCTGCCAAGTATATCAGGTGTGCAGAACATGATGCTGCTAGAGGCCTGCACATGCACTGTGGGATTGAGAAACACAACAGTTAACAGTTATAGATGGGAAAGGCCACTTGCCCCCCCCCCCCCCCCCCCTTTCTTACCATCTTGTATAGGGGCACTCTAGCCACTAAGCGGGACAATACATTTTTCAAACTGCGAGCATTAGGGGCATTATAGGGGAATCATTGTGCTTACCTACTCCATATGTGCAGCAATTAACACTTTCAGACAACTCATTTGTTAATCAAATTTAAGTCCTAAATTATCCACTTTTTGGTGAACAAGAGCAAGTGAAAAATTTGTTTATCGAAACGCGTTCTTAAAGTGTAACTATAATACAAGAAAAACACTGAATCTTTGCACAAAAATGAATCATGACACTTGTGAAGTTTGTCTTCTCATTTTAATTATGATTAAAATAAATATTGATGTTTTTAAGCAGTAAATTGTTAAATGGTCTCACTTGAATACATTTATATGGTCTGTACAAGGGGGATAGATGGAGTATTTCCTTTGATATATCGATATCAAGGACTATACAAAAATTGGCCAAAATAAAACAACTTGGAAAGAGTCGCAGGCCAACCTTGATATTTATTATAAAAATGTCTATCCAGCGGCGCATGTACGCTCGGCTCCGTCCGCTTTTCTTACCCGTCTTTTCTTAGGGCTTTATTTAAGAAATGCTAACAGCACATAGCGCCAGGTGTTTTTATTTTTCATGAGCGCCACCAGCAAGTTATATTTATGATGCATACAAATGTTTAGCGTCTCTCCTAGCGCCATGTAGCGTTCCATGTATCAATCGGGAGCACCGCTAGCTTTGATTTCAGTGTGTATGTCGGTCATTGTGATTTTCGTGTTTTATATTAAGGTGATCTTATATTAAAAACCCTAGATTTTTTATTAGGAAGCCATTAGGTATGCATTCCCTGTAGCAGGTAATCAGCTCTTTGTGGTTCTAAATTTGGGGTTTGCACCCGGCTTATTAATTAATCAGACTGTGCGCTATATTTTGTTTCTATTTTCGGGGAGGCCGATTCATTAACAGCGGCAGGTAGCGACAGTTGAGCGACTGTAGCAGTATTTTCACAGCGCCCGCTAGTAGTCGCTGTGCTTGGCCATTGATCGGTTGTTGATAGCGACTGAGTCGGTGTGCAGTAATGTGGAATACTGGGTGACGAGTCGCTATTTGACAGGTTCCGCAATGTATGGGTGCGCATGATAGCGACTGGTCAGAGCGACCGGCTCCCACCATATTCATCAGAAAATCACGCTCAAAAAATTCTCGTGCTGTGAAATGCATGTTTAAACCCCAGAGCGCTGGCGGCGATGTGTTAAAAGTAGTTTTTTAAGCCCCAAACAACCATATTTTTGGAAACCAAAAAAAAAAAAAAAATGTGAAAGAATTTAGTAATATGAATACAATAATATCAGACCTGTAATATCAATTCTGCACCATTTTTTTTTTTTTACCTTAAAAAAATTAACTAACATGGCAGAAGTGGTCACAGAATTTTTCACATTTTAAAAAAAAAACATTAATAACAATTAATTATGAATATTTAAAGATTGTTCCATTGAAATGCATTGGAGAGCGCCAGGTAGCGAGAGGCCATACCTGTCGCTGTTCAAGGTCAGATGCTGGCGCTGTGGGCTGAGGCTGGAATAATGATGAATGAGTGCCTATATGGCGCTATCTCAGTCGCTAAGCAGGATTGGCTTGATAAATGTGTGATTGTGGTGGGGAGCCGGCGTTCTCGTGGCGGGGCCCGTCATTACCGGCCGCTCACCAGTTGCTACCTGTCGCTATTCCTTCATAAATAAGGGCCTATGTCTTAGCCGGTGGGAATTCTTGTCAGCTAAGGGCCAAATTGAGCACCACCGGCCTTATCCCCCACTATGCTTGAACTAGGGATGTGGCAGCGCCGGCCATTTACAAATGCCTGGCGTGGGCACGCGCCCGGCTAAAGGTATATATCGGAGCACAGCTGCGGCCCGCACATGCACCATTGGATCAATGATCAGGTACATTTTACCAGCTTTACAAGGGGGTTTCAAACAGCTATTCGGGACACCCCGAGTAGTGAGGATCAGACGGCCCTGGAGTCTTACAGACTTACAGACAGAGGATTCCTGGTGACCTCCCAACGAGCGGCACCATCTTGCATCCCATCGAGCAGTGTGCGCATCAATGCAATAGAGTCGCCCAAAATCCCGCGAAACTTTGTGGAGCAGCAAGATCGTCTTGGGACATTGATGAGCACGGCTAAGGCCGCACTTGTCAGTTAGCAACGGCTAAGCAGGGGCTGATAGGTAAGTTACCAGCCCCTGTGACCCTTGGCACATGCTAATGTATATTCTGCACCCCTGGTGCTCATGACGGTGTGCAACAGAAAAAGGAGGTATCGGCAACACACCAACTTGTGTGGCTCTGCAGATGCGGCGGCCAGGGGAGGGCTTATCATTTCTGGGGCCACATGCAAAGTTGTATTTGGGGGCCAACATTTGTATAGCGAAATACAATATTGATTGTCTGGGGTGTAGCTGTGGCCTGTTTATAGGCTGAGGGAGCATGAGCACACGTGCAGGCTCACACAGAGGGGCATCCTGGAATTATCCGTCCATAGCATAGGAAAATGCCCATATGGCCGTCCAATTTCTACACCCTATGGCATCCCGGACCAGGATGCCCCAATGTGTGAAACCCCAAAAAATCCCTGCACCCACTCACCCAACCTTGTTCCAGTGGCGCATGCGCAGATCACGACTTCGCTTTACCTTTAGCTAGACGCAAACCCCGGCCATGTGATTGGCCGGCCCAGTTGGGGTGAGCATGGATGCAACCAGTGACCTGCTCTGTACCATTCAGCTTGCTGGCTGCTGTAATGTCACAGCATGTTGTATAACTGAATGGAGCTGAGTGCACTGATTCAGCAGCAGCTGGCTTATGTAAGTGTACAGTGGCTTCCTATCTGTTGCACACTGTGCGTTGTGTTACACAGCACCCAGCACTCGCCACAGCCCGCCTGCCGAGAGCCGTTATTTATTTTTTTAAACCAAAACTTTTCCACCTGGCAGGTGGGGGTCCCATGTGTTTGCATGGATTCCCTAGTGGTTTTTTGCATTTTGACATGAAAATGGCCCTTAAAGGAGAACTGCGACAAGTGGCACCGGGCCGGAGGGCTGCGGCCGCCAGCAATAGAATTTGGCCAGCAGGAGTTTAGAGCAGACAGGGGTGGGATGGATTACACATAAGTAGGCAACATTTTTTAACATAATGGCAGTTTTACCTCCACGTGTGGTGTGTCATACTACACTTTAAGGGGCCCACCAACGCTCTTGCCCAAGGGCCTACATAAACCAGGAGCAGGCCTTGCTCAGTTCCCCAGTGGAAGGAGAGGGGTCATGAACTGAAGATTCCAGGAGCCACACTATAAAGTTTCCCAGGATTTTAGCTTAACTACCATTCTATAAGCCTTCTGCTTCTTGGTAGAGTGGGGGGTCCCAGTATACACCATGGAAAGCAACCAGGCATAATATCAAATGGAGATATCTCACCACACAGGACCTCTTCTACAGACTGTGGTTGGCTAAACTTTTTTATTGGTCTGTATAGAATGTAAAATCCAATCAAAAATCACTACCAATCAGTGTGACAGCTGCCCAGCTATAAAAGGCAGCATCTGATTGGATGCCCCGGCCCTACACACCGTCTTCCATCAAGTAGCCTGTGTGCACTTGTGTTTAGCAACTAATAAGAATCATTGTTTTGGGTTAGACTAGTTGGTTTTGCAATGTGATTGGCTGCTGTGGGGACACAATGAGCACACAATGTATGTGATGGTGTGTGTGTGTGCGGCATGTATAGTAACAGGCTTAGTTACTCATTACACAGAGGAATGCGCTGGCAGCAGGGGACGTGGTGACATTGCAGGTATGCGGGGTTATTGTTTGCATGTTAATATAGCCACACAATCAGATAAAACACTGATAAACTGTGGCTCTGGGTAAATGGAAAGGTGGGTCCTCTTTTCGTTAGCTGGTATCACCTACAGGAACATTTCTGCCTACATCCGCTTACAGGGCCCAATATTTCCAGCCAGCAAAATTCAAGGGATTGTCCAGGCTTAAACCAGGCCAACACCCATTTTTTCTTTAACAGGTATTGGTCCCGCAGACAGCGAATTAGAACAAGCTTGGGGGGGGGGGGGGCATTCAGAATGTTGGAGTCCCTCCCCCCCAAACATAGCCCCCCCCAGAATGTCTGATCTCTTTACCTTCAACTTTGGGAAAGGAGTCCCACAATTGGCTGCCGATGTGCATGGGACATTCCGGTGGCTGGCGGCAATGACGCTGTGATGGCCCATGTGACCGCCCAGTGGCCAATCGTGGGACTTCTTTCCTAGCGCTGGCTTGAGGTGAAGGTAAGGAGATCAGTCGTTTTGGTGGGTATGTGCGGGGGTCTTGTTCTTTGCTGTCTGCGGGAGCAACACCAGTTAATGGAAAAACAAGTGTTAGTCCGGTCTAAAGAGGAACATCGGACCTAAAATAAAAAAGTCCTATTCCACCCCCTGCTTACCTTGTGTATGTCGCCGCTGCCTGCTAAAAACAAGATGGCGGCTCACGTGTTTGCAGGCTGCCTGCAAACAGGAAGTGCTGCTGGGCTTCCTGTCACTGTGCAATGTCAGTTATGCCAGTCAGGAGAGGAAGCTCCAAAATGGCTGCCCCCTTTCTTTTTGAGCTGTACCAGGCTGTTGGTCCGGTTTAACACTTAACACTATAACACTATTTTTACTGTTCTGACTCTCTGGTTGAATGGTGGTAGTGGATGTTAGAGATACAACAACATCTAACTTATTGCTAGACAAATGCAGTTTACAGTTAGGGCACTAGATGTTGCTGTTACCAATGCTTAACTGTAGTCTCCCTATGCATTTTTTTGATGTGTTGTATTTCCTGTATATTTAGCTGCACTTTATGACTTTTCTTTTTCCTGTCTATGTAACATTACATTCTCATACTGCATTCATGTTCCAGTACAGTCAGTTTCTTTTACACCACAAATGTCTATCTGGATTTGACTTTACTACGCCCAGCACTCGCACTCTGTAACAGAGGAATCCATGAATTGTACTGAGCATTAGTTCAATCACCAAATCTTTTATGAACCAAAGATTCCTGAAGTATATGACTGGGGGAAGTCACATGGCGAGCATAGTTTCTCCTGTAAATAAGCCACACTCCTAAACCACCAGCAAGCCCCTCACCCACAGACTGCTTTAGGTTGTCCCATTTTGAAGCTCCCCCAAAAAGTTATGTTCAATGGTCATAAAAGTGGATTCTGTTTAGCTGCCTTAGATCATGTAACACTGTAGTCCCAGCTCATCCCAGCTCTCCCTCTAATATCAGTCCTGGGGAGGGGGACACACAGCTTTTTTCTAAGCTGGCCTTGGTGCCCTTCAGCAAGTCTTTGTTGTGGCAGCGGGGCGCCGGCGGTTGGTAACACTCGCTGTAATTGCCCCTCCTGGGATCCTTTATGGAAATAAGCTTTTGATATGAAAACATTTTATCAGCCTGTGTGCCGTCACTGAAAGATTTCCCCCTTCCCCACATTATCATTTAATACTTAGCACGCAGCAATGAGGAGGAATGGGGACTGTTAAAGGGACACTCTATTCAGAATAGAAAATGCCACTACAGAGCCTGTGCAACCTGCTTAGAGGGTTCGGGTCTCATGGCTGCAGGACAGTGTTGCGATGTGTGGGGCTGACAAGGCAGCATCAAGAGAGAGAGAGAGAGAGAGAGAGAGAGAGACATGGGGGGCTTGCCTGTGGGTGGGGGGCTTGGCTCTGTGTGGGGGGGGTGAATGGCTGTGTGTGGGGGGCTTGGCTGTGTGTGTGTGTGGGGGGGGTGAATGGCTGTGTGTGGGGGGCTTGGCTGTGTGTGTGTGGGGGGGGGTGAATGGCTGTGTGTGGAGGGCATGCCTGTGTGTGTGGGAGTGTTTGCCTGTAATTTATTATGTAATTATTAGGTAGTGTTTCCCTTTAAGGGCGTGGCTGGGGACATGGTTTAATGGAAGAAAAGTTTATGGCGCGATACGCGTGCCGCCACACGTGTCCCTCTTTTCTGTTTGCAAAGGTGGGAGGTATAAATAACATAGCATATCCAGGTGTGTCAGTTTACCTTTTGCATGAATTGCCTTGTACTGGGATAGTTAGGAATTCCAGAACCCTCTCAATAATAAGAATAATCATTTTCTGTATATATTAGGTGTGCATTGGATATTGTTTATTAAAGAGGAACTAAAATACTTCAGGGCCACCCGAGTTCCACTCCTCTGAGCATCCCGAATTCAGCCAATCAGCGCACCCGCTCTCACCCAAGTCTGCGCCGTGGGAGCGGAAGGTGAGTGAAATGGGGCGGCCTAGGAGAGTACACACAGTGGGACATCCCAATTCGGAATGCCACCTCCGCACAGAGGAACAACACACAGGAAAGTTACATTCTTGTGCGTTGTTCCTCTTTAAAGAGGAAGTCCAAGCATTTTGTAACACTTCACCCACCCCCTCCCTTTGTCTTGCCTGATTTGGACGATAACATGAAAAAAAACTGAGGGGTGGACAATCTGCTCGAAAGCTGATGCTGGGACCCTGAGTGACAGATCACTCAATCCCATGCAGCAGTGTGACTGTACTGGTCTGTCATTCCACAACCGTCATGGAGAGCCCCGCCCCCTGCCAGCATCAGGGGAGGATTTTGGCGATTAGGTAAGTTGTTTTATTATTTTTAAAGTGGACCAAAAAAACAGGATTTTGACTATCCTGGGTTTTGGTCCTTTCCACGGGGCACCCCCGATCTGGTGCCCCACTGTGTGAAACCCTCCAGGACGCCGAGACCAGCTCACCTCTTCCCGGTCCCACAGCGCGCCTAAGAGCAGCGACTCTGACGGACGAATCCTCCACTTCCCTCTAACTGGAAGCTTACGCACGCCGGCCATTCACAAATGTCTGGCGCAGGCACGTGCCCTGCTAAAGGGATAGTGGGATATGGCCGCTGCTCCTAGACGCGCCCTGGGACCGGGAAACCAGGTAGGTGAATGGCGCAACCTGGGGGGTTTCACATAGTGGGGCATCCTGATTTTGGATGCTGATCGAGCTGGGTTTTGGTCCACTTTAACACATGGAGAGAGAGGGACAGCTTACAAAAAGCTTTTATGATCCCTGGTTTTGGTCCCTCCCCCAGGGGAAATCAATTTGGGATGCCCAGCTGCGTGAAACTCTACCATTCACCTGCTTTCCTTACCTTTCCACGAGCCCACAATGCTGGCACGGCTCACCTCCAATCAGCTTCTTTAGTTGTGCAGCATGCACAGCCCAAGAAGAAGTGATGCTACTGGTGACCATGCATGTGCTGTGGGCTCCTTGTTGAGGTAAGCATATTGGGCAGCCTGGGGGGGGGGGGGGGTCATATAGTGGGGCATCTCAGATAGGGATGCCCCATTAGAGGGAATCAGGCAGCCCTCATAGACTCCAGGGCTGCTTTTGGTTGGCTACATTTTCTATTGGTCTGTATGGAATGTAAAATCCAAGCAGAAATCACTGTCATTCAGTTTGCCAGTTGTCTAGCTATAAAAGGCAGCATCTGATTGGTCTTCAGCCCCTCAACCAGAGTTTCACTGTTAGTGAATCACTAGATAGGAAGACCATGAAAGTCAATGGCAACTTTTTACTCCTGGAAAAAGTATTGAACTTTTTATCTGTAGTAAAAGCTGCCATTGGCTTTCATTGTCTTCCTATCTAGTGATTCACTAACAGTGACATTCTCAGGCTTTTTTCTTATGAATTGAATTTTTTACTACCATGAGAATTTTTTTCAACTCTTATTGAATCGAGGCCATAGTTAGAAAACTTTTCATGAAAAGAGCTAGACGTGTACTTGTGATCTTCCTCATATGCTGGGAGTGGATGATTTCAGTGGAAAGAGTTTATTTGCCTAAATAACAACTGTTTATTGAATTGATGTGGTGTTGTTTCTCATCTTTATATTTTCTCTTTCGTCTGCAGGGATCTCCTTTGAGCTGCTTGGTGACTAGAAGCCTCTATATGCAGAAAGGTAAGTCTGCACTGGTGCTTATCCTAAGATTGGATCTAAAGTCATAATGGCTTATGGTTGGGTCTGATAGATGCCATTCTGGAGGTTGTTCCGGGGAATCTCCTGCTCACACTTTACCTTTAGAGAAGCATCTGTTTGGGAAGTTGAAATATTGTCCCATGTCTGTAAAAAGAAATCCAACGTCACCTTTTGCTTAAACAGGTCTCCATAAGACTCTAGGACCAGCGGTTCCCTTTTTGTGGGCCATCCACCAAACTCACTTTCTGGAGAACCACCTGGCTGCTGCTCGCTCCTGTGTCCTGTGTGTGATGCAGGTATGAACAGTGAATGGGGAGTGTGCTCTGCCGCATCCCCTGCATCCCCAATGATTTGCGCTTAATCCCGCCCCAGCTATTCAGATGGGACAGGTGTGTGCACAACGCCGGGGATGAGGGGGATGCAGCAGTGCGCTCTCCCATTCTAGTCAATTACAGCCATTAGCCAAATGACTTAGTCACAGCAGACGGCTCTCATTGGAGGTGAGGTGAGTGAAAAGTGTTTTGGGGGGTTTCACACAGCAGGGGCTACAGGCGACTGGAACAGAACTCAGGAAAGTCAAATTCCAGGGTTTTGTTCCACTTTAATGCTGGTTGTGTCTTTATTCTAAGTATACAGCACGTCCTGTTCCAGAAGATATTCCTTACACTTGGGATATACTCCAGTAGATGGCGCTGGACTGCAGAGACAGAAAAGTGGCTCCTCCCGGACCCATATATACCAGGGACCTCCCACAAAATCCCTAGTTCTTCTCTGCAGTCCTGGCTGCGATGACTAGAAGATGGCTCTCTACTCGCAGGTGAGCGGGGCTTTTTAGCCTGTGGCCCTGTAGGACTATTCCCACCCATTTCCTTTCACTGCCTCCCAGCTCAGGCTGCTCTGGTTCGGGTGAAGGTAGGCAGCGCCGCTGCTAGGTGCTTAGGAGCGCTGCTCCAACCGCAGTCCCCCACCAAAGGGTAGGCGGTATTGGCCCATGGTGAGCCTTATGGGATGCCCCTCCCGCATTTTATGCCCCTCGCCCCCTGTCCCCGCAGTTGGCTCCTTTTAGGCTGGCCGTCGCTTCCCCCTCGCTCTCCCTTGTAGATCTCGGGGCGGGGGGGGGGGGGGGTTGCATGACTTTACTATATGTTGTGTGTTGTGTTTTGATCCCTTTTGAATTGATTGCACTGGTTTCTTTTGCCGCCGCACGATTGTACTATGCTCCGCGGTCGGCGGTGACATCGCCTCAGGTGCTGCTGCGGCATCATTGTCTGGCCTTGTCATGTGGGCGCGTTTTCGCGCTCTTCGGGGGGGGGGCGGGCCTTGCGGCTGACGCGTTCTGCATCACTGTCTCCGCGGCCCTCCCTCGAGGTATATGCGGGCGCCATTTTAGTTTTCTGCTGCGTGTGCCTGGCGTCTCCCTATCGCGGTCCGTAAGTGCCCCTGCGGGCTGATTCATTTTATATTTCTCTGTATTGCATATTGCTTATGGGATCTTTTGCTTATGTCTTGCAGGCGGGTCAAACATTGTGGTTTCTCCCGGTCCTATCCCCTCTATTTAGTGTTAACTCTTATTGGAGGGCTATTATATTCCATTACTCCCACTTCCCCAGCGGGTTATTGGGTCATTCCGGGTTGCTATTATTAGCATCAATCCCTATTGGCCTGTTGTGCCGTGATAATCATCATATGGAGGCATCTCAGGATAATGTGCTCGGGGTTCCTTCGGGACAAGCCCGGCTGTGTGTGGCGTGTGGGGTGTCCCCTATAAGTGATGATGTCAGGGTGTGTGTACTCTGCGCCCAGCAGACGCTTGCGCTGCAGTCTGGGTTACCTGCGGCTGGGGCTAGTGCTGCGCCCCCTCTGGCTTCGCCTACCCCCCCACGTTTACATTTGACTCCCAGTGAAGTGCATACCAGTGGGGAGTCTCAACCTGATTTGGCTGCCCGGGTAGCCAGTATTGAAAGGCATATTGCCATGTCTGGTTCGCGTAAGGCTCCTGCTAAGCGGCGGCATCTGGCACCCGGTGTTACTCTCTTTCCTTTGGAAGCTGAAGAGTTTTTTGATATTACTGGATATAACCCCCTGGAAGAAGGGGAATTATTCTCTGATTCAGAATCATCTGAGGATCAGCCTAGGGGTTATGCTGAGTCTGGATCTGACCCATGGGCTTCAGATGATACTGATAGACTTTTGGCTCACATTTTTGAAGTGCTCTGTGCTCGCGTGGCCCCGCGGCAGCAGGGGGAGCTGTTTCATACTGTTAAGCCACGTTTGGAGTTTCCTGAACAAACTCACTCAGCCTAGCCGGCTTCCCAGGGTACCAAAGAGTTGGGATAAGAGGTATCCTTTTCCTGCTGAGATGGTTAAACGTTGGTCATGTCCTCCAGAGGTGGATGCACCAGTGTTGGGGTTGTCTAACACATCTGTCATGCATTCCCCTGACTCTACTACACTGAGGGATGGGGAGGACAGGCGCTGGGGAGGGATGGGGAGGATCAGCTGACTTGCCATGCCTTTGACTGTGTTGGGACCACGCTCTGTCCGGTCTGTGCCTCTGCTATCACGGCTGTTGCTATTAAAAACCTGCTCAGGGGTCTCTTAGATGGGGCCCCTGATGATGCTGGTAGTGAAGAGTATAGAGCTCTTCTGCTTTGTGAGGAATTTGTTGCATATGTTCTCTCTGCCCTGGATGATACCATTAGAATGTGTGGCAGGACTTCTGCCTTGTTGGTGGCGATATGCCGCTCGATCTGGCTGCGCCAGTGGGCAGCTGAGAATGCTGCCAAAAAGGCTATCACTGGGTTTCCCTTCAAGGGGCTGCGCCTCTTTGGGGAACGTCTGGACTTATTTGCTAAAGGTGGCAAGTTACCTCAGCGTAGAAGGCAGCCCCGGTCCTTTTGGGGTTTAGGTGCCTTTTCTCCTTCCTTCAGGGGCTCCAGAATTGGACGGGGAGCTTCCTTTGTTGGAGCCCGTGGAGATTTTTGGGGCAGGGGCAGAGGATGTGGCCGCCCTGGCCCCCCCTGGGGTCCCAAGACTAAGTCCTCCCCCAAGCCCCCTCAGGCATGAAGGGGCACCCTCACCCATCTGGGTGGGGGGACGTCTTCGGCTCTTGGCTCACGTCTGGAGCCGTCATGTCTCAGACTGGTGGATTCAGGAGGTAGTATCCTCTGGTTACAAGATAGAGTTTGCAGCTTGGCCGCCCCCAAGATTCATCAAATCACGGTTAGCTCAAAACCCCTTGTCAGCTGTGTCTCTCCCTGGCGGTCCAAGGCCTTCTAGACCTAGGTGTCATCTTTTCATTGTGCCCAAAAAGGATGGGTCCATCAGACCTATCCTGGATTTAAAGCTTCTCAACAAGTTTGTCAGATTCAGACACTTTCGCATGGAGACTCTGCGCTCAGCTGTGACTTTCCTACGCCCAGGGGACTTCATGACCTCTGTAGACATCAAGGATGTTTACCTTCATGTACCTATCTTTCCAGGTCATCAGAGATTCCTCAGGTTCGCTCTGGAGGATCAGCACTACCAATTTGTGGCCTTACCCTTCGGCCTCACCTCGGCCTCCAGGGTATTCACCAAGCTGGCAGGAGTGATGGCCCTGCTGAGACCTGGACGACATGCTTATCGCTCCTCAGTCCTTCCATCAAGCAGAGCTGGACACTCAGAGGGTGGTGTCCACACTGGAATCATTCGGCCGGGTGATCAATCACTCTAAATCTTCCCTGTCTCCTTCCATGGTGAAATCTTTTCTGGGCATGATTCTGGATTCAGCTCAGGTCAAGAACTTTCTTCCTCAGCAGAAGGTGGAGGGTCTTCAAGAGAAAGTTCAGCTCCTGCTGTCTTGTCCTCATCCATCCATCAGGAAGGGAATGCAGCTGGTGGGCTTGATGGTGTTCTGCTTTGAGGCGGTTCCATATGCTTAGTTCCACATGAGGCCTCTTCAGCTTCACCTCTTGTCAGTATGGGATCGGGACCCTGTGTCCCTGGATCAGGTGTTTGTCTTGTCCCCTCAGGTCAGGCGGTCTCTAGTGTGGTGGCTGGACTCAAGGAACCTGCTGGGGGCAGGTCCTTTCTGGTCCCCTGCTGGGACACTGTCACCACGGTTGCCAGTCTGACAGGTTGGGGGGGATTCTGGAAGTCCCTGAAATTCCAGGGTCAGTGCAATCAGGTTGGTTCTCGCCCACTTAACCCCACACCTGAGGGGTAGGGCTGTTCAGGTCCCCTCGGACAACCAGACGGCGGTTGCCTACATCAATCATCGGGGAGGGACCCAGAGCAAGAGGGCCCTCAAGGAAGTGTCCCTGATACTTTCCTGGGCGGGGGAAAATGTTCCCTGCATCTCAGCTGTGTACATCCCGGGGGTGGAGAATCTGGAGGCAGACTCTCTGAGCAGGGGGACCTCTCGTCTGGGAGAGTGGTCCCTCAGCAGCAGGGTGTTTCACTCCCTGTGCCACCGCTGGGGTCAGCCGGATGTGGATTTGTTTGCATCCCGTCACAATCACAAGCTTCCAGTCTTTGTATCTCTGTCCCAGGATCCTCTGGCCTTGGCCACGGATGCCCTGGCAATGTCTTGGCCGAGGTTCCAGCTCCTGTATGTGTTTCCCCCGTTTCCACTGCTGGCCAGGGTTCTGCGCAAGATAGTTCAGGAAAGGGTGCCAACCATCCTGGTGGCCCCCTGTTGACCAAGAAGAGTGTGGTTCGCAGACATCGTGCAGTTGGCAGTAGATCAGTACGCCCTGCCACTGGTTCTAGATCTGCTCACTCAGGGACACCTACGCCACCCCAATTTACAAACGCTGGCTTTGACGGCCTGGCTGTTGAAACCTCCATCTTGATGTAAAAAGAGCTGCCTGCCTCGGTGGTGAATACCATGATCAGGGCTAGGAAGAGGTCCTCTTCTTCCATCTATTACAGGGTTTGGCGTAATTACATTGACTGGTGCGAGTCCCACTCGCTTCCCTGTCGTGTGTTTTCTATTCCTAGGATTCTGGAGTTTCTCCAACATGGTTTGGATCTGGATCTTCAGCTCAGTACTCTGAAAGGTCATGTGTCTGCTTTGGCTATTTTTTTTGCTCAGCATCCCCTGGTCAAGACCTTTTTCCAGGGGGTTACTCATGTGCGTCCCCCACGTAAGCCTATGTTACCAGTCTGGGACTTGAACTTGGTCTTATCTGCCCTGCAGGGGTCTCCCTTTGAGCCCTTGCAAGGGGCTCCTTTGTCCATTCTTAAGCTTAAGGTGGTCTTTTTGGTGGCTATCACTTCTGTTAGGCGTGTTTCTGAGTTGGCGAAGCTTTCCATCAAGCCTCCTTATTTTGAGAGACACCAGGACAAGGTGGTGTTTCGTTTTAAGCCAGATTTTCTGCCTAAGGTTGTTTCTGCCTTTCATCTCAATCAGGACATTAGGGTTGATTTAGAGAAACATTTAAAAGCTTTGATTTTGTTGCCGATCATGGTATTTTTTCCGAACGCTCGTGCACTCGTATGAACTTGCGAGCGATTCTATAAACTAATCCGTTTCCTATCGTAAAATGCCCGTCCGTTCGTATGCTAGCTTCCGACCTTGGCTCTGTCATTTTCCATCATAAATTATAGGTTGAGTGATCTATTGTTGCGACGGCAGCATGTGTTTTTTCCCTTCTTCCATCGTCCACCTCTACGAATTCCTTGCGTTTCCCGATGGGTTAGAATGGTTTTTAACCTCTAATATTCGTTCGTTCGGAAATGTAGAAGATCTTGCGCATGCGCAATACAAGCTACACTCATCAAACTGTTCTGCCACAAATGTGGCCACATATATTACACTACCAAGCTCACCCCAACTACTTAGTGCTAGTCTAACACTTACATTTATTACCTCTAAAACTGACCCAAACCACTTTGCGGTCATGCGAATCTTCATATCTGCTTTTTCTTGATTTCATTCGCTTAGTGGTAACCAACCATTAATGAATGTATTTCTAAAAGTAAATCATACAGATTTTTTTTTTGTTGTTTTTTGACCTGGCATTTTTTTCTTGCGTTTAATATAAATTTTTGGTTTCAAATGGTACAACTTTAAATTTTTAGTGTTGTTACCCACACCCTGTACATACAGATTGCTCTCCAAAGAAAAAAAACACCCAGCATCTTCTGCATGTTATGAGCCTGGAAACAGCCAAGATGGCGGGTCAGGTAATATCAGGCAGCCTGCAAACAGAAAGGGCCTTGTGACTGTGTTGCTCTGCATTCTGGGATTTCTGACCTTTCCAGGCCCCCAGTTCTGCTGTGTCTGAGCAAAACACAGCTGTAACCCACACCCTGCACTTTATCCCGCTCTCCTCTCCTCAGTAAGTGTGATGCATCTGACCAAAGATGAGATAAAATAATTACTACAACAATAAATCCGAAAACAAATTAAGATTCAAGTACAACAATCGAAAGATAAATAACAAAGGACATAAGTTTAAAAAAATATAGCAATTATATTGATGTGTGGCAAAATAAAGGTTTACATGCAAAGGACTAATTAAGGTCCGCATTAAAATGCTTTTAGAAGGCATACATGAAATGTATTGATTCAGGTATGCATTGCTAAACAATTTATGGCCTCGGCCATGCTGATACATGCAATTCATTGGAGCTGAAGGCGCGCAGACTCCTCCACATAGCCACAAAACCTGTTCAACAATAGCAATCCGAGTCCTCAAAGGTGTCGGAAGTGGTTTTTAAATGAAACGGATTTATTGGGTGGTAATCAGCTCTCTGATTCACACGGAAACACATCTGATTAGCGGAAGTTTTCTGAACGAACGGAAAATTTCCGAATATCGAAAGAGCATATACGTCTATGCCCGAACGTTCGTGCGAATCCGAAATGGCCAAAAAAATGGAAAAAATGACTAACACCCACCCAAAACTTCTGATTCCCGATCCAAAATCAATTAACTTTTGGATTTTGAATCGACCCTATTGTTTTGCCTTCTCTGTGTCCTAATCCCAGTAACCCTAAGGAAAGGGTTTTGCATTCTTTGGACATAGTCAGAACTCTGTAGTTCTATTTGGTGGCTACTGAATCCTTCAGGAAGACTGATGCTCTTTTTGTGCTTCCGTCTGGACCTAAGAAAGGTCTGGCTCCGGCTAAGTCCACTGTCAGCAAGTGGATCCGCCAGGCTGTCATACAGGCCTACTCTGCTAAGGGGAAGGAGCCTCCCTTCCGCCTTACTGCTCATTCTACTCGTGCTATTGGTGCCTCTTGGGCTTTTCAACACCAAGCTTCTGTTGAACAAGTTTGTAAGGCCGCTACTTGGTCTTCTGTTCATACTTTTTCAAAGTTTTATAAGGTTGATGTTAGGGCCTCAGCTGATGCTGCTTTTGGTCTCAAGGTTCTGCAGGCAGTAGTGGTTTAAACTGTCTGCTGTTACTTTTGAGGATCCCACCCTACCTTACGGACACTGCTATTGGATGTCCCAAGTGTAAGGAATATCTTCTGGAACAGGACGTGCTGTATACTTAGAATAATATAATTCTGTGATTACTCACCTGTAGAATTGGTATTATATGTATACAGCACGTCCTATTCCACCCCATCCTTGTTATCATTATCTTTAGTTACCTCTTTATGATGATTGTTCTTATGTTAAAATTTTCATATATTGGTTATAGTTCTCTCGGTCTCATTTTAACTGCTTTTCAATACTGGGGATTTTGTGGGAGGTCCCTGGTATATATGGGGCCGGGAGGAGCCACTTTTCTGTCTCTGCAGTTCAGCGCCATCTTGTGGATGTATGTCCCAAGTGTAAGGAATATCTTCTGGAACAGGACGTGCTGTATACATATAATACCAATTCTACAGGTGAGTAATCACAGAATTGTATTTTTTTTTTTTTATGGGGGCACTATGTGTGTTGCTATGGAACCCTGTGAAACCTATGTACGCCCCTGCACTGTGCACTGTGCTCCTGCAGGTTGCAGTGTTTATACTTATGCCCTGTCACCCTGTGATACTTGGAGGTTTATGTCAAGTGAATCTCCCTAATATAGTCTATAGATTCTTATGCATCTGGCTCATGGAATATTCATACCTACCAACCTTTCAAGTTGGGATAGAGGGACATTTGTTAAATTAGTCCATGGCCCCTCATTGAGGGATGATTCGGCTAAAACAGTTAAAACAATATAAACACTTTGAATAGGCAAATGAATCATTTATTGATGCAGATCTGCATGTTACACCTCAAAGAGGGACAAATGAGGGACAGGGGGACCTGGACTCAAAAGAGGGACAGTCTCTCCAAATCAGGGAAACTTGGGAGGTATGGAATATATGCTGTGAGGAGGCAGAGCAAATGGACTTGCTGTGTTTTTCTGCTCTCACCACTCATCCTGATGGTGTTATCACAGCAGGAGGCACATACATATATAAAGCCCCATAATCCAGGGCCAGCCTTAGGGTAAATGGCACCCTGTGCAAGAGTTCAGGAAGACGCCGACACACACACTCACACATGAAAATCAAGCAACACAGAGACGAGATATGGGCCAAGAATTACAACAAGAAACACCAAGGGTAGAGAAGAGAGAAATGGCAGAAGTAAAAACTGGTATAATAACATGCTGAATCATTTGCCCATTATATCCTATGGGAGTAGCAGGTTATGCACCAGAAAAAGCAGGCACAGTGAAATGGTTTATGTGTGCTCATGGATTAGTAAATGTTTTTTTTTACACTTGCACTGATATGCGCTGATGTGATAAATGCAGTTTGTAAAGAAAACTTGTGCACCATGTGCCCAAACTGTTGTTAAAGGCCCACTCCAGCCCAGAATTGCCCACTTTTAAATCCCCCCTGCCCTGCCACCCTCCCCTTGCACTGAAGCACGGTGGGGGGATAACATGAATAAAATACACTTACCTGTACCCGATGGCACCAATTCCGCTGCTGCTCGCTGCCATCTTGTTGAAGTCCAGGATGGTTGCAGGGTGGGGACACACCACGCGTGCTTCCGTCCGGCCATTCAAGTGTATGAAGGGGAGGGAATGCTTGCGGTACGGGAAGCACCTGCACCGGGCGGCTGTCCTGGACTTCCAACAAGATGGCAGTAAGCATGGGTGGAATCTTCTGACTTCTCCGCTGGATTCGGGTGCAGGTAAGTGTCTTTTTATCTTACCCCCCCACCCTGCTTCATCCCTAGGGGAGAGTGGCAGGTGGGGGGGGTATTTGAAAATCACCAATCCTGGGCTGGAGTTGCCCTTTAAACAGGCACAGTGATTTGATGAATCAGTCCTCTTGTTATAAACAGTGGAGAGACAAATCTAGGCCGGACCTTCAGCATGATTTAAAGAAAAGGCCAAACCCTTATAAAACTATTCCCTAACATCTAAAATTAATACATTTTAAGTTTTTAGTCACTTATTATTCGTTCCTCCACTGGGCTGCAACTCTTTTCAGGACTCTAGGATACAGGCGCCGCCATGTTGACTCAGAAGCATCACATACTGAGAGGAGAGAGGGGAAAGTTCAAGGTGCGGGGTTATAGCTGTACAGACAGACCAGAGCTGGGGTCAGGAAAGGGACATCAATCCCAGAATGCAGAGCGGCATAGTCAGAAGACACTTCCTGTTTGCCTGATGCTCCATGAGCCGCAATTTTGGATGTTTTAAGGTTCAGAAAATGCTGTAGACGCAGATAAGATAATTTTCAATGTGAGCAATCTGTATGTACAGGGGGGGGCATATCAGATAGGCTCTTATTCAGGGTGAAGGTCCGGATTAATGTGGGCAATCTGTATGTACAGGGTGGGGGAACATATAAAATAGGCTCTTATTCAGGGTGAAGGTCCAAGTTAATGTGAGCAATCTGTATGTACAGGGTGGGGGAAACATATAAGATAGGCTCTTATTCGGGGTGAAGCTCCTGTTTAAATGCCTTTGAATTCCGGTTCTCTAAGCCGGTGCTAGCGCATAGCCTTATACAAGCCCTGCACAGTGCCCAGCCAGGAGCGCTCGGGCGTAGAGCACTGGCCGCGTTCAGCCGTCTCACAAGAGATTCTCTTCTGGCACCAGCAAGATTTTTTGTTAAATAAGGCTCTTGGTTTCCTTAGCTTTTCCCTGATCATTTTGGCTAGTGGTTCCCCTAGTGGCTGAAATTAGACCACACCTAAACAGCTGTCTGCTACAGGGTGGCCTAGATATGTTTCTCCCCTGTTTCAAACATGGGCCTGATTCATCAAATCACTGTGCTGTATAAAGGGCCATTCCAGCCCAGGATGATGCTAATTTTCAAATACCCCCCATCCTGCCACTCTTCCCTAGTACTGAAGCATGGCGCGGGGTTAAAATAAAGAAAAGACAGAATCCAGTGACAATGTCGGACGATGCCACCAATGCTCGCCGCCATCTTGTTGAAGTCCAGGTTAGCCTTCAGGTGCAGGTGCTCCCAGCCCCACACACGCTTCTGCACATTCATACACTTGCAGAGGATCGCAGGGAGAGGTGAGTTACAGCAGCTTCCTGTTGCTGCAACCTTAGGTCAGCCGGCCATCAACCAGCTTTTCCGTGTTTGGTACGGTACCAACCTGAACTTTGCGGTTCAGATTCGCCCATCTCTACTAAGGGGGGGACGATACCCGCCGAAACGCATCATTTTTATGCTGCGATCCTGGAATGTTTTTCATATGTATGATTTTGATTACTAGTAAATTGAAGATGTTATGGGAACCTGAAGCTGGAGCAGTTCTATCACTCATTAAAAGGAGTTTGGCCTCCTCTCTTCTGGCTCAGTATCCTGGACTTCAAACATTACACTGTGTTGAGCCATCCTAATGTATTCAATTGGTTTGAGGGGACGCAGGAAACTGCTGCACACAGCTACACAATTGACGCAGCTCCACCTTAACCAGTCAGAGGTGTGCATCACTGCAGTGTGCAGCATTATTCCAAGTATGTCACACACCCCGCTTACACTATTCATGACATATGGGTTATGGTCCAGTAGAGGGCGAACTTCTGCAGAGATGAAAGCAAAAAAGAAGCCCCTCCCGGTCCATAAATACCTGGGACCTCCCACACATTCCCCAGTTCCTTCTCTGCAGGATGGCGAGCAAGTCAGGAGATGTCTGCTTCTCTTCCTTGCAGGTAAGCCGGGCTTACGCCCGGCCATTTTTTGCCCTATTTCTGCCCGGACCTTTATACATTAAGCCCAATATTAGCCTCCCAGCCTTGGCTGCAGGTCCGGGCGAGGGTAGGAATCACCTTATTAGGTGTTTAGGGAGCCATGCTCCCCCGTGAGACCCCATATAAAGGGGTAGGCAGAATCCGGGTTGGTGATCCCGGTTTGGGATGCCCTGTTCCTAATTGCATATATATATATCCCTTACACCATATTTGGTACGGGATTATCCCCCTTCTGGGTCCCTCTGTTAACCCTCCAGTGGGGGGGTCTTTTCCTCTTTATTTCTAGTGTGAGTGTGTATGTGTGTTTGGTGCTGCACTTTACTGGCTGGTCACCATTTTTTACTTCTGCTGAGGGGAGCTGCGGTGTTAAGGGGGTGTGGCCGGGTGCTCGCGCGTTGCCACGGCCCACCCTCCCTTCTGGTTGGAGCCAATTACGGAGCCCAGCCCACGACTGGGAACCGCGCTGCTGGTTGTGTTGGTAGGGGGCCGGGGCCAGGCGCGGCCCGCGATCCACGCTGGCCCGCCCCTTCCTCCTCCTCTGAACTGATGATTGGTGGCAGCCATCATACAAAGCACGTGAGTGCCCTCCCGGGCTCTCCCCTTTTATTTACTGGACTTAGCCTTGTGCCCCATTCTGCAGGGGACAGCGCTAGTCCTTGTCACCTTTTTGCCTTGATTAGGATGATATAGTTTATATGTGTGTATATATATATATGGTGTGTGTGCATGTGCTTATGGCCTTTCCTTTGTGTCTTTCAGGAGGACTCCCCGTGCCTTACTTAAAAGGGGGTTCTCACGGTCCTAGGTCCCTAGCAGAAATTTGGGGCACTTAAAAATCCTCCCACTTGGGACTTAAGGGGCATCCCGGGTTGCTTACCAGCGTAATTCCCTTGGGTCATTGTGACTACCTTAAAATCACCATATGGAGGCTCCACAGGATACCGGGCTCGGGCTCCCCTTGGGACAATCCCGGCTATGTGTGGGTTGTGGGGTATCCCTTACGGGGGAGAATGTGCTTATTTGTATACCATGTGTGCAACAGGCCATAACGCGGCAGTCGGGACCCCAGGCATCTGGGTCAGTGCCGCCCACCCCGCATCATCTGTACCCCAAGTGACACTGTCATTAGTGGGGAGTCGCACTCGGATGTATGTGCCAGGCTGGCCAACCTCGAGAACATTATTTATAGCTCAGTGGGCAGAAAGGACACTGCTAAGAAAAGGCATCTGTCACCGGCTACGCCGGTAATTGAGTTTGATGATTATGACTCCCCTGATTGGGCTGATTATTCCCCGCTTGAGGAAGGGGAATTGTTTGAGGAATCTGAGACTGAGGAATTGCAGTTCTTTGATTCTGATGCCAGGCAGGCGCTGGGGGATGCTGTTGATACCCCCAGGGTCCTGACCCATCTGTTAGAGGTTCTGGATATTTCCCCACCAGCGGAGGCTCCTCCAAAGAAGGGGGAATTCTTTGGGTTCTCTAAGCCCGCTTGGAGTTTCCAAATCAGGATCATTTTGACAGCATGATTCTTAGAGAATGGGAGAAGCCGTGTTGCCTTCACGGTGTTCCTCAGGGATGGGATAGGAAGTATCCCTTTCCGATGGACGCGGTGAAGCGCTGGTCTTCTCCTCCCGAGGTTGATGCGCCCATTTTAGGATTGTCCAACACCTCCGTTTTACATTTGGAGACAAAGAAGAAGCGTAAGAAGCTCCTTTCGGGGGGCAAGCTCCTTTAATCCTGCCTTTCGCGGTGCCAGAGGGGGCAGAGGCCTTGCCTACTCTGGCTTTAGAGGTGTTTCCTGGAACAGAGGCAGAGGACGTGCCCGTACAGCCTCTACCTGGGGTTCCAGGCCCAAGCCCCCTGCCAAGCCAGCTCAACAATGAGAAGGCGCCCTCACCCTTGCGGGTGGGGGGACGGCTGCGGCTCTTCTTCCAGGTCTCGGCCCAGGAGGTCACAGACAAGTGGATATTGGAAGTGGTCTTGTCTGGGTACAAACTGGAGTTTCAGTCCCTGCCTCCTCCCAGATTCCTAAGGTTGCGGGTGCCATCGAATCCTCTGGCGGTGCAGGGGCTCCTGTTGGCTGTAAAGAATCTCCTGGACATGGCGGTCATATGCCCGGTGCCTCTTTCAGAGAGAGGCCGGGGCTATTATTCCAACCTCTTCACGGTTCCCAAAAAGGATGGCTTCATAAGACCCATTCTGGATTTGAAGCTTCTCAACAGGTTCATCAGAACCAAGAAGTTCCGCATGGAGACTCTGCGTTCAGCCATCGGTTCCCTTCGTCAGGGAGATTTCATGACGTCCATAGACATCAAGGATGCTTACCTTCATGTACCAATTTTCCCAGCACACCAGAGATTTCTCAGGTTCGTGGTGGGAGATCAGCATTTTCAGTTTGTGGCCCTCCCGTTCGGGCTGACCTCGGCACCCAGGGTGTTTACCAAGGTTCTGGCGGGCATAATGGCCCTGCTCAGAGCCCAGGGCATTCGCATTGTGCCGTATTTGGACGATCTACTCATTACAGCTTCTTCCCTCTGTCAGGCGCAGTTGGACACCAGGACAGTGGTGGCGACGCTGGAAAGGTTCGGATGGGTGATCAACCACCCCAAGTCTTCTCTCTCCCCATCAAGGGAGATCTCCTTTCTGGGCATGAATCTGGATACCAGTCAGGCCAGAGTGTTCCTACCTCAGCCAAAGGTGCAGAGGGTTCAGGATTTGATACGGGTTCTCCTGACCAACCCTCACCCTTCCATTCGGCTAGGGATGACTCTGGTGGGTTTGATGGTGGCCTCCTTCCAGGCAGTCCCCTTTGCTCAATTCCACATGAGGTCGCTACAACTCCATCTATTGCTGAAATGGGACGGATGTCCACAGTCCTTGGATCAGTCATTTCTGATGTCTCCCCGGGTTCGGCAGTCCCTTCAGTGGTGGCTGGAATCAAGCAATCTGATGAGGGGCAGATCGTTCCCTGCCCCTCGTTGGGAGACGGTTACCACGGATGCCAGCCTGTTGGGCTGGGGAGGTTTCTGGAAAGATCATCAGTTCCAGGGGTTGTGGGGTCCTCAGGAGGCTCACAACCCCATCAATGTCTTGGAGCTCAGAGCTATCCGCTTGGTTCTGTCGTGTCTGACATTTCACCTACAGGGTTTACCGGTTCAGGTTCGATCAGACAATCGTACTGCGGTAGCTTACATCAATCACCAAGGAGGGACTCGCAGCAGGAGTGCCCTCAGGGAAGTCTCTCTGATTCTGACATGGGCGGAGAGCAATGTTCCTTGCATCTCGGCAGTATACATTCTGGGATTGGAGAACACGGAGGCGGACTGCCTGAGCAGGGCCCTGTGTCACAAGTGGGGGACTCCGGAGGTGGATCTCTTTGCCTCTCGGCACAATCACAAGCTCCCAACCTTTGTATCTCTGTCTCAGGATCCTCTGGCCCTGGCAGTGGATGCCTTGTCCCTTGCCTGGAGGCATCTGGGGTTTCTGTACCTGTTTCCCCCTTCTCCATGGTGGTCAAGGTTGTGCGCAAGCTGGCTCTAGAGGGGGCACCAGCAATTCTGGTGGCCCCAAGGTGTCCAAGACAGGTTTGGTTCGCAGACGTCGTAAGATTGGTGGTAGATCAGTACAGGCTGCCCCTGTTTCCGGATCTGATCTCTCAGGGTCAACTATGTAACCCCAATTTAGAAACGCTTGCTTTGACGGCGTGGCTGCTGAAACCTTCATCCTGAGGGAGGAAGGTTTGTCTGAGGCGGTTATTCAAACCTTGATTAGAGCTAGGAAGAGGTCTTCCTCTACTATTTACTATAGGACTTGGCGGTCCTATATTGACCGGTGTGAGGCTAGGGCCTTACCTTGCAGGGTGTTTTTGATTCCTAGGATTTTGGAGTTTCTACAACACGGTCTGGATCTGGGGTTCCAGCTCAGTACTTTGAAGGGTCAGGTTTCTGCCCTGGCTGTCTTTTTTCAAAGGTCTTTTGCTTTGCATCATCTGGTCAAGACTTTTTTCCAAGGGGTCACTCATGTTCGGCCCCCTAGAAAGCCTTTGGTTCCCGTTTGGGACCTAAACTTGGTTCTTTCAGCCCTCCAGGGGCCTCCCTTTGAACCGATGCAGGATGTGGCTCTCTCTGTGCTTACTCAAAAGGTTGCCTTTTTGGTGGCTATTACCTCTGTTCGGCGTGTCTCTGAGTTGGCGGCTCTGTCTATTCAGGTCCCTTACTTTGAGAGACAGAAGGATAAGGTGGTTTTTCGCTTTCCATCTCAATCAGGATATAGTTCTCCCTTCCTTGTGTCCTAAGCCTAGAAATGACAAGGAGAGGGTTTTGCACTCTTTGGATGTGGTTCGTTGTGTGAAGTACTATTTGATTGCTACTTCTCCTTTTCGTAAGACGGACGCCTTGTTCGTGGTGCCTTCTGGCCCCAGAAAAGGTTTGGCGCCCGCCAAGTCTACCATTAGTAAATGGATACGCCAGGCCATTGTTGGGGCCTATTCTGCTAAGGGGAGGGTTCCTCCTTTTAAGATCACTGCTCATTCTACTCGTGCTGTTGGGGCTTCCTGGGCTTTTCAGCACCAGGCTTCTGTTGAACAAGTTTGTAAGGCTGCTACTTGGTCTTCCGTTCATACTCTTTCAAAGTTTTATAAGGTTGATGTGCGGGCCTCAGCGGATGCTGTTTTTGGTCGCAAGGTTCTGCAAGCTGCAGTGGTTTAAATTGGTGCATTTTTTGCTGTATTTGGATCCCACCCATGACGGACACTGCTATTGGATGTCCCAAATGTCATGAATAGTGGAAGCGGGGTGTGTGACATATTTGGAATAATACCATTTTGTGATTGCTCACCTTTAAAATGGGTATTATAAGTATGTCACACACCCCGCTTCATCCCGCCCTTTAGTATTCTGGATCCTTTATATGGTGAACCTTTTATTGTTAAGAATGTTTTATTAGTTCTTCCTGGTCCCCTTACTGCTGTTATATACTGGGGAATGTGTGGGAGGTCCCAGGTATTTATGGACCGGGAGGGGCTTCTTTTTTGCTTTCATCTCTGCAGAAGTTCGCCTTCTACTGGACCATAACCCGTATGTCATGAATAGTGGAAGTGGGGTGCTTGACATACTTATAATACCCATTTTAAAGGTGAGTAATCACAAAATGGTATTTTTTTTTCCAGTGGGCATCTGAAATTTGGCAGAGTAAAGTAAGCGGACTGTTGGTCCATGTTAATGAATTTTTCCTAAGAACACAACAGGCTGATGCATTCAGTTACTCTCTAGGCTGGAAATGTGACCTTGTCACATCATACCATATTCTACGTGGACATGGAGGTCCAGACAGTTTCTTTTCCTTTGATCGCCTAAAGCTAATTGATGATCACTAAGGTTTGTAACTAGTATCTAAGACACTACACATGTCCTAAATATTATTATTCTAAGTATACAGCACGTCCTGTTCCAGAATACTCCTTACCCATGGGTAATTCATCCACAACATGGCGCTGGACTGCAGAAAAACAGCTTGTGACCTCTCCCGGCCCTATATAAGTCAGGGACCTCCCACAAAATCCCCAGTTTATTTCTGCAGTCTGTGCTGAGAAGATAGAAGACAGCTCTCTCGTGGCGCAGGTGAGCGGGGCTTATTGCCTTCGGCCCTGCAGAACTATTACCACCCGTTCCGTCCCATTGACTGCCTGTTCGGGTGAAGGTAGGCGTTAGAAGCACTTTGTGCTGAGGAGCTAGGCTCCTACCGCAGTCCCTGCTCTAACAGGGTAGGCGGTTTAGGCTAATGGTGAGCCTTTTTGGGATGCCCCCACTGCCTCATGGGTTTGGCCAGGTTATCCTGTGCGGTAAACCCTATTCCCATTCCCCCTCCACCTTCTCTCTTCATATTGGCCCCGGGCACCATTTCCCCCGGGGTATTCCGTTGCTATCCTCCCTGTGAGTAACCCCGGTGGGGTGAATTTTTCTCTATTTGTTCTTATGCTGTATTCTTATGGGAATATATTGTTGTGTCTTTCAGGCGGGATAAAGCTTTGGTCTTGTGGTTTCTCCCGGCCCTCTCCCCTCATTATCTCCCACTTCCCTAGTGGTCTATTCGGGTAGCTCTTTAACTTTAACCCTTACTGGCCTACTGTGCCTGTTCAAATCACCATATGGAGGCTTCTGGGGATAATGAGCCCGGAGTTCCTTCAGGACAAGCCCGGCTATGTGTTGCGTGTGGGGTGTCCCCAGTCGGTGATGATGTCAGGGTATGTGTATCCTGCGCCCAGCAGGTACTTGCACTGCAGTCTAGGTTACCTGTTGCTGGGCCTGCACCCCCTCGGGCTTCGCCTACCCCCCCACACCTGCATATGACCCCCTATGAGGAGCATACCAGTGGGGAGTCTCAGCCTGATTTGGCTGCACAGGTAGCCAGCATTGAGAAACATATTGCTGGGTCTGCATCGCGTAAGGCTTCTGCTAAGAAGCTTCATTTGTCTCCCACCTTCTCCCTCTTTCCTGTGGAAACTGAGGAAGTTTTTGACACTGCTGTTTGTTCCCCCCTGGAGAAGGGGGAATTGTTCTCTGATTCAGAATCATCTTAGGAGCAACCCAGGGTTTATGGTTCCCCTATGGGGAAGATCTATGGTCCTCAGATGACACTGACAGGCTCTTTGCTCATATTTTTGAAGTGTCTATTCAAATGGTGCACCACTAATAACCAACCAATAATGGGCGTGCTCACTAATATATGCAACACTAAAAGAGATTGACTCAGTGGTCAACCAGACCAGAGAGTCACAAAAAGGAGCACCACCAATATAAATTCATACACCGTTTATTCAATTTATACCAAAGACAAACACATTAAAAAACCACAACAACACAACAATGAACATATTAAAACCACCTCTACCTGCCCTGAAAAAGTGTATATACACCTGTCCTAATAGTACCCATGAATAATACCAAATCTTGAGGGAATGGTCACTAGAGCCTATTCCCTAAATAGAGTTTGCTCCCTTATGTTTAAACCATGTATTTGTGCCGGCACAAAATTAACTAATCCCATAAATGGTGTGTATTGATCAATAGAATCCAAAATTACATCCAAACCCTATCCATAAAGTGACATGTGCATTGTGCAAATAATATCTTGGCTCAATAAGGGCCAAGAGAGTGAACACGTATTACAAAGTATCATATAAAATGACAAAGAACTAAAAAATAAACATCACCAGCATAGTATTGTAGTCAGTAACAAATGACAACTCAAAGTGAAACAAGTGACAATTATAAAAACAAGAGGGATACTCAGCTGTGGAACAACATGTGAGTCAATCACCAGGGAGGACAGTCAGGGCGGGAGGCTGCTCCACCTGCGCTTTGCGGTATTAGAAACCGCTTCTTGCTTGGGTGCGGGCCATATTTTTGGCTTGCTCTGTATCTCCCCTCCTGCCGTGGCTCCGCAGCAGCAGGGTGAGCTCTTCCATACGGTTAAACACGTTTGGAATTCCCTGAGCAGTCGCACTTTAATAATCTGGTGCTCAAAGAATGGGAGCAGCCTAGCAAGCTGCCAGGGGTGCCCAAAAGTTGGGACAAAAGGTATCCCTTTCCTGCTGATGTGATTAAGCGTTCTGAGGTGGACGCGCCCGTTCTGGGACTGTCCAATACATCTGACATACATTCTCCTGACACTACTACTCTGCGGGATGGTGAGGACCGGTGCATGGACCAGCTGTCCTGTCATGCCTTTGCCTGTGTAGGGACAGCGCTACGCCCGGTTTGTGCCTCTGCCATTACGGCTATTGCTATTAAGGGGTTGCTTAAGAGCCTCTTAGAAGGGGCCTCTGATGACGCAGGAGGAGAGGAGTATAGATCTCTCCTGCTTTGCTATGAATTTGTTGCATATGTCCTGTCTGCTATGGATGATGCCATTAGAATGTGTGGTAGAACTTAGGCCCTGTTGGTGGCTATACGCCGCTCTCTCTGGCTACGTTAATGGGTAGCTGATAATGCTGCTAAGAAGGCTCTCCCTGATATCCCTTTCAAGGGCCTGCGTCTTTTTGGTGAACGGTTGGATTTGTTTGCCAAGGGCGGTAGGTTACCTCAACGTAGGAGGCCGTCTCGGTCCTTTCGGGGGATGGGTGCCCTTCTTCCATCCTTCCGTGGTTCCAAACCTGGTCGAGGAGGCTCCTTTACTGGGGCCCGCGGAGATCACTGGGGAAGGGGCAGAGGACGTGGCCGTCCTGGCCTCTCCTGGGGTTCCAAGCCAAAATCCTCACCCAAGCCCCCTCAAGCATGAAGGGGCGCCCTCACCCATCTGGGTGGGGGGACGGCTTCAGCTCTTTGCTCACGTCTGGAGGCTTCATGTCTCAGACCTGTGGATTCAGGAGGTAGTGTCCTCCGGTTACAAGATAGAGTTTGCAGCCTGGCCGCCCCCAAGATTCATCACATCCCGGATGGCTCAGAAACCCCTGTCCGCTCAGGGTCTGTGCCTTGCTGTCCAAAACCTTCTGGAGTTGGGGGTTATCTGCCAGGTACCTTTGAGGGAAAGGGGCAGAGGCTACTATTCCAATCTTTTCACCGTTCCCAAAAAAGATGGGTCCATCAGACCTATTCTAGATTTAAAGTGCCTCAACAAATTTGTCAGATTCAAACGCTTTCACATGGAGAATCTGCGCTCTGCTGTCAATTCACTATGTCCAGGGGACTTCTTGACCTCTGTAGACATCAAGGATGCTTACCTTCATGTACCAGTCTTTCCAGGTCATCAGAGATTCCTCAGGTTCGCTCTGGAGGATCAGCACTATCAATTTGTGGCTCTGCCTTTCGGTATCACCTCGGCCCCCAGGGTATTTACCAAGGTACTTGCGGGCGTACTGGCTCTGCTGAGATCTCAGGGCATTCACATCCTTCCTTACTTAGACGACATTCTCATCACGTCTCAATCTCTCCAGCAAGCTGAGTTGGATACTCAGTGGGTGATGTCCACACTGGAGTCTTTCGGCTGGGTGATCAACCACCCCAAGTCTTTCCTGTCACCATCAATGGTCAGGTCCTTTCTGGGAAAGCTCTGGATACGTTTCAGGTCAAGATTTTTCTGCCTCAGCAGAAGGTGGAGAGTCTTCAGGCCCAAGCCAGGTTCCTTATGTCTTGCCCTCATCCCTCCATCCGGCAGCGGATGCAGCTGGTGGGCCTGATGGTGTCTTGCTTCGAGGCGGTTCCATACGCTCAGTTTCACATGAGACCTCTTCAACTTCACCTCTTATCAGTTTGGGATCGGGACCCTCAGGCCCTGGATCAGGTGTTGGTTATGTCCCCTCTGGCCAGATGGCCTCTCTCGTGGTGGCTGGACTCAAGAAACCTGTTGGTGGGCAGATCCTTTCTGGCCCCGTGCTGGGAGACAGTCACCACAGATGCCAGTCTGACAGGTTGGGGGGGCTTCTGGAAATTCCTGAAATTCCAGGGTCAGTGGGGCCCTCAGGAGGCCCACACTCCTATCAACATTCTGGAATTGAGGGCGGTAAGGTTGGTTCTCGCCCAATTGACTCCACACCTTCGGGGACGGGCGGTTCAGGTCCGCTGGGACAAACAGACGGGGATTGCCTACATCAATCATAAGGGAGGTACTCGGAGCAAGAGGGCCCTCAAGGAAGTGTCACTGATACTGTCTTGGATGGAGGAGAATGTTCCCTGCATCTCAGCTGTGTACATCCCGAGGGTGGAGAATGTGGAGGCAGACTCCTTCAGCAGGGGGACCTCTCGTCTGGCAGAATGGTCCCTCAGCAGCAGGGTGTTTCGCTCTCTGTGCCACCGCTGGGGTCCGCCAGATGTGGATCTGTTTGCATCCCGTCACAATCACAAGCTTCCAGTCTTTGTCCCTCTGTCCCAGGACCCTCTGGCCTTGGCCATGGATGCACTAGCAATGTCTTGGAAGAGCTTTCAGCTTCTCTATGTGTTCCCTCCTTTTCCTCTGTTGGGCAAGGTGCTACGCAAGATTGTTCAGGAAGGGGTGCCAACCATTCTGGTGGCCCCCTGTTGGCCAAGAAGGGTGTGGTTCGCAGACGTCATGCAGTTGGCAGTAGATCAGTATGTTCTGCCCAAGGACCCAGACCTGCTCACTCAGGGGCAGCTACGCCATCCCAATTTACAAACGCTGGCTTTGACGGCCTGGCTGCTGAAACCTCCATCTTGATGGGGAAGGGACTACCTGCCTCTGTTGTTAATACCATGATTCAGGCTAGGAAGAAGTCCTCATGATCCATCTAGTCGCTTCCCTGTAGGGTGTTTTCTGTCCCTAAGATTCTGGAATTCCTGCAACACGGTTTGACTTTGGGTCTTCAGCTTAGTTCCCTCAAAGGTCATGTTTCTGCTCTGGCCATTTTCTTCCAAAGATCCTTTGCTCACCATCGTATGGTCAAGAATTTCTTCCAAGGGGTTTCTCACGTGCGTCCTCCACGTAAGCCTATGTTACCTGTATGGGACTTGAACTTGGTCTTATCTGCCTTGCAGGGGTTTCCCTTTGAGCCTCTGCGTGAGGCCCCTTTGTCCATTTTGACTCTTAAAGTAGTCTTTTTGGTGGCTATCACTTCTGTTAGGCGTGTTTCTAAGTTGGCGGCGCTTTCCATCAAACCCCCTTACTTTGAGAGACACCAGGACAAGGTGGTGTTTCATTTTAAGCCAGATTTTCTGCCTAAGGTTGTGTCTGCCTTTCATCTCAATCAGGACATTGTTTTGCCTTCTCTATGCCCTAATCCTAGTAACCCTAAGGAACGGGTTTTACACTATCTGGATGTGGTCAGGACTCTGAAGTTCTATTTGGTGGCTACTGAATCTTTCTGGAATACTGATGCTCTATTTGTGCTTCCATCTGGGCCTAGGAAAGGTCTGGCTCCAGCTAAGTCCACTATCAGCAAGTGGCTTCGCCAGGCTGTGATTCAGGCCTACTCTGCTAAGGGGAAGGAGCCCCCATTCTGCCTTACTGCTCATTCCACTCGTGCTATTGGTGCCTCTTGGGCCTTTCAGCACCAAGCTTCTGTTGAACAAGTTTGCAAGGCCGCTACTTGGTCTTCTGTTTATACCTTTTCTAAGTTTTACAAGGTTGATGTTAAGGCCTCAGCTGATGCTGCTTTTGGTCGCAAAGTTCTGCAGGCGGCAGTGGTTTAAACTGCCCGCTGTTACTTTTTGGGGATCCCACCCTACCTTACGGACACTGCTATTGGATGTCCCATGGGTAAGGAATATTCTGGAACAGGACGTGCTGTATACTTAGAATAATACAATTCTGTGATTAATCACCTGTAGAACTGGTATTATACGTATACGGCACGTCCTGTTCCACCCCACCCTTGTTATCATTATTCTTAGTTACCTCTGTATGGTGATTGTTCATATGTTCATTGTTGAATTCTGGTTTTGTTCTCCCGGCCTTTTGTTAACTGCTTGTCAATACTGGGGATTTTGTGGGAGGTCCCTGACTTATATAGGGCCGGGAGAGGCCACAAGCTGTTTTTCTGCAGTCCAGCGCCATCTTGTGGATGTATTACCCATGGGTAAGGAATATTCTGGAACAGGAGGTCCTGTATACGTATAATACCAATTCTACAGGTGAGTAATCACAGAATTGTATTTTTAGGCAGAAGGGATAATGCCAGTACAGCATTGAGTTCAGACATCCGTAATACAAAGAGGAGTAGATGCAAAACAAGGGGTGGTAGACCGGTAAATCACCTACAGAGCCCAACCAAATGTGTGGATATAACCTGCCCTTCTTACTCTCCCTCAGGGCCTCCCTTTGCCTACTCACACACTTTGCTATTGCGGTGGAGACGCATAGACGCAGCACTGCACACAATTGTGTGCTGCGCTGTGCCTCCGGTCCTGTGGTTTTTTGTCCCCTGGAGTGGGTACCTGAAGGCGGCGGCAGAGACAGGAGATCCCAGTGGAGGCAGGACTCAAAAACAGCAGCGCTGGACCAGCATCTCCGGTCAGGCATTGCTGCAGCCACCTCTTGGGAGCCTTCCACTAGACCCTGCTGGAGGACTAAGGCCCACAAGAAGTTGTCTGCTTCCTCCCTGACCAGACCAGAGGCCAGGAACCAGCGGCATGGACTGGGATGTGAGGGAGGAGTATGGCTCCTTCACCGCAACCCACCATAGCCGTTAAAGTGGACCAAAACCCAGGAATTTTACTATCCTGGGTTTTAGTGCTTGCCCCCCGGGGGTGCCCCGTTGTGTGAAAACCCCCAAGTCGCCCAAACAAACTCACCTCTTCTTGGTCCTACGACGCATGCGCGGGCACGAGTCCAGTCAGTGCCCTCGGATCCGCTCGAGCTCCTGTATCCAGGAGCTCGTCTAAGGCGTGCAGATCTAAGCGGGCTGGCGGTCGCATCCCCCGCTTCCCTCTAACAGGGAGCGTGGCCACGCCGGCCCGGGAAGAGGTGAATTTGGGCTGGGGGGAACGGCCACTGCTCGAGCATGCGCCGTTGGACTGGGGAAAAATGTGAGTTCATGGGCAACCTGGGGGATTTCACACAGCGGGACATCCCAATTCTGGATGCCCCGGAGGGAAGGGAATCAATCAATTCTTGAGCCGATCTTCGTGGGTTTTGGTCCACTTTAAAGAGGGGCACATTGCTGTTGCTTTGCGGGCAAAACGCAGCATGCTGTATTTTGCAAACCACAGCGCACTGATGTGAAAGTAAAATAAATGGGCTGCAGTTTCTGTTCTGTATTTATACTCTAACGCGAAACAAACGGCCTTGGAAAGAGAGAACATGGAAAAGAAAGAGAGAGAGAAAGAAAGAGATGTGGGGTATATGGAGAAAAAAGAGAGAGAGGGAACACTGAAAAGTAGGAAAGAAGATGAAGACGATTAGGAGAATGTGGGGAAAATAGAGAAGGAGGGAATATGAAAAGAAAGGAGATTAGTGAACCATTAAAAAGATGCATGACAAGGGGGGTAACATAAAGAAAAGACACTATCTGCACCCAAATCCAGCGGCGAAGTCGTGCAATGCCACCGTTGCTCACCGCCATCTTGATGAAGTCCAGGATGGCTGCCGGGTGCAGGTGCTTCCTGCCCCGCATGTGCTTTTGCTCCTTCATACACTTGCAGAGGATCGCAGGTAGAGGTCAGGTACAGCAGCTTCATGCTCAACCAGCTGTTCCATGTTTGGTACGGTACGAACCTGAACTTTTCAGTTCGGATTCGTGGAACGTGGAAAAGAAAGAGAAAGAGATTTAGGGTATATAGTGAAAGAGAGCGAGAGAGAAAACACAGAAAAGCAGGAAAGAAGAAGAGGATTAAGAGAATGTGGGAAAAAGAGAGGGGATATGAAAAAGAAGGGGATTAGTGGACCATTGAAAAGGATAAAAAAAGAAGGAAATTCAAATAGAAGGAAAGACTGAAATTACGTGAAAAGTGAGAGGAAAGTGAGTGAGAGACATTATTCAAATAGAACGTGTCCAAAGGCGGGCAACGAAAATGGTGGAAGGACTTAAACTTAAAACTTATCAGGAGAGACTTAAAGAACTTAATCTGTACAGTCTGGGGGAAAGAAGGGAGAGGGGGAACATGATGGAGACCTTTATATATGTGAAGGGATTGAATAAGGTTCAGGAGGGAAGTGTTTTTAAGAAGAAACTTAATGATAGAACAAGGGCCCGACCTGAAGCTGGTCGGGGGGAAGATCAGGAGCAATGTTAGAAAATATTATTCCTTCTGCCGTCAACCTTCTATGTTTCTATGAGAGACAAGAGAATTTGGAAAAGAGAAAAAATTGAAGATTTGGAGAAAGCAAAGAGTAACATATGAAAGAAAGGTGATATGACAGAGAAATGGAAGGTAGGTGACATAGAGCAGGAAAGGAGAGGATGTGGAAAAGAGCAAAAGAATCACATTTGGAAAAATGGAGAAAGTGTGCAAATAAGAGCGAGATGGAGCAAATATGGAAGCGGCATGAAAAAGTAAGGAAGGGAATAAGAAAGATGGGGGGTGGGTCATGTTGAAGAGAGACCAGGAAAAGCTAAATGTAGGGGGAAAAGAAGAATGAGAGTGAGAGAATATAGAAGTGTAGAACTCTTTGGCCTTGATTCACTAAGAGTTGAAAAAAAACTCTCATGGTAGTAAAAAATTCAATTCATGAGAAAAAAAAAACTGAGAATCTCACAGTTAGTGAATCACCAGATAGGAAGACCATGAAAGTCAATGTCACTTTTTTACTCCTGAAAATAAGTATTGAACTGTTTACCTGTAGTAAAAAGTGCCATTGACTTTCATGGTCTTCCTATCTGGTGGTTCACTAACAGTGAAATTCTCAGGAATTGAATTTTTTACTACCATGAGAATCTTTTTCAACTCTTAGTGAATCAAGGCCTTTGAGTCAGCATTTGCTGCCACAGGTATAGCAGTAAAAATAAAATACTGGATAGTACTTACCTACCATAGAGTAATGTTCCATAATTGTAGACGTGCATTGTTGATTTCAGAGGGTCATCCTTGTTTTTGTTAACTTCATAGAGTCCTCTGGGTGGAATCAGGTGTCATCATGAGCACCCACTCTTCATCCTCCTCGGGCCATACATTCCCAAAGTGGAAGAACTCTTCTGGATCTCCTGTCAGGTGCACTATTGTCCAGCGCCCGCTGCCCTGCATGAAGCTGTGTCGCCCGCTCATGTTCAGCTATGGCCGGCTGGTTTTGTGTCCGTGCTGTATCGTCTCTTTGTTCAGGAAGAGCTAAAATGTGCTGTGGCTCTTGTGTTATCCATCGGAACATGCTGGCTGACATGTACAGAGCTTTATTATACCCGTTTAGGAGGACTGGTCAGGCTCTGCATGTACAGTGCCTGTAGAAATTAGAAGCTTTTTTAATTGTTACAGTCACATTTTATTGAGATTATATGTGATCGAGCAATTCAAAGCAGTAAGTGTGAGGTGTAAAGAAAGACCACACGCGGCTTAAACCGGACCTTCAGCGTCATTTAATGAAAAGCTCAAACCCTTAAACCGAACCTTCAGCGTTATTTAATGAAAAGCTCAAACCCTTAAACCGGACCTTCAGCGTGATTTAATGAAAAGCCCAAACTCTTAAAAAACGGTTCCCCAGCATCTAAAATTAATATATTTTACGTTTTTAGTGACTAACTTATTATTCTTTCCCCCACTGGGCTGCAACTCTGTTCAGGAAATTAGGATACGGGCGCCACCATCTTGACTCAGAAGCATCACACTTACTGAGGACAGGAGAGAGGGATAAAGTACAGAAGGATGGGTTATAGTTGTGCTTTGCTCAGACAGAGCAGAGCTGGGGTCAGGTAAAGGTCAGCAATCCCAGAATGCAGAGCAGCACAGTCAGGAGGCACTTCCTGTTTGCAGGATGCCTGATAAGATGGCGGCTTCCATAAGCCGCCATCTTGGATGTTTAAAGGCTCATAACATGCAGTAGATGCAGGTAGGATGATTTTTAATGTGAGCAATCTGTATGTACAGGGTGGGGGAAACATATAAGATAGACTCTTATTCAGAGTGAAGGTCCACTTTAAAAAAACTATTCCCCAGCATCTAAAATTAATCGATTTTACGTTTTTAGTCATATATAATTATTATTTCCCCCTCCGTCTGCAACTTTGTTCAGGACTGTTCAGGATACGGGTGCCGCCATCTTGCCTCAGAAGCATCACATACTGAGAAGAGAAGAGCGGGATAAAATACAGGGGGTGGGGTTATAGCTGTGCTTTACACAGACAAAGCAGAGCTGGGGTCAGGGAAAGGACAGCAATCCCAGAATGCAAAGCGGCACAGTCAGAAGACACTTCTGAGACTCCATGGGCCACCATCTTGGATGTTTAAAGGCTCATAACATGCAGGTAGGATGAGCAATCTGTATGTACAGGGTGTGGGAAACATATAAGAGATGCTCTTATTAAGGTGAGGGGGGATACAGCCGCAGTGCAGAGACATGGCCAGGGTTCCGGGAGAAGGTGATTGTATTGGGGCTTCTGGGGGGTGGGGGGGGGGGGGGAGGTTACACAGTAGTGCATCCCAATTGCCCCAAGGAGTGGATCTCGAACATCCCTGGAGTCTTTTAGACTCTATATAATCCAATCCAATATAATCCCAGCTATTGGGGTTGGCCCGTTCTTCTTAGCCAAATCGCTCAAGCTCAGTCACATGACTGGAGATGTAGATGTGTTGCTGATGGCCACCGGTTCCCTTATGCTGCCCGGGCTTTCATCTATTCTGATGCTGGATTCCTTATCCAGGAGCTGCGCTGCTGCATTGATGGCGCTGCTTGAAACGTTGGCCCTGCCTAAACGACTGATTTCAGCCTACTTTCTGTTGTCCAATAGCCGGCTTAGGGCATGTGTGTGTTTGCGGTCATGGTGGCTGTGTGGAGCCCATGTTTTAATCATTTTGACGACATTGTCCATCTTTTTATGGGAAGAGTTTTTAGCTGATCTGGCAGGCGGATTCATTACTAGCGCCACATAGCGACAGATGAGCGTCTGTAGCGAGGCATTGAGAGCAACCGCTATAGTAGTCGCTGTTTCAGAGCGTCTCAGTCGCTGGCCGGCATTGATGAATATAGTGTGTGAGTTGCTCTAACACCAGTACAGCACTATATGGGAGCGAACGGTAGTGCCAGCTCAGTGCGACCGACTCACACCATATTCATCAAAAAAATAGCCCCACACAGTGCCAGCGCTCCAAATCGGGTAGTTGTAGCCCAGAGCGCCAGATGCTGTGTGATTAAAGTCCGTTTTTGAACATGTATCCACTAGTAACAAAGCGAAAACATATGTAATTACATTGTTATTACATTGTGACATGAACACTTTAATACCAGACCTGTAAGGACAATTTTGCATAAAAATATTATAAATCAAAAAAGTTTTCAAAAATGACTTTAAATAGGCCAGGAGAGGTCACACGATTATTTGATCATTCAAAAATTAAAAAAAAAAATTGGACCAGGAAAGGGATTATAAGGAACGTCCATTGAAATGTATGGGAGAGCGGCAGGTAGCGACAGGTAAAGACGTGGCGCTCTGCAAGCCTGAACGCCGGCGCTGTATGCTGAGTCTGGGATAATGATGAATCGTACACTACATGGCGTTCCAGTCGCTCACCATAATCGGCTTCATAAATGTGGAATTGCGTGCTGTTCATTGCGCTACCTGTCGCTTACAAGGCGCTACCTGTCGCTGTCCCTTCATGAATAAAGCCTTTAGTATTTGTCACAGGAGTTTATTAATAAATATTTGATCTGCCACAATAACCAGGTGTGTACCTTTGTATTCTTTGTGTAATAGTCTATTAGGTTGATTGCTGGTCCCTGAGGGGGACTATGCATGGGCCAGCATTGAGGCTTGGCCTCGCTACACATTTTTAGTTTCCAGATTTATGGAGCACACGACTAATAGTTGTCCTGTGGACAGATTCTCCCACCTAAGTTGTGAATTTCTGCAGCTCCTCCAGAGTGACCCTGGGCCTATTGGCTGTTTCTCTGATTAGTGCTCTCCTTGCCTGGGTTTAGGTGGACAGCCATGTCTTGGTAGGTCTGCAGTTGTGTTATACTCCGTCCATTTATGGATGATGAATTAAACATTTTGTTTATAACCTAACAGTACCCAGCAATACACTTGTCCTTCAGCTGTCTGGTTTGTTCCTTGGTTTTCATGATGCTGTTTTATCACTAATGTTCTTTAAAACAAAACATATTAATAGTGCAATATAATAGTGCAAGTAGTGGCTATTGTGTGCTAATGCATATACAGAGTTTTTACTCCGCAATTTCCCATCCGTGCACTTGTGAAGAACACATTTCCGTGAACACAGCAGTGAATAAACACTATATTAGTGACTACACACAAGTGAATTACACACAGTGAACACACCAGTGAATAAACACCATATCAGTGACCACATACAGGTGAATACAATAAGGGGCAGTGAAGTGCACACATGGCCAGTGTGGTTTGCTGCCCTAAACTCAGTGCATGGGGAGCAATTGGGGGCTAGGTGCCTCCCCCAACAGAACAATACATGCTCTCATCCAATCAGAGCCATTTGCCGTTTCTTTGTAATTTGGCAAATGGCCCTGATTGTTTACAATGTGTAGCTCTCGCCCCAGCCACTCGAATAGGATGTCGTCCCCATTAAAGCCTATCATAGCTGTTTGCCAAATGACATAGTCACGGCAAACAGCTCTGATTGGGCAAGAGCCCGGGCATTCACCATTGGACCAGGAAAAGAACTTGTATTGGCTGATCTGGAGGATTTCACACAGCGGGATATCCCAATTAGGGATGCCCTCGGGGCACAGAACAAAACCTGAAATAGTTAAAATCCCAGGTTTTGTTCTGCCTTACCAAGCCTCTGAGGCCTTCACAGAACAGCTGAGAATAAATTACAAATATGTGGATTCTATTTACTAATGAGGTGACTTCTGAAGGCGATTGGTCACAGTGGATTTCATTTAGGGGAGCTGAATAAATATGCATGCCAGACTTTTTAGTTTTTATTTTGTTTAAATGTATCATTGCATATTGATGTGTCATTTTTTATACTTCACACATACAGCTGCTTTGTGTTGCTTTACCATAAAAAAATCGCAATAAACTAGTTTCTGGCGGTAACATTTAAACGTGAAAAGTGTTTATTTCAAGGCACAGTATTTGTAAAGCCCTGGGCTGACCAGGTTAGGGAGCGTACTTATCAATGTACCTGTATTGTTGTGAGTTGGGATCTGCATTATACCTAATAGGCGACTACCAGATTGACAAGGACATGCGGGGAGGCCGATTCATCAATAGCGCCAGGTAGCGACAGATGAGCGACTGTAGCGTGATTTTTTCAGCGCCAGCCAGTATTCGCTGTGCTTGGCCGGCATTAGCTTGATGACAGCGACTCAGTCGGTGTGCGGTAATGTTGAATACGGGCTGGGGGGTCGCTGTTTCACAGGTCCAGCGTTGTATGTGAGCGCCTGACAACGAATGGCCAGAGCGAACGGCTAGCTTCATATTCAGCAAAAAATCACGCTCCGAATGTGCTGTCGCTGTCCATTCCTTGTTTAAACCCCAGAGCGCTGGCGGCGATCTGTATTAACTAGTTTTTAACCCCTAAACAACCATATTTTTTGAATGTAACATTATACATGTTTTTAGAATCATTTTGTTATATGAATACATTAATCTCAGACCTGTAAGATCAATTCTGCACATGTTTTTTTTTTTTTTTTTTTACTTAAAAATAAATCCTAACATTGCAGAAGTGTTCTCCGATTTTTTGACATTAAAAAAATTAAAAAAAAAAATTATTACCAATTAATCATGAATTATTATAGATTGCTCCATTGAAATGCATTGGACATCGCCAGGGAGCGACAGCTCATACCTGGCGCTGTGAGGGAATTTGCAGCGGCGCTGTTCGGTCCAGGCGGCTTCATGATGAATGCCGCGCTAGCCGTCGCTCTCGCCGGCGCTAGCCTCATTTTGCTTGATAAATGCGTCATTGTGACCGCCGCCGGGCGTACTTGAGTCGGTAGTCGCCGTTAGCTGCCGCTACCTGGCGCTCGTCAGACACTACCTGGCGCTATCGCTTGATGAATAAGGGCATAAGACTGACTTGATGCTTGGCCAGCCAACAGATCCCAGAAAGCCTAGGTACCGTGTTTCCCTGAAAATAAGACAGGTCTTGATTTTTGCTCCAAAAATAGGTGCTAGGGCTTATTTACAAGGGATGTCTTATAGCCGAGTAGCAGCTGGCGGGATGGTGGTGGCAGTACAGCAGCAGTCCAGTGCGTTACAGGCATAAAGCCGGCTGTCAGCTGAGGTGTTTTGGCCATGTGCCCGGCATAGTGGCAGACTTGGGTACAGCCAGCAAGATCAAACGTTTCACTCCTGACAGACATGCTTATCTGTGTGATTTGGTGTGTCCTCAACCTCCTTTACAGCCATGATGTGTCCTCACCCTCCTTTACAGCTGCAATGTGTCCTCACCCTCCTTTACAGCCGTGATGTGTCCTCACCCTCCTTTACAGCCGTGATGTGTCCTCACCCTCCTTTAAAGCCGTGATGTGTCCTCACCCTTCTTTACAGCTGTGATGTGTCCTCACCCTCCTTTACAGCTGTGATGTGTCCTCACCCTCCTTTACAGCCGTGATGTGTCCTCACCCTCCTTTACAGCTGCAATGTGTCCTCACCCTCCTTTACAGCCGTGATGTGTCCTCACCCTCCTTTACAGCCGTGATGTGTCCTCACCCTCCTTTACAGCTGTGATGTGTCCTCACCCTCCTTTACAGCTTTTATGTGTCCTCACCCTCCTTTACAGCTGTGATGTGTCCTCACCCTCCTTTACAGCTGTGATGTGTCCTCACCCTCCTTTACAGCCGTGATGTGTCCTCACCCTCCTTTACAGCTGTGATGTGTCCTCACCCTCCTTTACAGCTGTGATGTGTCCTCACCCTCCTTTACAGCCGTGATGTGTCCTCACCTTCATTTACAGCTGTGATGTGTCCTCACCCTCCTTTACAGCTGTGATATGTCCTCACCCTCCTTTACAGCTGTGATGTGTCCTCACCCTCCTTTACAGCTGTGATGTGTCCTCACCCTCCTTTACAGCTGTGATGTGTCCTCACCCTCCTTTACAGCCGTGATGTGTCCTCACCCTCCTTTACAGCCGTGATGTGTCCTCACCCTCCTTTAAAGCCGTGATGTGTCCTCACCCTTCTTTACAGCTGTGATGTGTCCTCACCCTCCTTTACAGCTGCAATGTGTCCTCACCCTCCTTTACAGCCGTGATGTGTCCTCACCCTCCTTTACAGCCGTGATGTGTCCTCACCCTCCTTTACAGCTGTGATGTGTCCTCACCCTCCTTTACAGCTGTGATGTGTCCTCACCCTCCTTTACAGCTGTGATGTGTCCTCACCCTCCTTTACAGCTGTGATGTGTCCTCACCCTCCTTTACAGCTGTGATGTGTCCTCACCCTCCTTTACAGCCGTGATGTGTCCTCACCCTCCTTTACAGCCGTGATGTGTCCTCACCCTCCTTTAAAGCCGTGATGTGTCCTCACCCTCCTTTACAGCCGTGATGTGTCCTCACCCTCCTTTACAGCCGTGATGTGTCCTCACCCTCCTTTAAAGCCGTGATGTGTCCTCACCCTTCTTTACAGCTGTGATGTGTCCTCACCCTCCTTTACAGCCGTGATGTGTCCTCACCCTCCTTTACAGCCGTGATGGGTCCTCACCCTCCTTTACAGCTGTGATGTGTCCTCACCCTCCTTTACAGCTGTGATATGTCCTCACCCTCCTTTACAGCCGTGATGTGTCCTCACCCTCCTTTACAGCTTTGATGTGTCCTCACCCTCCTTTACAGCCGTGATGTGTCCTCACCCTCCTTTACAGCTGTGATGTGTCCTCACCCTCCTTTACAGCTGTGATGTGTCCTGACCCTCCTTTACAGCCGTGATGTGTCCTCACCCTCCTTTACAGCTGTGATGTGTCCTCACCCTCCTTTACAGCCGTGATATGTGTCCTCACCCTCCTTTACAGCTTTTATGTGTCCTCACCCTCCTTTACAGCTTTGATGTGTCCTCACCCTCCTTTACAGCTGTGATGTGTCCTCACCCTCCTTTACAGCCGTGATGTGTCCTCACCCTCCTTTACAGCTTTTATGTGTCCTCACCCTCCTTTACAGCTTTGATGTGTCCTCACCCTCCTTTACAGCCGTGATGTGTCCTCACCCTCCTTTACAGCCGTGATGTGTCCTCACCCTCATTTACAGCTGTGATGTGTCCTCACCCTCATTTACAGCTTTGATGTGTCCTCACCCTCCTTTACAGCTTTGATCTGTCCTCACCCTCCTTTACAGCTTTTATGTGTCCTCACCCTCCTTTACAGCTTTGATGTGTCCTCATCCTCCTTTACAGCTTAGATGTGTCCTCACTCTCCTTTACAGCTGTGATGTGTCCTCACCCTCCTTTACAGCTGTGATGTGTCCTGACCCTCCTTTACAGCCGTGATGTGTCCTCACCCTCCTTTACAGCTGTGATGTGTCCTCACCCTCCTTTACAGCTTTGATGTGTCCTCACCCTCATTTACAGCTTTGATGTGTCCTCACCCTCCTTTACAGCCGTGATGTGTCCTCACCCTCCTTTACAGCTTTGATGTGTCCTCACCCTCCTTTACAGCTTTTATGTGTCCTCACCCTCCTTTACAGCTTTGATGTGTCCTCACCCTCCTTTACAGCTTAGATGTGTCCTCACCCTCCTTTACAGCTGTGATGTGTCCTCACCCTCCTTTACAGCTGTGATGTGTCCTGACCCTTCTTTACAGCCGTGATGTGTCCTCACCCTCCTTTACAGCTGTGATGTGTCCTCACCCTCCTTTACAGCCGTGATGTGTCCTCACCCTCCTTTACAGCTGTGATGTGTCCTGACCCTTCTTTACAGCCGTGATGTGTCCTCACCCTCCTCTACAGCCGTGATTTGTCCTCACCCTCCTTTACAGCTTTTATGTGTCCTCACCCTCCTTTACAGCTTTGATGTGTCCTCACCCTCCTTTACAGCCGTGATGTGTCCTCACCCTCCTTTACAGCCGTGATGTGTCCTCACCCTCATTTACAGCTGTGATGTGTCCTCACCCTCATTTACAGCTTTGATGTGTCCTCACCCTCCTTTACAGCTTTGATCTGTCCTCACCCTCCTTTACAGCTTTTATGTGTCCTCACCCTCCTTTACAGCTTTGATGTGTCCTCATCCTCCTTTACAGCTTAGATGTGTCCTCACTCTCCTTTACAGCTGTGATGTGTCCTCACCCTCCTTTACAGCTGTGATGTGTCCTGACCCTCCTTTACAGCCGTGATGTGTCCTCACCCTCCTTTACAGCTGTGATGTGTCCTCACCCTCCTTTACAGCTTTGATGTGTCCTCACCCTCCTTTACAGCTTTGATGTGTCCTCACCCTCCTTTACAGCCGTGATGTGTCCTCACCCTCCTTTACAGCTTTGATGTGTCCTCACCCTCCTTTACAGCTTTTATGTGTCCTCACCCTCCTTTACAGCTTTGATGTGTCCTCACCCTCCTTTACAGCTTAGATGTGTCCTCACCCTCCTTTACAGCTGTGATGTGTCCTCACCCTCCTTTACAGCTGTGATGTGTCCTGACCCTTCTTTACAGCCGTGATGTGTCCTCACCCTCCTTTACAGCTGTGATGTGTCCTCACCCTCCTTTACAGCCGTGATGTGTCCTCACCCTCCTTTACAGCTGTGATGTGTCCTCACCCTTCTTTACAGCTGTGATGTGTCCTCACCCTCCTTTACAGCTGCAATGTGTCCTCACCCTCCTTTACAGCCGTGATGTGTCCTCACCCTCCTTTACAGCCGTGATGTGTCCTCACCCTCCTTTACAGCTGTGATGTGTCCTCACCCTCCTTTACAGCTGTGATGTGTCCTCACCCTCCTTTACAGCTGTGATGTGTCCTCACCCTCCTTTACAGCTGTGATGTGTCCTCACCCTCCTTTACAGCTGTGATGTGTCCTCACCCTCCTTTACAGCCGTGATGTGTCCTCACCCTCCTTTACAGCCGTGATGTGTCCTCACCCTCCTTTAAAGCCGTGATGTGTCCTCACCCTCCTTTACAGCCGTGATGTGTCCTCACCCTCCTTTACAGCCGTGATGTGTCCTCACCCTCCTTTAAAGCCGTGATGTGTCCTCACCCTTCTTTACAGCTGTGATGTGTCCTCACCCTCTTTTACAGCTGCAATGTGTCCTCACCCTCCTTTACAGCCGTGATGTGTCCTCACCCTCCTTTACAGCCGTGATGTGTCCTCACCCTCATTTACAGCTGTGATGTGTCCTCACCCTCATTTACAGCTGTGATATGTCCTCACCCTCCTTTACAGCCGTGATGTGTCCTCACCCTCCTTTACAGCTTTGATGTGTCCTCACCCTCCTTTACAGCCGTGATGTGTCCTCACCCTCCTTTACAGCTGTGATGTGTCCTCACCCTCCTTTACAGCTGTGATGTGTCCTGACCCTCCTTTACAGCCGTGATGTGTCCTCACCCTCCTTTACAGCTGTGATGTGTCCTCACCCTCCTTTACAGCCGTGATATGTGTCCTCACCCTCCTTTACAGCTTTTATGTGTCCTCACCCTCCTTTACAGCTTTGATGTGTCCTCACCCTCCTTTACAGCTGTGATGTGTCCTCACCCTCCTTTACAGCCGTGATGTGTCCTCACCCTCCTTTACAGCTTTTATGTGTCCTCACCCTCCTTTACAGCTTTGATGTGTCCTCACCCTCCTTTACAGCCGTGATGTGTCCTCACCCTCCTTTACAGCCGTGATGTGTCCTCACCCTCATTTACAGCTGTGATGTGTCCTCACCCTCATTTACAGCTTTGATGTGTCCTCACCCTCCTTTACAGCTTTGATCTGTCCTCACCCTCCTTTACAGCTTTTATGTGTCCTCACCCTCCTTTACAGCTTTGATGTGTCCTCATCCTCCTTTACAGCTTAGATGTGTCCTCACTCTCCTTTACAGCTGTGATGTGTCCTCACCCTCCTTTACAGCTGTGATGTGTCCTGACCCTCCTTTACAGCCGTGATGTGTCCTCACCCTCCTTTACAGCTGTGATGTGTCCTCACCCTCCTTTACAGCTTTGATGTGTCCTCACCCTCATTTACAGCTTTGATGTGTCCTCACCCTCCTTTACAGCCGTGATGTGTCCTCACCCTCCTTTACAGCTTTGATGTGTCCTCACCCTCCTTTACAGCTTTTATGTGTCCTCACCCTCCTTTACAGCCGTGATGTGTCCTCACCCTCCTTTACAGCCGTGATGTGTCCTCACCCTCCTTTAAAGCCGTGATGTGTCCTCACCCTTCTTTACAGCTGTGATGTGTCCTGACCCTTCTTTACAGCCGTGATGTGTCCTCACCCTCCTTTACAGCTGTGATGTGTCCTCACCCTCCTTTACAGCCGTGATGTGTCCTCACCCTCCTTTACAGCTGTGATGTGTCCTGACCCTTCTTTACAGCCGTGATGTGTCCTCACCCTCCTCTACAGCCGTGATTTGTCCTCACCCTCCTTTACAGCTTTTATGTGTCCTCACCCTCCTTTACAGCTTTGATGTGTCCTCACCCTCCTTTACAGCCGTGATGTGTCCTCACCCTCCTTTACAGCCGTGATGTGTCCTCACCCTCATTTACAGCTGTGATGTGTCCTCACCCTCATTTACAGCTTTGATGTGTCCTCACCCTCCTTTACAGCTTTGATCTGTCCTCACCCTCCTTTACAGCTTTTATGTGTCCTCACCCTCCTTTACAGCTTTGATGTGTCCTCATCCTCCTTTACAGCTTAGATGTGTCCTCACTCTCCTTTACAGCTGTGATGTGTCCTCACCCTCCTTTACAGCTGTGATGTGTCCTGACCCTCCTTTACAGCCGTGATGTGTCCTCACCCTCCTTTACAGCTGTGATGTGTCCTCACCCTCCTTTACAGCTTTGATGTGTCCTCACCCTCATTTACAGCTTTGATGTGTCCTCACCCTCCTTTACAGCCGTGATGTGTCCTCACCCTCCTTTACAGCTTTGATGTGTCCTCACCCTCCTTTACAGCTTTTATGTGTCCTCACCCTCCTTTACAGCTTTGATGTGTCCTCACCCTCCTTTACAGCTTAGATGTGTCCTCACCCTCCTTTACAGCTGTGATGTGTCCTCACCCTCCTTTACAGCTGTGATGTGTCCTGACCCTTCTTTACAGCCGTGATGTGTCCTCACCCTCCTTTACAGCTGTGATGTGTCCTCACCCTCCTTTTCAGCCGTGATGTGTCCTCACCCTCCTTTACAGCTGTGATGTGTCCTCACCCTTCTTTACAGCTGTGATGTGTCCTCACCCTCCTTTACAGCTGCAATGTGTCCTCACCCTCCTTTACAGCCGTGATGTGTCCTCACCCTCCTTTACAGCCGTGATGTGTCCTCACCCTCCTTTACAGCTGTGATGTGTCCTCACCCTCCTTTACAGCTGTGATGTGTCCTCACCCTCCTTTACAGCTGTGATGTGTCCTCACCCTCCTTTACAGCTGTGATGTGTCCTCACCCTCCTTTACAGCTGTGATGTGTCCTCACCCTCCTTTACAGCCGTGATGTGTCCTCACCCTCCTTTACAGCCGTGATGTGTCCTCACCCTCCTTTAAAGCCGTGATGTGTCCTCACCCTCCTTTACAGCCGTGATGTGTCCTCACCCTCCTTTACAGCCGTGATGTGTCCTCACCCTCCTTTAAAGCCGTGATGTGTCCTCACCCTTCTTTACAGCTGTGATGTGTCCTCACCCTCTTTTACAGCTGCAATGTGTCCTCACCCTCCTTTACAGCCGTGATGTGTCCTCACCCTCCTTTACAGCCGTGATGGGTCCTCACCCTCCTTTACAGCTGTGATGTGTCCTCACCCTCCTTTACAGCTGTGATATGTCCTCACCCTCCTTTACAGCCGTGATGTGTCCTCACCCTCCTTTACAGCTTTGATGTGTCCTCACCCTCCTTTACAGCCGTGATGTGTCCTCACCCTCCTTTACAGCTGTGATGTGTCCTCACCCTCCTTTACAGCTGTGATGTGTCCTGACCCTCCTTTACAGCCGTGATGTGTCCTCACCCTCCTTTACAGCTGTGATGTGTCCTCACCCTCCTTTACAGCCGTGATGTGTCCTCACCCTCCTTTACAGCTTTTATGTGTCCTCACCCTCCTTTACAGCTTTGATGTGTCCTCACCCTCCTTTACAGCTGTGATGTGTCCTCACCCTCCTTTACAGCCGTGATGTGTCCTCACCCTCCTTTACAGCTTTTATGTGTCCTCACCCTCCTTTACAGCTTTGATGTGTCCTCACCCTCCTTTACAGCCGTGATGTGTCCTCACCCTCCTTTACAGCCGTGATGTGTCCTCACCCTCATTTACAGCTGTGATGTGTCCTCACCCTCATTTACAGCTTTGATGTGTCCTCACCCTCCTTTACAGCTTTGATCTGTCCTCACCCTCCTTTACAGCTTTTATGTGTCCTCACCCTCCTTTACAGCTTTGATGTGTCCTCATCCTCCTTTACAGCTTAGATGTGTCCTCACTCTCCTTTACAGCTGTGATGTGTCCTCACCCTCCTTTACAGCTGTGATGTGTCCTGACCCTCCTTTACAGCCGTGATGTGTCCTCATCCTCCTTTACAGCTTAGATGTGTCCTCACCCTCCTTTACAGCTGTGATGTGTCCTCACCCTCCTTTACAGCCGTGATGTGTCCTCACCCTCCTTTACAGCTTTTATGTGTCCTCACCCTCCTTTACAGCTTTGATGTGTCCTCACCCTCCTTTACAGCCGTGATGTGTCCTCACCCTCCTTTACAGCCGTGATGTGTCCTCACCCTCATTTACAGCTGTGATGTGTCCTCACCCTCATTTACAGCTTTGATGTGTCCTCACCCTCCTTTACAGCTTTGATCTGTCCTCACCCTCCTTTACAGCTTTTATGTGTCCTCACCCTCCTTTACAGCTTTGATGTGTCCTCATCCTCCTTTACAGCTTAGATGTGTCCTCACTCTCCTTTACAGCTGTGATGTGTCCTCACCCTCCTTTACAGCTGTGATGTGTCCTGACCCTCCTTTACAGCCGTGATGTGTCCTCACCCTCCTTTACAGCTGTGATGTGTCCTCACCCTCCTTTACAGCTTTGATGTGTCCTCACCCTCATTTACAGCTTTGATGTGTCCTCACCCTCCTTTACAGCCGTGATGTGTCCTCACCCTCCTTTACAGCTTTGATGTGTCCTCACCCTCCTTTACAGCTTTTATGTGTCCTCACCCTCCTTTACAGCTTTGATGTGTCCTCACCCTCCTTTACAGCTTAGATGTGTCCTCACCCTCCTTTACAGCTGTGATGTGTCCTCACCCTCCTTTACAGCTGTGATGTGTCCTGACCCTTCTTTACAGCCGTGATGTGTCCTCACCCTCCTTTACAGCTGTGATGTGTCCTCACCCTCCTTTACAGCCGTGATGTGTCCTCACCCTCCTTTACAGCTGTGATGTGTCCTGACCCTTCTTTACAGCCGTGATGTGTCCTCACCCTCCTTTACAGCTGTGATGTGTCCTCACCCTCCTTTACAGCCGTGATGTGTCCTCACCCTCATTTACAGCTGTGATGTGTCCTCACCCTCATTTTCAGCCACTTCTGTCCCTCTGTTGAAGTCCATCAGCTGGAATTTTAAATTCTAACTCAGGCTTATTTCCGGGAAGAGGGCTTATATTTCACGCATTAGCAAAAAAAATGAGCACTGAGGCATAGGAAAGAGACAGATTTGAGACATGAAGAGGCCCAGAATGAAGCCTGAAAATGAAGGGACCACCAGGTAAGAAACAGACTCGGGGAAAAAAAACAGTTTGGATGGTCACTCCCTATTGCAGGAGTGACCGCCCTGTAGCTGCAGATTCCTCTATAGCAAACACAACTGATATTTAAAATTGACAGTTTTGTGAGGTAGGGATAGGACCATAAATATATGCAAAATTTGTAAACATACATACAGGCTTTATAATGGTATATCTGATCTGTGCTGAAGCATATGTGGACTATCATTAATTGGCACTGGAACAGGGTACTGAAAGGAGAACTAGATCTAATGCAGCCTCTTCATACTTCACAAATTTGCAGTTCATGCCTTTGCCAATTGTAAATAACTAATTGGTCGATACATATCTGCTTCCTGCCGTTTTTTTTTTATTTGTTTTTGACTACTTAGTGTTCACTATTCTGTGGGTAATAGTCGGTGGCTTTTCTGTTTTTCTACATAACATCATGGCTGACGAAGGGAACAAAGTATTCTCGAAAACTTACCTTAAACCCAGTGGAAAAAACAAACAGGCACTTACCTTCTCTCCCCTGAATCAGGTCTCGGATGGTCCGCCGTCCGGAAACCTCCTGATTTCCGAGAATGCGGGGCGCCACGAACATGAGCCACAGAATTATTTGGGCCTCAAGCGACGCTTGCTGTAGACCATGGCCCTGGCTGACAGTCACTGTTACATTCAATGCTGGGGGCAGCACTAATTTGCCTGTTTTCTGCCTGCCCCATGGTTGGCTGTCAAGGGCTGCATCCTTCATTTACCAGCATTTTGCATTTCTTAAAGAACGTGTTCCCTTCTACTGACTCCAGGCTAGCACGCCCCATGTCCCCATTTAAAGTGATATTTCAGACATAGCCAATTGTTACCCCATTGTGCCAGGCTACATTTGGCACCGTCCTAAACTGTTTTTCCAGTTTTAAATTGAAGAGAAAATGGCAGAGATATCGAGGTTTACAGTTCATATAATTTCCCTTCTGATGCATGTGGGCGTGGCCCTTGGAACAGTGATTCTGCATAATTGCTCAGCATAAAGGGTGGGGCGGTGCTGTGAGTGAGAGCGCTTGCTAGGAAGAGGCTGGGAGAGGAGGAAGGAGGGGGGTTAGCTGGGCTTGAATGGCAGCTCTGAGAGTGCCATCAAAACAAAGGGAGGCGTGGTCTGGACCAGCTACTCGAGCTAGTATTGGTGGCCCACTTTGGCAGGGTGGTGCTGGAGGGCCAGATAAGGAAATATGCTTCCTCATTCAGGGTGCAGAGCTTGGCAAGTTAAGATGCTGTTTATTCCTTGAACCTTTTGCATGGATAATCTTTTTGAAGTGAACCATCACCTGTGCGGGTGAGGGTGTTGGTACCGCCCCTATAAGACACGGTAATTCTTACCTTTAGCCTTGTCCTTATCAGGAATTTAGCACCGCAGTTGGTCGCCTGACACTCACGTGGGTAGTTCTTCTGGCCTCCAGAATGTCCTGCCCATGTAAGTGCCAGGAGCCAATCATGGTGTTGGATTCCCGGCAGAGGACCGAGGCTACAGTAAGGTTTACCAAGTGTTCTGGGGGTTATGTGTGGGGGGCTCCAGCATTCTGGATCCCTCCCCCCCCAGACTGTCTTATACTGGCGGTACCCACACGGATCCGCTTTAAAGTGGACCAAAACCCAGGTCGATCGGCCCGAGAATCTGTAAAATTCCCGCGCAGAGCGATTCCCTCCCCCCAGGGCATCCAAAATTGGAATACCCCACTGTGTAAAACACCCCAGGTCTCCCCGTTGACTTACCTCTCTTCCTGGTCCAACGGACCGCAACCTCGCTATCTCTCTAGCAGGGCGTGCGCACGCATCAGTCATTTGTGAATGGCCAGCGCGGGCACGCTCCCTGTTAGAGGGAAGCAGGGAATGCGTCTGCCAGTGCGCTCGGAGCCGCTGGCTTTAGACGCCATGTTAGATGGTGTGGTCCGAGATAAGGTGAGTTTCTTCGGAGGATCTGGGGGTTTCACACAGCAGGGCACCCTTGATCGGGGTGCCCCGGGGAAAAGGACCAAAACCCAGGTTAGTCAAAATCCTGGGTTTTGGTCCACTTTAAGTTGGGGGTCTCATGGTGTCCATACATAATCACTAGTAACAGTGCCTATGCACGCCCCCTCTATTCACTCCGTTGCACAGGCACTGTGACTGATGCAGGGACAGAGCCATAGCTGATGGCAAGAGGTGGTCCTGCACCCCACAGGGAGCTGCTGTGGGGAAGAAACAGTGAGTATGACATTTACTTATTTTGTTTTTTACATTTCTAAATTCCACATAAAAATCACTTTTGATTCCAAGAGATGCTGACTGAGTCACTTTTTTGCTGTGTCAAGGCCACGTGTTGTATTATTACTTGGCTTGTTTATGTAGTCATATGTTGTCCTGCTGAGGAACACCCACAACTACCTTTTCCGGAACACTGCCACTGGCTTGGTTTGGAAATCTATTCCTATTTAGGGCTTTTACTGTCGCCATTGGATTATAGCTTTTGATGACTTACTTGGCTCAGTCTGGAAATTGTTCTTTCTTGAGAAACACCCAAATGGCGTTGTTCATGATGCTGTATTCTGCCTATTGAGCAACTTTAGAACTCGTTCAGCTGGGCTACTACAATGCACCTATTAAAAGACACTAATCCCAAATCTGGTAATTGTTTTATTTCTGTAAAGGAACTTCGGGATTAATTAATTAGAGCTGTATTAAAATTGTCCAGCAACATCCAGATTTAGTTGTTCATTTATATCTGTTAATAAACTCCTTACATTGTGCACTCACATGGGCAAGGAACAGAGAGTAATATTGAAATTCCCCAAAACAGATAACAAATGGCCACAGATGGGGAAAACCTAGCCTCTCTGCTAGGTCAATTGTATAAAGACTCTCCTCAACAAAGCAATGCAAGGGAAAGGGAGTGGAGGCAGGTCAGGGCTGCTGAGCCACCAATAGACTTTAAGTGGACTAAAACCCACACGATCGGCCCAGGAATCTGTAAGATTCCTGGATGGATCGATCCCCCCCCCCCCCCCCCCTCGTGTGTGAAACCCCCCAGGTCACCCATACACTTACCTTCTTTTCCAGTCCAACCGTGCAAGCCGCGGCCGCATCTCTGCTATCCCTCTAGCAGGGCGTGTGCCTGTGCCAGACATTTGTCAGTGGCCGGTGCGGGCACGCTCCCTGTCAGAGGGAAGCAGGGGATGCAGCCACCAGTGCACTCAGAGCCGTTGGCCTTAGGCGAAGGCTTAGATGACGTGACATCAGCAGATCCGAGCACGCTGATTGGACGAGCGGCCGCGCATGTGCGTTAGGACCGGGAAGAGTTGGTTTGCAGCGATCTGGGGGGTTTCACACAATTGGGGTGCCCTGGAGGAAAGGACCAAAACCCAGGACAGTCAAAATCATGGGTTTGTGTCCACTTTAAATACATGCCAGCAGTAAAAATATATTTATGTATATTTGTAAATAAAAAAACAGGTCAATTTCCACCCCCCTCTACAGTGCTGCCTCACTAGGCCTCATTACAGTTGCACCCCTACTTGATCTACAGTCCAGCAGGCTGCAGTCCTCCAATTTCAGCACTGGTGACGGTACATTTCTTTGCCGACCTCCCTGTGTGTCCCTGCTTATGGTCAGCAAATAGGGTGGGGGGGGGGGGGTCGTTGTGACTTGGATTCAGCAGGAGGCGCTCAGAGCTGGACAGGAAACATACTCACAGCACCAAAGTCAGTAACACTGTAACCAGAAGGCTGCACTCTGTGGGTCCCTATTTTTCATTGTCAGAAATGCTCTTCCTGTGTCATACTTGTTTGCTTGGAGGACCTCTGCAGTTCATAGTTTTTACTATAACACATGTGAATATAAAATTACTATTATGATATTATAATAATAATAATAGAAAAAAAAAATAATTGACTAATATACTTGGTGACTTGGCTGACCAGCTTGACAGGGAGAAAGGGGAAAGCATGCGTCTAAATCTGAAAGATCGATCGATCCCCCCCAGCAGCATCCAAAATTGGGATGCCCCTCTGTTTGAAACCCCCCCCCAGGTGGCCCCATCAATTCCCCCCCAGGGCATCCAAAATCATGATGGCCCGCTGTGTGAAACTCTCCAGGTCGCCCTATTCACTTACCTTGTTTCCCGGTCCCACGGTGTGTCAAAGAGCAGTGGCCACATCTCGCTTTCCCTCTAGCAGGGCGCGTGCCCGCGTCAAGCACGCTCCCTGTCAGAGGAAAGAGGAGGATGCAGCCATTAGGGCACTCAGAACCGCTGCTCTTAGACGTGCCGTGGGACCGGGAAGAGTTGAGCTGGGCTTGGCGCCCTGGGGGGTTTCAGGCAGTGGGGCACCCCCGAACCGGGGCAAGGTCCAGAACCCAGGATAGTCAAAATCCTGGGTTTTGGTCCACTTTAAAGTGTTACTGCGTGGCCCTTGGATCTGTGATAGGGCATATTAATCAGCACTGTGATGAATCTGGGGGAGGAGGTGGAGGGAGGGGCTGGAGGAGGGAGGGAGGGGCTGGAGGAGGTGGAGGGAGGGGCTGGAGGAGGGAGGGAGGGGCTGGAGGAGGTGGAGGGAGGGGCTGGAGGAGGGAGGGACTGGCAATCCTGTCCCACTGTGCTGATTGGGGGACGGGATGAAAAAGAGATTGTCATTGGCTGAACCTATAAACCCTGATAAAATTGTTTAGGATAGTGCCAAATGTACACAGTGGTCTAACTATTACCTTTGCCTGCAGTATCACTGTAAAGATACATTCCACATGAGAAAACCCATTCCCAGCTATATACCCCCATTAGGAAAAAAACATAAGCCTTAGTGCTTGCTGCTCGCTCTGTGGTGGTTTTTCCACTGCCCCAGGTCGCTAATTACGTGATCTAAAATTTGCTTTATGATGCGTGACAACCAGCTGGTGGCATTCTGAGCTTTCTACTCAGGAGGGTCTATCTGAATGTCTGGGAGCGGGTGTGCGCACAGCTACAGGGAAGCCGGGGATGCTGCTGCCGCCGATTGCTGCGTTGCGGGAACCGCCGATAAAGGTGAGGGGGGGGTTCATACAGCGGGGTATCCCACTGTCGGAAGCCAGTGCTGGGCCATTTGGGTTTTCATCTGTTTTAATACTGCTGTCTGCCTGAGCCCCAGCCTAGAGAGGCGCCGTGTAGCAGCACTCCTGGGCTCCCATTGGCTGTACTGAACTCGAGTGACTGCTGAGTCATCCAATCAGTGCTGCACTGGCGCGGCTGTTGCACAGTCATTGGGTATAGAATTATTTTTTTTGTTTAATGCCTGGACAGGTACTTCAAAGTATGAAGACAGGACAGAGAGTATTAGTCATGTATTTATTTTCCTATACTTCATATATAATAGCATTTCATTGTCAGAAGTTAAAAAACTGTGTAGCCCGATGCAATGGTGTAACTATTACCTTTACCTGCAGTATCCCTTCAACCTGCAGCCACATTCATCCCCATCATAGTCTGGCCAGCAACCTGATTCATCTGTGACTTGCTTATATTTATACTGCCGCAGGTTCATCCCTTTACAGTGCACTCTCTGGCATAACTACATCTGTATGCCTAGGAATGTGAAATCATTTAATACAATCACCTTTGTATTTTTAATTAAAAGAAATCTTTAGATTAGATCTCTAGCTCTAGTTTTTAAAGGCTAAACCTGGCATTCCAAGTTAATTAAAAACTGTTCTTAATAAAGTCATCCCCCTGGGCATGCATAGCGCTGAAGGAGACACTGTGCTACCATATCCTCATATGGAAAGAGCATTCAATTCTACTGAAAGGCCGCAAGTCTCTGTCACCTGCTCCGCCTAGTGGTGAGTTTAGAGGTAGCAGGTTGTCAGTAAGTTGTTGTACCGTGTTAGCCATCGATGTAAGCAGGAAATCCAAGGTTAAGGTAATACCATTTATTGGCTAACTCAATAAGATTGAAAATGCAAGCTTTCGAAGCTGTTCAAGCTTCTTCTTCAGGCATAATACAGATCTGTAACTTAGACACACATTTATACAAAACAATACAAAGGAGTGACAATTTTTTTTTTCACTGACACATATGAAAAATAGCTAAGTCGTAAAATCGTATACTGTGAGATAAGAATCAGGGGGATTATAACAATTAATGGTGGGCTGATAAGAATGAGAGGGGGAGAGAAAGTGTGTGGAATTTTTATTGCTCTCACACCAGGTCAGACAGTCTGTTTAATATCAGACCTTGTGATGAGTCTTGTCTATTCAATCCATGTCATAATGACACATAAAATTATTGTCCCTGTTTAGCCCACAGTCCATCGATTTAAAGGTAGCAGGTTAAATGCTATACAGGTAACAGTAAGCGCCACAGTCAGATGACATAGAAGAGCACACACACTGCAGCAGTTTCATGTGGCCGCCACGATCATAATAACACTTCACACGCCACAAGAGCACACAGTGTATTATGGTGCTTCCACGGTTTGCCACAATATGTAACAGTTCAGAACACATAGCAGAACCCCCACATGGATAAGCACGTCTTTGTACAGAAGACTGGAGGCTGAGAATGTGGCCTGTGCAGTGGGGTCATGGGCAAGGTAAGTATACTAGAGGAACCGTGGGGTTTCACAAAGCAGGGGCATAGCTGGCCCCAATGGCTTTTGGTCCGCTCACACATTACATTACAGATAACATCATTATTTAAAGTGTTAAAGGAAAAACAGTCTGATAAATTTAAATTAAAGGAGTTAAAGTAGACCAAAACTCCCTCCCCCAACAAGTTTAGGTTCACATTGGTTCCCATTTGGGATGCCCCATTGTGTAAAACTCCACCAATTTACCCTATGCTCATCTTCATTGGGGGCAATGTGGTGTCACAAAGTGCGTATGTGGGCTGCAGGCCACCTTACATATTTCTCAGGGCTGGTACAGTATAATAGGCAGCTGTGAGGGCTGGTACAGTATAATATGCAGCTGTGAGGGATGGCACAGTATAATATGCAGCTGTAAGGGATGGCACAGTATAATATGCAGCTGTGAGGGATGGCACAGTATAATATGCAGCTGTGAGGGATGGCACAGTATAATATGCAGCTGTGAGGGATGGCACAGTATAATATGCAGCTGTGAGGGATGGCACAGTATAATATGCAGCTGTGAGGGCTGGCACAGTATAATATGGAGCTGTGAGGGATGGCACAGTATAATAGGCAGCTGTGAGGGATGACACAGTATAATATGCAGCTGTGAGGGATGACACAGTATAATATGCAGCTGTAAGGGATGACACAGTATAATATGCAGCTATGTGGGATGGCACAGTATAATATGCAGCTGTGAGGGATGGCACAGTATAATATGCAGCTGTGAGGGATGGCACAGTATAATATGCAGCTGTGCTGGATGGCACAGTATAATAGGTAGCTGTGAGGGATGGCACAGTATAATTTGCAGCTGTGAGGGATGGCACAGTATAATATGCAGCTGTGAGGGATGGCACAGTATAATATGCAGCTGTGAGGGATGGCACAGTATAATATGCAGCTGTGAGGGATGGCACAGTATAATATGCAGCTGTGAGGGATGGCACCATATAATATGCAGCTGTGAGGGATGGCACAGTATAATATGCAGCTGTGAGGGATGGCACAGTATAATATGCAGCTGTGAGGGATGGCACAGTATAATATGCAGCTGTGCTGGATGGCACAGTATAATAGGTAGCTGTGAGGGATGGCACAGTATAATTTGCAGCTGTGAGGGATGGCACAGTATAATATGCAGCTGTGAGGGATGGCACAGTATAATATGCAGCTGTGAGGGATGGCACAGTATAATATGCAGCTGTGAGGGATGGCACAGTATAATATGCAGCTGTGAGGGATGGCACCATATAATATGCAGCTGTGAGGGATGGCACAGCATAATATGCAGCTGTGAGGGATGGCACAGCATAATATGCAGCTGTGAGGGATGGCACGGTATAATATGCAGCTGTGAGGGATGGCACGGTATAATATGCAGCTGTGAGGGATGGCACGGTATAATATGCAGCTGTGAGGGATGGCACGGTATAATATGCAGCTGTGAGGGATGGCACAGTATAATAGGCATCTGTGAGGGCTGGCACAGTATAATAGGCAGCTGTGAGGGATGACACAGTATAATTTGCAGCTGTGAGGGATGGCACAGTATAATATGCATCTGTGAGGGCTGGCACAGTATAATATGCATCTGTGAGGGCTGGCACAGTATAATATGCATCTGTGAGGGATGACACAGTATAATTTGCAGCTGTGAGGGATGACACAGTATAATTTGCAGCTGTGAGGGATGGCACAGTATAATATGCATCTGTGAGGGCTGGCACAGTATAATATGCATCTGTGAGGGATGGCACAGTATAATAGGCAGCTGTGAGGGATGGCACAGTATAATATGCAGCTGTGAGGGATGGCACAGTATAATATGCAGCTGTGAGGGATGGCACAGTATAATAGGCAGCTGTGAGGGATGGCACAGTATAATATGAAGCTGTGAGGGATGGCACAGTATAATATGCAGCTGTGAGGGCTGGCACAGTATAATATGCAGCTGTGAGGGATGGCACAGTATAATATGCAGCTGTGAGGGCTGGCACAGTATAATATGCAGCTGTGAGGGATGGCACAGTATAATATGCAGCTGTGAGGGATGGCACAGTATAATATGCATCTGTGAGGGATGGCACAGTATAATATGCAGCTGTGAGGGATGGCACAGTATAATATGCAGCTGTGAGGGATGGCACAGTATAATATGCAGCTGTGAGGGATGGCACAGTATAATATGCAGCTGTGAGGGATGGCACAGTATAATATGCAGCTGTGAGGGATGGCACAGTATAATAGGCAGCTGTGAGGGATGACACAGTATAATATGCAGCTGTGAGGGATGGCACAGTATAATATGCATCTGTGAGGGCTGGCACAGTATAATATGCAGCTGTGAGGGATGGCACAGTATAATAGGCAGCTGTGAGGGATGGCACAGTATAATATGCAGCTGTGAGTGATGGCACAGTATAATATGCAGCTGTGAGGGATGGCACAGTATAATATGCAGCTGTGAGTGATGGCACAGTATAATATGCAGCTGTGAGGGATGGCACAGTATAATAGGCAGCTGTGAGGGATGGCACAGTATAATATGCAGCTGTGAGGGATGGCACAGTATAATATGCAGCTGTGAGGGATGGCACAGTATAATATGCAGCTGTGAGGGATGGCACAGTATAATATGCAGCTGTGAGGGATGGCACAGTATAATATGCAGCTGTGAGGGATGGCACAGTATAATATGCAGCTGTGAGTGATGGCACAGTATAATATGCAGCTGTGAGGGATGGCACAGTATAATATGCAGCTGTGAGGGATGGCACAGTATAATATGCAGCTGTGAGGGATGACACAGTATAATATGCAGCTGTGAGGGATGGCACAGTATAATATCCAGCTGTGAGGGATGGCACAGTATAATATGCAGCTGTGAGGGATGACACAGTATAATAGTCAGCTGTGAGGGATGACACAGTATAATATGCAGCTGTGAGGGATGGCACAGTATAATATGCAGCTGTGAGGGATGACACAGTATAATATGCAGCTGTGAGGGATGGCACAGTATAATATCCAGCTGTGAGGGATGGCACAGTATAATATGCAGATGTGAGGGATGACACAGTATAATAGTCAGCTGTGAGGGATGACACAGTATAATATGGAGCTGTGAGGGATGGCACAGTATAATATGCAGCTGTGAGGGATGGCACAGTATAATATGCAGCTGTGAGGCATGACACAGTATAATATGCAGCTGTGAGGGATGGCACAGTATAATATGCAGCTGTGAGGGATGGCACAGTATAATATGCAGCTGTGAGGGATGGCACAGTATAATATGCAGCTGTGAGGGATGACACAGTATAATATGCAGCTGTGAGGGCTGGCACAGTATAATAGGAAGCTGTGAGGGCTGGCACAGTATAATATGCATCTGTGAGGGATGGCACAGTATAATATGCAACTGTGAGGGATGGCACAGTATAATAGGCAGTTGTGAGGGATGGCACAGTATAATATGCAGCTGTGAGGGATGGCACATTATAATATGCAGCTGTGAGGGATGGCACAGTATAATATGCAACTGTGAGGGATGGCACAGTATAATAGGCAGCTGTGAGGGATGGCAAAGTATAATATGCAGCTGTGAGGGAGGGCACAGTATAATATGCAGCTGTGAGGGATGGCACCGTATAATATGCAGCTGTGAGGGATGGCACAGTATAATAGGCAGCTGTGAGGGAGGGCACAGTATAATATGCAGCTGTGAGGGATGGCACTGTATAATATGCAGCTGTGAGGGATGGCACATTATAATATGCAGCTGTGAGGGATGGCACCGTATAATATGCAGCTGTGAGGGATGGCACAGTATAATAGGCAGCTGTGAGGGAGGGCACAGTATAATATGCAGCTGTGAGGGATGGCACTGTATAATATGCAGCTGTGAGGGATGGCACAGTATAATATGCAGCTGTGAGTCATGGCACAGTATAATATGCAGCTGTGCTGGATGGCACGGTATAATAGGCAGCTGTGAGGGATGGCACAGTATAATATGCAGCTGTGAGGGATGGCACAGTATAATAGGCAGCTGTGGAGGATGGCACAGTATAATATGCAGCTGTGAGGGCTGGCACAGTATAATATGCATCTGTGAGGGATGGCACAGTATAATATGCATCTGTGAGGGATGGCACAGTATAATAGGCAGTTGTGAGGGATGGCACAGTATAATATGCAGCTGTGAGGGATGGCACCATATAATATGCATCTGTGAGGGATGGCACAGTAAAATAGGCAGTTGTGATGGAGGGCACAGTATAATATGCAGCTGTGAGGGATGGCACCATATAATATGCAGCTGTGGAGGATGGCACAGTATAATATGCAGCTGTGAGGGCTGGCACAGTATAATATGCATCTGTGAGGGCTGGCACAGTATAAAATGCAGCTGTGAGGGCTGGCACAGTATAATATGCAGCTGTGAGGACTGGCACAGTATAAAAAGGCAGCCCTGAGGGCTGGCACAGTATAATAGGCAGCTCTGAGGGCTGACACAGTATAATATGCATCTGTGAGGGATGGCACAGTATAATATGCAGCTGTGAGGGATGGCACAGTATAATATGCATCTGTGAGGGCTGGCACAGTATAATATGCAGCTGTGAGGGATGGCACCGTATAATATGCAGCTGTGAGGGATGGCACAGTATAATATGCAGCTGTGAGGGATGGCACAGTATAATATGCAGCTGTGAGGGATGGCACAGTATAATATGCAACTGTGAGGGATGGCATAGTATAATAGGCAGTTGTGAGGGATGGCACAGTATAATATGCAGCTGTGAGGGAGGGCACAGTATAATATGCAGCTGTGAGGGATGGCACCATATAATATGCAGCTGTGAGGGATGGCACAGTATAATATGCAGCTGTGAGGGAGGGCACAGTATAATATGCAGCTGTGAGGGAGGGCACAGTATAATATGCAGCTGTGAGGGATGGCACCATATAATATGCAGCTGTGAGGGATGGCACAGTATAATATGCAGCTGTGAGGGAGGGCACAGTATAATATGCAGCTGTGAGGGATGGCACAGTATAATATCCAGCTGTGAGGGATGGCACAGTATAATATGCAGCTGTGAGGGATGGCACAGTATAATAGGCAACTGTGAGTGATGGCACAGTATAATATGCAGCTGTGCTGGATGGCACGGTATAATAGGCAGCTGTGAGGGATGGCACAGTATAATATGCAGCTGTGAGGGATGGCACAGTATAATAGGCAGCTGTGGAGGATGGCACAGTATAATATGCAGCTGTGAGGGATGGCACAGTATAATATGCAGCTGTGGAGGATGGCACAGTATAATATGCAGCTGTGAGGGCTGGCACAGTATAATATGCATCTGTGAGGGCTGGCACAGTATAAAATGCAGCTGTGAGGGCTGGCACAGTATAGTTTGCAGCTGTGAGGGCTGGCACAGTATAGTTTGCAGCTGTGAGGGCTGGCACAGTATAACATGCATCTGTGAGGGCTGGCACAGTATAATATGCAGCTGTGAGGGCTGGTACAGTATAATATGCAGCTGTGAGGGCTGGTACAGTATAATATGCAGCTGTAAGGGATGGCACAGTATAATATACAGCTGTGAGGGCTGGCACAGTATAATATGCAGCTTTAAGGGATGGCACAGTATAATATGCAGCTTTAAGGGCTGGTACAGTGTAATATGCAGCTGTGAGGGATGGCACAGTATAATATGCAGCTGTGAGGGATGGCACAGTATAATATGCAGCTGTGAGGGCTGGCACACTTCAATATGCAGCTGTGAGGGATGGCACAGTATAATATGCAGCTGTGAGGGATGGCACAGTACAATATGCAGCTGTGAGGGATGGCACAGTATAATATGCAGCTGTGAGGGATGGCACAGTATAATATGCAGCTGTGAGGGCTGGCACAGTATAATATGGAGCTGTGAGGGATGGCACAGTATAATATGAGGCTGTGAGGGATGGCACAGTGTAATATGCAGCTGTGAGGGATGGCACAGTATAATATGCAGCTGTAAGGGATGGCACAGTATAATATGCAGCTGTAAGGGATGGCACAGTATAATATGCAGCTGTGAGGGCTGGCACAGTTCAATATGCAGCTGTGAGGGATGGCACAGTATAATATGCAGCTGTGAGGGATGACACAGTATAATATGCAGCTGTGAGGGATGGCACAGTATAATATGGAGCTGTGAGGGATGGCACAGTATAATATGCAGCTGTGAGGGATGGCACAGTATAATATACAGCTGTGAGGGCTGGCACAGTATAATATGGAGCTGTGAGGGATGGCACAGTATAATATGAGGCTGTGAGGGATGGCACATTGTAATATGCAGCTGTGAGGGATGGCACAGTATAATATGCAGCTGTGAGGGATGGCACAGTATAATATGCAGCTGTAAGGGATGGCACAGTATAATATGCAGCTGTAAGGGATGGCACAGTATAATATGCAGCTGTAAGGGATGGCACAGTATAATATGCAGCTGTGAGGGCTGGCACAGTTCAATATGCAGCTGTGAGGGATGGCACAGTATAATATGCAGCTGTGAGGGATGGCACAGTATAATATGCAGCTGTGAGGGATGGCACAGTATAATATGCAGCTGTGAGGGATGGCACAGTATAATAGGCAGCTGTGAGGGATGGCACAGTATAATATGCAGCTGTGAGGGATGACACAGTATAATATGCAGCTGTGAGGGATGGCACAGTATAATATGCAGCTGTGAGGGATGACACAGTATAATATGCAGCTGTAAGGAATGGCACAGTATAATAGGCAGCTGTAAGGGATGGCACAGTGTAATAGAGAGCTATTAGATAAGGCACAGTGTAATAGAGAGCTGTCAGAGATGGCACAGTGTAATAGAGAGCTGTCAGAGATGGCACAGTGTAATAGAGAGCTGTCAGGGATGGCACGGTGTAATAGAGAGATGGCACAGTGAAATATGTGTCAGAGATGGCACAGTGTAATTGAGAGCTATCAGTGATGGCAAACTTTAATAGAGAGCTGTCAGAGATGGCATTGTGTAACAGAGAGTGGTCAGTGATGGCACAGTGTAATAGAGAGGTGTCAGAGATGGTACAGTTTTAATAGAGAGCTGCCAGTGATGGCACAGTGTAATAGAGAGATGGCACAGTAAAATAGAGAGCTGTCAGTGATGGCACAGTGTAATAGGTGTCAGTGATGGCACAGTGTAATAGAGAGCTGTTAGAGATGGCACAGTGTAATAGAGAGCTGTCAGAGATGACACAGTGTAATAGAGAGATATCAGAGATGGCACAGTGTAATAGAGAACTGTCAGAGATGGCACAGTGTAATAGAGAGATATCAGAGATGGCACAGTGTAATAGAGAGCTGTCAGAGATGGCACAGTGTAATAGAGAGATATCAGAGACGGCACAGTGTAATAGAGAGCTGTCAGAGATGGCACAGTGTAATAGAGAACTGTCAGAGATGGCACAGTGTAATAGAGAGATATCAGAGATGGCACAGTGTAATAGAGAGCTGTCAGAGATGGCACAGTGTAATAGAGAGATATCAGAGACGGCACAGTGTAATAGAGAGCTGTCAGAGATGGCACAGTGTAATAGAGAACTGTCAGAGATGGCACAGTGTAATAGAGAGATATCAGAGATGGCACAGTGTAATAGAGAGCTGTCAGAGATTGCTTAGTGTAATAGAGAGATATCAGAGATGGCACAGTGTAATAGAGAGCTGTCAGAGATTGCTTAGTGTAATAGAGAGATATCAGAAATGGCACAGTGTAATAGAGAGCTGTCAGAGATGGCACAGTGTAATAGAGAGATATCAGAGATGGCACAGTGTAATAGAGAGCTGTCAGAGATGGCACAGTGTAATAGAGAGCTGTCAGAGATGGCACAGTGTAATAGAGAGATATCAGAGATGGCACAGTGTAATAGAGAGCTGTCAGAGATGGCACAGTGTAATAGAGAGCTGTCAGAGATGGCACAGTGTAATAGAGAGCTGTCAGAGATGGCACAGTGTAATAGAGAGCTGTCAGTGATTGCACAGTGTAATAGAGAGATATCAGAGATGGCACAGTGTAATAGAGAGGTGTCACGGTGTTAGTGAGAGTTGTAAAGGATGCACAGTGTAACATGTAACAGTGAGAGTGCTTGTGATAGGCATGCCTGTGGGCTGGCACAGTGTTGGAGGCTGCCTGGCAGGCTGGCATGGATCGTGGTCAGCTCCTCCCTCCCTGATCGCCTCTGTCAGGCTGCAGCCTGCTTCACCAGACGTCTGTGTGCTGCTCCGTCCTCCGCACACTGCAGCTGAGCTCCCTCCACACCCAATGCCCTCCCCGCTCCTGCCCTCCCGAGGCCGCTGCAGCCCTGATGAGCATCGCATTATCCCATTCAGGAAACACGTTGTCAGGGAGGAGCGATGGTACAGGTAGGACCCTCTGCCCCCTTCTTATCGGGTGTACCATCATCCTGCCCTCTTCCTGGCACCTTCTAACTGCTGTCTCTGCAGAGCAATCAGGAAAAACTGCTGCGTACCAGCCAGCTTCACCTCCTTCATCTTATCTGCCTCCCAGCCATCATTGTGCCTGTGCCATCGCAGTACATCTCCGAACTGTCAGGGTATCACCTCTAGACCACAATGAGGGGGCGCAAATCATCTCCAGCCCTTTTTATAGTCTTTGAATGATTTTTGTGCATTTATACTATACAGAGTGCAGAGTACCTTACCTCACCATAATCATATTGGCTATGGCTTACATGTAATCATAGTCCCCCTCCGACACCAAGACTGGATTAGATCAGTTTTCCCAACCCGCAATACATGGATCACTGGTGATACCCAACATCCTACCTGATACCCGATCTGTGCCCCAACCTGATCTACTGCCATCTACACTTTACCCGAGCCTGGTTTGCTTTAAAAGGTGATGAACATTTTGCATATGCATCCTTGTCTGTTTCATGCCCTTTAAACTGCTGTTTTGTGTATTTTTAACATAGTTCTAGTTTACTGACAACCCATTGTTACCACCCGGGACTATACTACTCAGGGGAAGGCCAGCGGCCAGGTGGGCTATGTTCCGCTTCAGTCAGGAGACCAACGGAAACCATTCAGGTTTGAGGTGTAATCCCAATGGGAAATCCAGATTGGTCACTGGCAGTCATGTGATTGCCAGCCTTGCGAATGAGGAAGTGGTTAACTTATGGGTATAGGATCGCTTTAAGATAGCTGGATCTCTTCATTTAGTGGAATTGTATTTTTTTTCATTAACATAGCACAAACAACCTAAAACAATCTTAAACCATTGAGTGCCATGGTTGGGACAAACCTTACAGTAAAATAATATTATTATTGCTATTATTATTATTATTATTATTAATATTATTATTAATAATAATAATATTAATTGCAATCTAAAAAGAGAAATGCTACACTTACCTTCTTTCCAGGTCTAACAGCACATGCGTGATCGGCGGCCGCTTCCCCGCTATCCCTCTAGCAGGGCGCATGCCCGCACCAGGCATTTGTGGATGGTCGGCATGGGCACGCTCCCTGTTAGAGGGTAGCGGGGATGCGTGCGCCAGCGTGCTTGAAGCCGTACGCCTTAGACGACGTGACGTCAGCAGATCCGAGCGCGCTGATTGGACGAGCGGCCATGCATGCGCCCTAGGACCAGGAAGAGGTGAGTTGGTTTCGGCGATCTGGGGGGTTTAACACAGCAGGACACCCCCGATCCGGGTGCCCCGGGCACAATGACCAAAACCCAGGATTGTTTTTGGTCCACTTTAAATAATTTACTGGGGATGGGAGCATAGCCAGCCTTGTGTAATTGTTATATAATCCTCTGTCCTTCGGTGGCCATGTGAGAAAGCTCCATTGCCCAGAACAGCTGGCGTGAGCCTCCTTCTCATAAATAAACCACTGGTAACCTGATTCGCATCATAGGATGCTTTCCAGCTGAGAGGACACAGAGCCGGGGGATGAGGATCAACAGTGTGCAACATACACTCCTGAAGGGCACCTGTGATGAGATGAATATGGAGTCACCAGTGTTCTCTTTCAGACAGTGTTAGCTAACTCTCTGTCATGTTACTTCTCCCCCTGTACTACTTATTGACTCCAAGCAGTCAAGGGGCACTTCCTATACCAGACCTTCAGCATAATTTAATCTAATGATAAGCCCAAACCCTTAAAAAACTATTCCCCAGCATCTAAAATTAATTCATTTAACATTTTTAATCACTTAGTTTTTATTTTCTCCCTCATTGGCCTGCAACTCTGTTCAGCACTCTAGGATATGGGCGCCGCCATCTTGGCTCAGTAGTATCACCTACTGAGGAGAGGAGAGGGGCCAAAAGTGCAGGGGAGCGGGGTCATAGCTGTGCTTTGCACAGAAAGAGCAGAGCTGGGGTCAGGAAAAGGTCAGCAATCTCAGAATGCAGAGCAACACAGTCAGGAGACACTTCCTGTTTGCAGGCAGCCTGCACCTCCATGAGCCGCCATCTTGGATGTTTAAAGTCATGGATGTGTCATCCATCTTGGATGTGTAAAGAAAATGCAATAGATGCAGGTAGGATGGTTTTTAATGTGAGAAATCTGTATGTACAGGGTGGGGGAAACATAGAAGATATGCTCTTATTTAGGGTGAAGGTCCGCTTTACGTTTTTAGTCACTTATTTATTATTCTTCCCCCCACTGGGCTGCAAATCTGCCACCATCTTGAAGCATCACATACTGAGGAGAGGAGAGCGGAAGAAAGTGCAGAGGGTGGGGTTATAGCTGTGTTTTGCACAGACAGAGCAGAGCTGGGGTCAGGGAAATGACAGCAATCCCAGAATGCAGAGCGACATAGTCAGAAGACACTTCCTGTTGAGGCTGCCTGATGTTCCGCCATCTTGGATGATTAAAGGCTCATAACATGCAGTAGATGCAGGTAGGATGATTTTTAATGTGTATGTACAGGGTGTGGGAAACATATAAGAGATTCTCTTATTCAGGGTGAAGGTCCGCTTTAAACTAAACCAACACCCTTACAAAAAAACAGTGCTCATAATAAGCATCCCTCCCCAGGACAAATCAAATTGCCGCACATTCATTGGATTTTTTGCCCCATGAGATGCACTTATTTTCCCCTTCCAGATCAGATATTTTTGTGTGGACCAGCTGTCAATTCATTTACCTTTTTCTAATTCCTGCTGTAGTAAATTTCTGAAACAAAATGGCGGCTCATGCATTTGCAGGCCGCCTGCAAACAGGAAGTGCTGCTAGTTTTCCTGTTACTGTGCATTGTCAGTTGAATCCAGGCAGCAGCATGGCTGAGATGCTGGGAGAGGAAGCTCCAAAATGGCCGCCACCTTTCTTTTCCAACTGTAGTCCTGTTTAAACTTTCCTAATTATTTAATGAATTTAAGGCGTGAATTTAAGCAGACCAGCATAAGTCATAAATAAGTATAGACCAAACCTGGACCCCCCCCCCCCCCTCCAGCCTCCTCTGTTTCATTCCTCTTTATAGTGGAAAGCCAAGCTTAGGCACAACCCCACATGTAGAGGGCATGTCCAAGTCCCTGTGGAGGCAGAGGTAAGTGTCTGACATGGAGACAGGGGCTGAAGCCCAACAGCACTGGACTGGATCGAGCGATCGCATGAGTTTCCAAGTAATGTGAACAATCAGCTGCGAGGGATAAACGGTTAGTTGTTATTTTATTAATAACTAGACAATCACTTTAATTGACCCTTATTTTAACTCTTACTTTTGGGACTTATTTTTATTTATTACTTATTTATTTATTATTATTTTGGATTATTACAGAATCCAGGCCGTAAATTCTAAGCTGGAATCTCTGCTGACCTATAGCGATGCTTTCTTTTTTTTTTGGGGGGGGGGCATATATGAGGTGCTCATTTATTGCAACAATAGCTGTACTGCAGTTTCTGTATGTCCTGAACAGATCAAGAAGGTCTAAATTGTTGAGGGTAGGGGGGATTCTGGGAGTTGTGGGTCCACAACAGCTAAGAAAGTGCAATGTAATGGAGAATGTCAGGCCACATACAGATCTTGGGATTCAGTCCCGGACTGGGCCCCTGGTACTGACCCGGTTCAGCCATCAGGGCAGTACAAGAGATCCAAGTTTAAAATAGTGTTTCTGGCTTGCATAGAGTGGTCTCTAAGTTGGTCAGTAAACATCAGATTATATGTTATTACAATCTAAGCCCTCATTCCCACCTGTCCGGTACCGCATGCGTTTCTGCGTTTGCGGCAGACCCAAAAACTATACTTCTATGGCCCCTCTCACACCTCCAGTGCACCAGAACAGAAGATATTGCGGCCGCAAAAAGTCCTACCTGCTGCATCCAGGCCTCAAACACACCCCATTAAAGTGGACTAACACCCTGGATATTGACTATCCCGGTCTTTGCCTCCAGGGCATGCCAATGCTGCTATGCTATGCGAAACCCCCCAGGTCGCCCACCAAAACTCATCTTTCCTCGGTCCTCCTCGGTGCTGCCTCTGGTCCAGTCAGCGCGCTGACTTCAAATCGTCTAAGACCATCCACAAATGCCTGCCACAGGCGCGAGCCCTGCTGAAGGTATAGCAGGCGGTAGCCGCTGCACATGCATGCACCATTGGGGGAAAGGAGTTAGCCTGCTCTGGAGTCTTATAGACTCCAGAGTGGGTTTTGGTCCACTTCAAAGTCTATGGGGCTGCAAATGCATTTTTCTTTATTGCATGGCACGGCCTGCTTCGGTATTCATAGAAGTTGGGTTATTCTGCCCCAAGGTGGCGCAGTGGTACTGCAGAAAGCTGTGGCATCTCCCAGCCCCCTATAAAAATGGTATTAACCATAGAGTTCCCTGTGTTTCCTCTGCAGTGAAACTGCGAAGTTAGAAGATGGCTCTCTCTCTTGCGCAGGTGAGCGAGGCAACCAAGCCTGCGGCCCTGCAAGTCTATTTCCACCCGTTTCTGGACCCTCACTGCCTCCCAGCCTTTGCTGACAGATCGGGTGAGGGTAGAAGAGCACTAGGGTCAAGTGCTCCTGGAGCGCCGCTCCAAGCCGCAGACCCTGTTCCACAAAGGGTAGCCGGCCATAGGCTTTATGGTGAGCCTACAAGGGATGTGGAGCTCCTGTCCTGGCTTCTGAGGGGGTACGTGTTTTGGGGACTGTGTCCCCTTCTTCCCCCCCCCCTCCCTTCTGGCCTGGATACTCGCCGCTGCCTTCTCGTCTCTCCCCCCCCCCCCCCCTCTGACTTACTTTGTTCGGGGCGGGAGGTAGCGGCGAGTGGTATTAGTTGTGGTGTTTTGGCCATTTACAGTGTTTTCTGGCCGCTGCGCCAATTTGTACTGCGCTCCGCGGCTGTGGGCGCTATAACCTGTGGCGTTTTTGCTTTGTCATGGCGCCGGCGGGGTCACGTGGGCGCCGTTTTCATGCTCTTCGGGAGGGGCGGGGTCGGGGGATAACGCGTATCGCGTCGTCCCCCTGCGGCCCGCCCCTTGAGGTACCTCAGCGGCACCATTTTGGATTAGCTGCGCGTCTGGATTTCTCCTTTCCGTGCTGCAGCGCTGTTTCCTTCGGTGTGTCGCTTCATCCAGCGGTCTGTGCCTTGGTGACCCTGCGGTGTCCTTGGTCCGTGAGTCCCCCTTGGGTTTTTTTTATTGGTCTCGTGGGGCATGTGCTGCGGGATGCTCATGTGTCGTTTTTACTTATGTCTTTCAGGCGGGATACCAGTGGGTTGTGATTTCTCCCGGCTCTACTCCTTCCTCCCCCCTCATCCCCCCCCACCCCTTGCTGATCTGGGGGCATCCCGTGGGAGGGCATCCCGGGTGGCTTTTGTATTAGCCTTTACCCAGCGCTGGCCTGTTGCGCCTGTGTTAATCACCATATGGAGGCTTCTGGGGATAGTGTGCTTGGGGGTCCTTCAGGGCAATCCCGGCTGTGTTCCATGTGTGGGGCATCCCCTGTGAGTAATAGTGTCACAGTGTGCGTGCCGTGCGCTCAAAGTGTCCTTGCGCTCCAGCTTGGTTTGCCTGCATCGCTTCCCAGCTCTGCGCCCCCTTCGCCATCACCTACCCCCCCCCCCCACTGCTGCAATTAGCTCCCAGTGAGGGGGATGCTAGCAGGGGGTCACAGTCTGATCTAGCACTTCGCGTGGCCAACATTGAGAAGCAGCTTGCCGGGCCTAGAAGCAGCACCTGATTTCCACTCCCTCACGCTCTACAGAGGAGTATGAGGAATTTGATGTCACTACTGGACGTTATTCCCTACAGGGGAACTGCTCCAGGACTCTGACTCCTCTGGGAACCAGCAGGAGGGTTGTGATAGTGACCCTGAATCTGGGGAGGATTCATGGTATCCTGAGGACACTGTTAATTTGCTGTCTCACATTTTTGAAATTTTACACATTGATCCCCCTGTGGCGGGTAAAAGGAAACGGGGTGAGATGTTTTATCCTAGTAAACAGCATCTGGAGTCCCCTAAGCAAGGACATTTCACCAATATGGTGCTTAAAGAATGGGAACGTCCTAACAAGCTGCCTGCTGTGCCCAAGGGTTTGGATAATAGGTATCCCTTTCCTGCTGATCTTGTTAAGAGGTGGTCATTTCCCCCTGAAGTGGGCGCTCCCGTGCTAGGCTTGTCCAATACTTCGGTCATGCCTTCACCTGACACTACCACTCTGAGGGACAGTGAGGACCGGCGCATGGATCAGTTGGCCTGCCATGCCTTTACCTGTGTGGGGGCTGGATTGCGCCCGGCCTGTGCGGCTGCCATTACAGCTATTGCCCTTAAGAAACTGCTCAAACATCTCCTTGATGGCGCTATGTATCGTAGTGGAGGGGAGGAGTATAGGACTCTCTTGGTTTGCTCTGATTTTGTGGCCTTTATCCTTACTGCTCTGGATGATACTGTGCGGCTGAGCGGTAGGGCCTCTGCGCTCTTAGTTGCTATGCGCCGCTCTGTTTGGTTACATCAGTGGGCAGCTGACGCGGCTGCTAAGAAGGCTCTCACTGGACTCCCCTTTCGGGGCTGCGGCTATTTGGGGAGCGTCTTGATGTTCTAGCCAAGGATGGCAGGCTACCTCAGCGTAGGAGGCAGTCTTGGCCCTTTCGGGGGTCCTCCGTCCCCCTCCCTTCCTTTCGTGCTCCCAGAGGAGGCCGTGGCTCCCTCCTCTCTAGTGGCCGCAGAGATTTTTGGGGCCGTGGCAGATCCCGTGGTCGCCCCGGTCTCTCCTGGAGTTCCAAGCCCAAACCCTCTCCCAAGCCCCCTCAGGCATGAAGGGGCGCCCTCACCCATCTGGGTGGGGGGACGGCTTCGGCTCTTTGCTCACGTCTGGAGGCTTCACGTCTCAGACCGGTGGATTCAGGAAGTAGTGTCCTCCAGTTACAAGATAGAGTTTACAGCCTGGCCGCCCCCAAGATTCATCAGATCCCGGATGTCTTTAAACCCCCTGTCTGCTCAAGGGTTGCTTCTGGCGGTTCAATGCCTGTTAGAGTCAGGAGTCATTTGTCAGGTGCCCCATCAAGAACGGGGTCAGGGGTACTATTCCAATCATTTCACGGTCCCCAAAAAGGACGGCTCTCTGAGGCCCATTCTGGATCTGAAGGGCCTTAACAAATTTGTCAGATTCAAGCGTTTTCGTATGGAGATGCTATGCTCTGCTGTCAGTACCCTTCGCCCGGGCGAGTTTATGACCACTGTGGACATCAAGGATGCGTATCTTCATGTGCCTATCTTCCCAAGTCATCAGAGATTTCTAAGGTTCAAGCTGCAGGATCAGCATTACCAGTTTGTGGCTCTACCCTTCGGTATCAACTCGGCGCCTCGGGTTTTCACCAAGGTACTGGCGGGGGTGATGGCTCTGCCAAGGAACCAGGACGTACGCATCATTCCTTACCTGGACGACATCCTGATTGTGGCCAAGTCCTTTCCTCAAGCCGAGCAGGACACTCAGATGGTGACATCCACTCTAGAGTCCTTCGGCTGGGTGATCAACTATCCCAAGTCTTCTCTGTCCCCGTCCTTGGTGAGGTCCTTTCTGGGCATGACTCTGGATACCTCTCAGGTCAAGGTGTTCCTTCCTCAGCAGAAGGTGGGGGGTCTTCAGATGCAGGCTCGGGCTCTGCTATCGTGTCCTCATCCTTCCATCCATCAGGGGATGCAGTTGGTGGGCCTGATGGTGTCCTGCTTCGAGGCAGTCCCCTTTGCTCAGTTTCACATGAGACCTCTTCAGTTGCACCTCTTGTCAGTTTGGGATCGGGACCCTGTGTCCCTGGATCAGGAATTTGCTCTGTCTCCTCTGGCCGGACAGTCCCTCTTGTGGTGGCTGGACTCAAGGAACCTTCTGGGGGGCAGGACCTTCCTGCCCCCGTGCTGGGAGACGGTCACCACAGATGCCAGGTTGGGGAGGCTTCTGGAAATCCCTGAAGTTCCAGGGTCGGTGGGGCCCACAAGAGGCCCATGCTTCCATCAACGTCCTGGAACTGAGGGCGATCAAGTTGGTTCTTTCTCGCCTAACCACTCACCTTTAGGGTCGGGCTGTTCAGATCCTCTCAGACAACCAGACGGAGGTTGCCTACATCAACCATCAGGGAGAGACTCGGAGCAAACGAGCCTCCAAGGAAGTGTCTCTGATACTGTCTTGGGCGGAACAGAATGTCCCCTGCATCTCAGCGGTATACATTCCGGGGGTGGAGAACCAGGTGGCGGACTCCCTGAGCAGGGGGACGTCTCGTCTGGGGGAATGGTCCCTCAACTACCAGGTGTTTCTCTCCCTGTGTCACCGCTGGGGTCAGCCCTCCTTGATATTACTACCCCTTTAAAACAAACAAATGTATATATGTAAACTCACCCACCAATAAATAATATAAATGGTGATAAATTCAATAATAAATAATAAACGCAAGATATTACACAGTACGACCCACTAATAGTGGAGATAATAGAAAAAAATATATCCAAAATCCAATAAATTTAACCTCAAAAGTGTCCAATATAAATACAACTCATAACTATCCTACTAAAGTGCCTAGTGCCATAATATGGACATCCCAAATGGATTTACTAAAGTGCCAAAGCTTGATAACCATACATCAACAGGTGCAAAACAAGGGCTTGTAAAACCAATTACAGCATGCAATTGAACATAGCAAAAAATCTGTAAAGCAAGGTAAATACCGACATATGTAAAGTAGAGGAATGCCTGGAAGGCCTCTCCGCTTCCCCGCGCACTCCGCCGTGCGCCCACGGCTTCTGATGGGGGTACATGCTGGTTCTCCCCCTTCCTCCTTTTATGCTGCGAGTGTAAGTCCCCCGCCACGTCGCACCGCATCACGCCCCCCGCCGGATATCCGGCTGATGGAGCGCGACCTTATTGTGTCTTGTACTCAGAATATCCATTGTCAACTCTGTAAAACTGCATTTGACATATTATATGTACCGTATGTTTCTACCCTGTAGTCTGTAACTACTACTTTGTAAAGCGCTACGGAAGATGATGGCGCTATATAAATTAGTAAAAAGTATTTTCCGCCAGTTGGATTATCTCATTGCTTATTAAGGTTGATTATCACATTGATTGTATTTACATGTATTTTTGATTATTTGTTATAAGACCTGGAGGCTGTAAGAATGTTTTTAAATATGTCTTGTGTGTATATGTGATTTTAGCTGGTGATTCTTGAATAAAATAAAAGAGATTTATTTTATATAGCTTGGTAGTGTGCCCTATAAAGTTTTTTGGATTCTATATGTTTTTTCTGTGTTGATTTATGGTGGTTTTAGAATTCATGGTGCACCCACCAAGGTGAAGCTATTTCTCAGAAAATTAGAAGTGGTGCCCTTACAATTAATTTTCAATAAAGTGTGGTTCGCAGATGTCGTGCAGTAGACCAGTACGTCTTGCCCAGGGATCCAGATCTTCTCACTCAGGGACAGCTACGCCATCCCAATTTAAAAATGCTGGCTTTAACGGCTTGGCTGCTGAAACCTACATCTTGACAGAGAAGGGGTTGCCTGCCTCTGTTGTGGATACCATGATTCGGGCTAGGAAGAAGTCCTCATCCTTTATCTATTACAGGGTCTGGCATGCTTACATTGCCTGGTGTGAGTCCAAGTCTCTTCCCTGTCGGGTTTTTTCCATTCCCAGGATTCTGGAATTTTTGCAACATGGTTTGGATTCTGGCCTTCAACTAAGTACCTTCAAAGGTCATGTTTCAGCTCTGGCAATTTTTTTCCAAAGATCCTTTGCCAACCACCGGTTGGTTAAAACTTTTTTCCAGGGTGTTACTCATGTGCGTCCACCTCGTAAGCCTATGCTACCAGTCTGGGACTTGAATCTGGTGTTGTCTGCTCTGCAGGGTCCTCCCTTTGAGCCTATCCGTGGGGCTGCTTTGCCCATTCTGACTCTTAAGGTAACCTTTTTAGTGGCTATCACTTCTGTAAGGCGAGTTTCTGAGCTGGCGGCGCTTTCCATCAAACCTCCTTATTTTGAGAGGCATCAGGATAAGGTGGTGTTTCGGCTTAAGACGGATTTCTTGCCTAAGGTCGTGTCTGCCTTTCATCTCAATCAGGACATTGTCTTGCTTTCATTGTGTCCTAATCCTGCTAATTCCAAGGAGCGGACACTGCATTCTCTGGATGTGGTCAGGGCTCTGAAGTTTTATTTGGTCGCTACTGAGTCTTTCAGGAAATCTGATGCTCTTTTTGTTCTCACTTCTGGACCTAAGAAGGGTTTGCCTCCGGCTAAATCCACTATCAGCAAGTGGATCCGTCAGGCGGTGGTTCAAGCCTAGAATTACTGCTCATTCCACTCGTGCTATTGGTGCCTCTTGGGCTTTTCAGCACCAAGCTTCTGTTGAACAAGTTTGCAAGGCCGCTACTTGGTCTTCTGTTCATACTTTTTCCAAGTTTTACAAGGTTGATGTTAAGGCCGGCTTAACTGCCGGCTGCTACTCATTGGGGATCCCACCCTACTTTTGGGAACTGCTTTTAAATGTCCCAACTGTTATGAATACCGAAGCAGGCCATGCCATGCAATAAAGAAAAAAACAATTCTGTGAGTACTCACCTGTAGAATTGTTTTTGTTCTTGCATGGCACGGCCTGCTTCGACCCACCCTTGTTATCGTTATTCTTGGTTGCCTCTTTATGGTGATTGTACCAAGTTAATTGGGGTTTTTTACCCTTTTTTAAATTTTATACCTTCATTCTCTCCCGGCTTCTTGTCTCACTGCTTGTCTGCGCTGGGAACTCTATGGTTAATCCCGTTTTTATAGGGGGCCGGGAGATGCCACAGCTTTCTGCAGTACCACTGCGCCACCTTGTGGCGGAATAACCCAACTGTTATGAATACCGAAGCAGGCCGTGCCATGCAAGAACAAAAACAATTCTACAGGTGAGTACTCACAGAATTGCTTTTTTCATGCAGTACCGCATGCGTTTCATGCTTGCGGCCCCATAGATTTTATTAGGATTCAATAGACAGGAAGGCAGAGCATAGGTTTTAGAAACAAAGACGCGAACGTAAGGGCAAACAAAAATGCGAACCAAAGTACAACCACAAAAATTCCTTCCACAAGTGTGGCTGAACAGGTGTGATGTAGCCTAATTGTGTTCTATCTGAAGGGTGGACCTCATCATTTTCTCTGGTGAGCCTTAAACCAGACCAACAGCCTGGCACAACTGGAAAAGAAAACTCCCCCAAACTCCCTTGCTCATCTTCACACATGATACTGAAGCATTGTCAGCACTTACATTTGCTTCTGCATCAACTCTAAGCTGCAACATCTCCTCACTAATGTTTTTGTGGTAGCGGCATCTTGGAGCTTCCTCTCCTAGCTTCTCAGTCATGCTGCTGCATGGATTCAACTGACATAACTGACAATGCACAGTAACATGAAGCCCAGCAGCACTTCCTGATTGCAGGTTGCCTGCAGATGCATGAGCCGCCATTTTGTTTCTAAGATTTACTACAGCAGGAGTTAGAAAAAGGTAAATGAATTTTTATGTGCAGCAATCTAAATTGCCCCTGGAAGGGATGCATATGAGCACTGTTGGTCCAATTGTTGAATGTTGGTCCTCTTTAAGTGCTCCGGTTTGACCCTGTTGGGGGGGGAGGGGGGTGCAGGTATCATCACCAGGAGCCTCAGGGTCATTCAGCAGGGGTTACATAGAATAGCTCTTCATTCCCGCTCCCATGATATAATAAAGTGCTGTTACATAACACACTGCAGCTCCTCAGAACGTGTGATGAATGCTTCTACTGAATGGATTCCTCTCTATTGAGCCATTTTCTCTCTGTGTGACCAGGCGTGTAGCTAACAGCCAAGGGCCCCCTCAGTGCATTAGACAACAGAACCAGGCTCCAGCCCCCCGGCTGTAATCTAATGCACTGTTTCTCAACCTGCGGCACGCATACCCCAGGGCGCACTCAGCAGTGTTCAAGCGGCCACCAACAGAGTTATTCTGATAGGTCTGATATGTTATTTTAACAGTAATACATTATTCATTCTTGCTTCAAAAGTTAAGACCAGTGACCTACTTATTTCAGTAACATTAGTAATCAAGCCCCTCCCTCCTCCTTTTTGGGGGGCTCGATTGCAACTGCTTGTCGCTAGGGGGGACTTGTCGAAACAAAGTTGAGAAACGCTGGTCTAATGCATTCCCAACCTTGTTCGAACCTTTATTAAAGCAGAATTCCAGTCACAACTTGCCCTGCCCTGCCATCCTACCCTGGCTCTAAGGCAGGGTGGGGGGTTACCCTTACCTGAGCCTCAGGCCACTGCCGTTATGGATCCTGGCCGCCACCAACTTGCCTCCCCCAGGCTCCGTGCTCCCGCCCACCTATTTAAGTGAATGGCCGGCGGAAGCGCACACGGACTCGGCGATGCCACTTTTTGTCATTCTCAGCCGCTGGCCCCACTAAAATGGAAGAGTGGTGCTGGCACGAGGATCAGGTAAGGGTTTTTTTTTCTTTGTAACGCCCTCCCCATCCTGCCTCAGCACCAGAGTAGGGTGGCAGGGCGTGGGGGCTTGGCGAGGGTAAGTTGTGAATGGAATTATAGGCAAGTTGTGACTGTAGAAATTTCTAAGCTGTGCTGATTTAAGTATTAAAATAAAAAAATGAAGCTGATGGGACTGGTGTTAGTGCCTGTTTCCCTGCAGTTCAATGTGACTGGCACACATTTGGGTGGCATCTTAGAATATGCTGCTCTTGGCAGGGTAATGGTGGGCTATGCTGCTGCGCTGAGTCACCCGAAAGCCGGCAAACACCTCAGGAACGTTGATGGGAGAGTTTTGATGGGGCCTCTACTTCCTACAGACACTTAAAGCAGATGTCAACCTATTTAAAAAAGAAAAATGCATACTCGCTTTTTGTTCACTGTAGCGTTTTACCCGATCCCGGAGTCCCCACACTGTACAGGTCTCATCATGTCCCCCTTCATTGGAGTGAATGGAGATGGCAAGGCAATGTGTGTGACTGTCGTGTGACTGATGGTGGACAGCGTGGGAACTTGATTTTATGCTTATGTGTCTCTCAGTGGGAGTAGCTGATCAGCTGCGGGTGGAACAAAAGGTTTATATCACTTTTGATTTTAAGAGGGCGTAAAGGGGAACTGTCCCTCTTTTGAGTCCATGTCCCCCTGTCCCTCATTGTTCTCATTTGTCCCTCTTTGAGATGTAACATGCAGATCTGCATCAATAAATGGTTCAGTTGCCAATTCAAAGTGTTTATATTGCTATAACTGTTACACCCTAGCTCCTATCCATCCCTCAATAAGAGGGTGTGGCTTCATCTAAATTGCCCCTCTTTTAGATTCCAGGCCGGCCACTGATGGCTTCTGTTCCGCTTTAAAAAGCACCTGTGGATGGGGAGAGTGTTCATTGGACCTAAGGTCTTATTTGACTTTAGGTTTTCTTTAATAATAGAAAGTTTAAACCAGCCTAAGTGGCCTTGGCACTGAGAAACACATAAAGGTTTGATCCCACAGCGAGAGGCACAGGGTGACAGGTCACAGTGCTTTGTCAGCCGATAAGAAGTGGGTCAGCGAATGCTAGAAATTTTGAATAATCCAGGAGAAAGCTAGAATGTGAGGAGTGGGATTAATGAGTCCAGCATCATGCACAGCCTGCCAGATGTTCACTCAAACACAAAGGAGAATCCACCCGAATTAACCCTTATAGTGCCGGCACGCAGCCATAGCAAAGACATGTTCATTATTCATCTAATGTCCTGCTTCTGCCAGCATGGTGACTAGGGGTGTGAATTGGCAAGATACAATACATATCATGATACAATATATCTAAATATATCCCGTTTCTGTCTCAAAGAGGATATATTGCGAATGACAAGGGGGAGATCCCATTTTTAAAAATCCCCCAAAAAATGGAGCGAGGTCCCCCTTACCCAGCATAACCAGCCTGGGCAGTTATGGGGGCTTGTAGACCAGGGCGCAGGACCCAGTTTTGGTGGCCCCTGGCCCTGCAGGCTACAAGCCGGCATAGCCTAATGTCCCCCGGCCCTTCTGCCCCCCCACCCGCAGTTGCAGGTGACTTGCCAGCCCCTAAGCCTTGTGAACTGGCATAGGGGTCTCGTGGATCCCTTACCAGTTCACAAACAGTTAACAGCAAAAAAAAAGACACAAAAAAAAAATATTTATTATAAAAAAATGTTTTTTTCTTTACTTACCTCCGATTGTCATATTCTCTGTCCCTCGCCGATCCAGTGACAGATGGGGTGATCACCGGCCAGAGGAGGGGGGAGGCTCGCATTAGGAGGTGGCAGTTAGGATGGTACTTTTGGAGAGTAGCCTTGGTCCCCTGGGTCAGTCTCCGTCCGACCAAGCAGAAAGGCTACTGCTAGGCGCAAGCACGTTAAGATGGAGTCCTCTGAGGTTTCCAGCTTTGACGGCGAGGACCTCTTCAGCAATCCGGTCTCAAGTTGGTCGGTCAGAGGAGGTGGTGTTGTCCAGCAGCGGAGAGGCGTCGGACTCCGCACATGTGCCTATCACCCCTTTGGATCATGTGATGGATCAGGTTGATGAGCTTATAGAGGCAGTTTTGGAGGTCCTGCACCTGACTAACCCTTAGCCAGGCAGGTGTTTTACAGACTTTACCATTTTGACAGGCTGATGAAAAAGGAATGGGAGAAGCTGGATACGCTTCTGTCTCTCTTTAAGGTTTTGGATGCCAGATAGCCCTTCCTGGAGGAAGTGTTTAAGGTCTGGTCTTCGCCACCTGAGGTAGACGATCCGATATCGGGGCTGGTTCGGCATACTCTGATCCCTACTTCGCATAGTGCTACCTTAAGAAATCCAGTGAATAAGAGGTTGGACCAGCTTGCTCAGCATGCATTCTCCATGGTGGGGGCGGCTTTGCATCCGGCTTGCACCATGTCCCTGGCAGCCATAGTGAGCAAGCTCTGGATGAGGCAGCAGCAGAGGCAGATCTTGCACTCCTCTGCACTTCGCCTGAACTCCTTTGCTTTGGAGATTTTCTGTAATAAGGAGATAGGGCTTCGGGATTAGATAAGGTTGTATAGTTGGTGGTAGGGAAGAGAAGTCTTCTTTAAAGGGTCCAACACCCATTTTCTACCAAATAGGTGCTTGAGCCCCCATCATGCATAACCCCCCGAATAATGCCCCAACAAAATGAATAGGACCCCCATATTGTTTGTGGGGAGATCTCTGTGCCGTGAAACCAGGGGTTGCGGAGGGGTAATGCGCTGGGGGGCTCCAGCAATCTGGACCCCCCTCCCCGAACTTGTCATATTGGGGTCCAGCATCCATTTAATATAAAATGAGTGAAACAAAACCCTGCAGTGGGCAGACTGGCTCTCGTCCAATGAGAGCCATCTGCTGTGACGTCATTCGGCAGAGGGCTCTCATTGATTTCAAAGGCATCGCACATGTGCTCCCGTCCCAGCCATTCAGATAGACTGAGGCAGGAGCGGGCACACAGCAGGGGATGCGACAGCACTCTTTCAATTAAAGTCAATGAGAGCCATTTGCCAAAATAGGTAAACATAGCTCATTGGCTGAGCACCCCCCCCCCCATGCGCCATTGGAATGCGGAAGAGATGAGTTGTTTGGGGATTTCTGGGGAGTATCACACAGCGGGGCATCTGAAATCGGGGTGCCCCCTGGGAATGGAACAAAACCCGGGAAAGTGAAAATCCCATGAAACTACTTACAGGGCAAACCGACTTTCAATGGCATTTGTGTTTATTTTTGTGTTCCAAAATAGCACAGCTGAATGAAGCTGAGTAAGCTGTGAGTGCTGCCGGGCGCCTTCCTGCTCACCTCTCACCACCTGGGGGTTTACCTGCATCCGCCATTAGCCTTGGCACAGGTACACACCCCAGCTAGAGGTATGCTTGGGATGTGGCCATGGCGCCAAGACATGGCAAGGGATTGGGAAGAAGTAAGGAGATCAGGCAACCTGGGGGATTTCACACATCCTAATTTGGGACATAATGGCACAAAAAGATTCTAATGAAAATGGCTGTTCCCTTTATTGTAAGATATAATGAGATAATGCCGCACCGAGACACATTGCTGTGAGATTTGTTTTAGTCACAGCTCTATGTTTAGCTTTGGAAAGTCATTCAGCAGATCTGGGTATGAGCATCTGCTGGTACATGCACCAGTCTCTGCCATTGTCACATGGGAGCAGGCTTATTGTATCAACACATTTTCTGTGTAAATGTCAGAAGCAAAATCCTAATTCCCACAAACTCCCAATCTTCATTGGTCTAATACAAAAGGAGAGCTTCATGATTCGGGTGTGTTAAAGCTCCTTAGCCCCCAAGTCTGAACAGTATCCTCTTCTAATTGCTGCACCTCCACCCCTTTATATAACACAATATGTGCTGGCGCTGGCTGACTCCCACTGCCCACTTGACAGCACATGGGGGGGGGGGGGTTTGAAATTGGAATTGAAGTGGAATAGGCAGCAAATGTACTTCCCAGTTCGTGCTTGCGTTTTGCGTTTCAACATTCTTGCACAATTCATATTTATTTTTGGTTTAGGGCATCAATTCACGTTCTGACCATTAGGCCCCTTCACACAGACATGATGCTCTTCATCTGTGGGGCGATCACAATCACAGTCAATCAAGTGAATGCTGCCCATGTAATCCTATGGGCCCTTTCATATATACAAATCGCTCGTGATGGCAGCAGTGATTTTGAACCTAAGCGATAGCAGTTGCACTTCATTGAAGGAGGTTGCAATCGCAAGAGCTCTTAGATTGCTGTGCAATTGCAATCACAAACTGCCATATTGATTTCCATGAAAACTGCTACTGAAGAATATCGCCCCAGTGTCAACCAAAGCATTAATATTTGATTTAATAAGTGTAATCTGCTCATGCTCTGCATATGCGTTTATGGTCTGGTGATGATTCCCATTTGTGAATATTCTTGGGGTTCTGCCCACGCTCTGACCACTAGTATCTGGGTTTGACTCCAGGTGCAAAAGGCGCGCTCCCCCGCCCCCTTCGGGGGGAATAAAAAGTGTCATGCACTTTATCTACCTAGGGGTCAATTTTTTTGGGGGGGGGAGGGGCATGGATGGCCATTGTATGCTTGTGCGCAGATAAGAATTCTGCCTCCACTTTTAACCCATCCATGCAGTGTGTGTACACATGCCCGGCACAGTGGGTTGCCCTACTTATGGTGCCCAGGAAGCAGTTTGGGGGCTTAGGTGCCTTGCTCAAGAGCACTTCACTAAGCTGACCATTTTTTCAGAGGGACAAATTTGGGATGCTTAAACAATTCGCTAGGTACTATAGCGACAACATTGGTCATATATCATACAATGTTGTTGCTATAGAAAATTAGCCATAGCGATTTTGGGAATTGAACCTGCCACCCTCCGGTCACAAGGTCACTTCCTTACCTCTACGGGAATTAAACCTGGTACCCTCCGGTCACAAGGCTGCTTCCTTACCTTTAGGGGAATAGAGCCTGCCGCCCCTTGGGTTACAAGGCTGCTTCCTTACCTCTAGGGGAATAGAACCTGCCACCCTCAGGTTACAAGGCCGTTTCCTTACCATTAGGGGAATAGAACCTGCTGCCCTCTGGTTACAAGGCCGCTTCCTTACCTCTAGGGGGATAGAACCTGACGCCCTCTGGTTACAAGGCCGCTTCCTTACCTCTAGGGGAATAGAACCTTCCAACCTCTGGTTACAAGGCTGCTTCCTTACCATTCGGGAATAGAGCCTGCCACCCTCTGGTTACAAGGCCGCTTCCTTACCTCTAGGGGAATAGAACCTTCCAACCTCTGGTTACAAGTCCGCTTCCTTACCATTCGGAAATAGAACCGGACGCTCTCTGGTTACAAGGCCGCTTCCTTACCTCTAGGGGAATAGAACCTTCCAACCTCTGGTTACAAGGCCGCTTCCTTACCATTCGGAAATAGAACCGGCCACTCTCTGGTTACAAGGCCGCTTCCTTACCTCTAGGGGAACAGAACCGGAAGCTCTCTGGTTACAAGGCCGTTTTCTTACCACTAGGGGAATAGAACCTGCCAACCTCCGGTTACAAGGCCGCTTCCTTACCGCTAGGGGAATAGAACCTGACACCCTCAGGTTACAAGGCTGCTTCCTTACCTCTGGGGGAATAGAACCTGCCACCCCAGGTTATAAGGCTCCTTACCTCAAGGGGAATAGAACCTGCCACCCTCAGGTTACAAGGCCGTTTCCTTACCTCTGGGGGAATAGAACCTGCCACTCTCCGGCTACAAGGCCTCTTCCTTAACTCTAGGCCATGTGGGGTAAAAAAGACTTCAACTTTTAACAAATGCTGCTGAACCAACCTCAAAGTAAGTGTATGTGAGAGAGTGTGTATCAGTTGCAGTCTACAAAATAAAGCATTGTTCAAGTGCGTCCACCTAGTTCTTCATCTGTGCCTTCAGCTGCCCATTCTTGTTTAGACAGCAATTGCCACATCAAAGACATAAATGAAGGGAATCTTGGACTCAAATGACCTTCTTTTCAGGCATCAGATGGGAACAAGGTTGCAAAGTGCACAGATCTGGTTGCACCTGTAACTTATATGTCTGCAGGCTACTTCAGCGAATTTAGGGGAAACTCATCTTTTAGGTAGCATGAATATGAGGCTGTTCTGTACCTTTAAATAAATGTACTGGTCCGGACACCAGTGCCTAAATGAGGTTCCATTTGTTGAAGCTGCCAATGATTGGCTAGGCCTGGTTCTTGCATTAGAATCTTGGATCTTAAAGCTAAGCCTGATTGACTGTTTGGTGATAGTTGACTAATCATGTGTTATTGTCCAGTTATATATTGTCCAGGATGCACTTTCTGTACCACCACTAATGGCAGCACTCTTGTCTTTCAGCTGGGGGATGGCGGTCAATGTCTATTCCACCTCTGTGACCAGCGATAACCTAAGCCGTCATGACATGCTGGCATGGGTCAACGATTCCATACAGCTTAACTACACCAAAATCGAGCAGCTATGCTCAGGTAGGCCTGCTGTCATTCCGTGAATATATTGTAATATTGGAAGATTCCTAATGTGTACTTGTAGTGAGAAAAATATGGAGGCTGTCAGTGGCGGACTGGGGCCAAAAATCAGCCCTGGATTTTAGCAGCCCCTGACCAGCCCAAGACCCCCCAACCATGATACCGAGGCTATAGCATTGGGGGCTGTGCTTCCTTGGCTTGTGGGTGCAGTGGGGCTGAGTACGGGGGGCTGACAGGGAGACTAAGGGGGCAGGGATGGAATGTGGGTGTTAAAAGTAGCAGCCCAACTGACCATCTTGACACACACATGAAGGAGCTGATTCTGAAAAACTGAGTCTCTCAGTCAAAATTGTCTCATATGTCTGTGCAATAATCACTTATTTCTAGCCAGAAGTAGTAAGCCTTGAGCTGTAATGACTCATTATTGTATCCCCTGACTGGGTGCTTTTGCGGTAGCCATAGAGATGATATCTAAATTAGGAAGAAATGGCACACTCTAAAAATAATATCAGAGAACAGGCTAACAGAAATTCACCTCAGTGTACACTTAATTAATAAATATCAAGTGCACACTAAGTAATAAAGTTGAAAAAAATGTTTTACTTAAAATGTGGGTATATCTTAAATTCATACACCCCAGATAGATTGATTGCAATGTACCAAGCTGGTGATTACATATAGGTTTCTACAGCTTCCTGTGTACAGCCATTTAAATCCAAAATATGGGTCAGAACTGATACATTGTACAGTAATACATGAAAATAATAAGTATACATGAACACAGCGTCAGTGCATGCACCTTTCCGGAGGTCTCTCATCGCAGGCCACTGCTGCTTCCCTGCAGCTGTGCAAGCTGCCTTATCCAGCTATTCAGATAGGCCGGACGCCAGGGAGCTCACACGCTGCTGGGAAACCAGGAATGCAGCCGCTCCCTAAGCCAGTGCTGGGTCCAAAACCATGGCTTTATACCGTGCACAGCTTAAAGCGCTGTTCAAACGAGTGTGCATGTGCATGTGATGTGGGACCGATGGAAAGGTAAATGTAGTGGCCGATCTGGGGGTTTCAACCCGATTTGGGATGCTACAGAGGCAAGGACCAATAACCATGATCTGAATGATTTATCCACTTGAGAGCTTAGGATTGCTGTAAATCTGTATTGGAGCTTGGCCAAAATGAAATGTAAGGATCATAATGTGGGAATCTAACATGAGCTGTTGGAATGGGGGAAGCAGTGTAGGCATTAATAAGGTTGTTCTCTCCTTAGGTGCGGCCTACTGTCAGTTTATGGACATGCTCTTCCCTGGCTGTATCTTACTGAAGAAAGTGAAATTCCAGGCCAAGCTGGAACATGAATATATCCACAACTTCAAAGTCCTGCAGGCTGCCTTCAAGAAAATGGGTGTGGACAAAGTAAGTCACATGACCCTGTTTGTTTTTTAATTGGGTTCAGTTTACAAACTACAAAACCTAATCCCATAAACTATATCTTAAGACCAACCCCTAATCTAATCCTATAGACCCTAACAGCAACTCTAACCTAGGGAGACCATATGGTCCATCTAGTCTGCCCTTATGTGTATACTGTATGTTCTCTTTATCTTAGGTTAGATGTGTGCTTATCCCAGGCGTGTGCTCATTCACTTACTGTAGATATTCCAAGTATGCAGCACGCCCTGCTCCAGTAATGAATCATTACGTCTGGGATATAGTCCACAAGAGGGCGCTTTACTGCAGAGATGGCAAAAAAGAGGCCCCCCCCGGTCCTTGATGGTCAAGATGATGGCTTCTCTCCTCGCAGGTAGGCTGGGCTGCACAGCCCCTGGCCCTGTGCCCTATTCCCACCCGTTCCACTATTTACTTGCCTCCCAGCCTTGGCTGCGTCGTCGGGTGACGGTAGCCAGCACCTATTAGAGGTGCTTTTAATGGAGTATGGCTCCACCGCAAATCCCCCACCAAAGGGTAGGCGGCACAGGTTGGTGAGCCTCATATGGGATGCCCCGTCCGCTTTAGCCCTCATCACATTCCCCCGAATGTGACTATGGGCTCCTATCCCCCCTTTTCCCGTTGGTGGGGGGGGGGGGGGGGTGTCAGTGTCCGTGTTTGGTATGAGTGATTCATCTGTCTTTGACTGTGACACTGTGCTTTGGAGCGCTGGCACTTAGGCTCAGCGCTCCTTCCTTCTTTCCTCTCCTCTGCCTTTCATTCACGTCAGTTTGTTTGAACGGCCCACGCGCGCGCTCGACTGCGGCGGCGGGACGGTGACGTCACTGGGCGGTGATTGGCTGTCGGGCCGCCTGTTCCTGGCCTGTCCCCGCGTTACTGGAAGGGGCGGGGCCTAGTGCCTGTGCGTTCCGATGGTGGCCCGCCCCCTCCTGAGCTGATCGGCGCCATCTTGCCCTGGCATCGTCCTAGATCACAAGCTCTACGACGTCCGTGAGTGCCCTCTGCGGGCTTGTACTTTCTTTTACTGTTGTTGTATTTAATTGTACCGTATTTACGGTTATACATGCTGACTGTGTGTTTTTATGTTGTGTTTTTCAGACGGGACAACCTAATTAGAGGTTTCTCCCGGTCCTGTGCCCTATGTTATACGTAGTTAAATTGGGGGCTTAATTTTTAAATCCTCCTACTAGCGGACATTAAGGGGCATCCCGGGTAGCTGCACAGCATACCGTAATTCCCATTGGTCACCCTGACATAAAATATCACCATATGGAGGCTTCTCAGGATGTTGTGCTCGGGGTCCCATCGGGGCAAGCCCGGCTTTGTGTGGTGTGCAAGGCATCCCATGTGGGTGATGATGTGCGGGTATGTGTACCCTGCGCCCAGCAGGTGCTTGCGCGGCAATCTGGGCTGCATGTGTCTGGGTCGGCACCCACTGTGTCGTCCCCCACGCCCCCTCGCTTGATTATGACTCCCAGTGATATCAACACTAGCGGGGAGTCTCAACCTGATGTTGCCACCAGGCTGGGCAACATTGAAAGACTGATTGCTAGCTCTGCGGCCCGTAAGGCTCCAGCTAAAAGACGGCATGTGGCGCCTGCTGTGCCGACCTTTACTATGGAACAAGATGATTTCCTTGATTTGTCTGACTATACCCCTCTCAAGGAAGGGGAATTATTCTCAGATTTTTACGATGATCAGCATTGCCTTGGCGCTGATGCTGGCTCAGAGCATTGGGATGCTGATGACACCCATAGACTTTTGACTCAAATTTTTGAGGTACTTTCCATTTCCCCTCCTGCAGCGGCACCTAAGCAGCAGGGGGCATTGTTGGGACCGCAAAACCACGATTGGAATTCCCAGAACAGACGCATTTTAATAATCTCATTCTCAAGGAATGGGAGCGGCCTAGCCGGCTCCCCGGTATCACTACGGGGTGGGATAGGAGGTATCCCTTCCCCTCGGAGGTGGTCAAGTGTTGGTCAACTCCCCCAGAAGTGGATGCCCCGATTTTGGGGTTGTCCAACACTTCTGTGGTGCATTCCCCTGATTCCACTACCTTGAAGAATAATGAGGACCGGCATATTGACCAACGGGCTTCCCACGCCTTTGCCTGTGTGGGTGCGGCTTTGCGCCTGGTTTGTGCTTCCGCTATTACTGGCGTGGCTATTAGGACCTTGATCAGGGGCCTTCTGGACGGCTCCCATGAGGATCCTTCTAGTGCTGAATTTAGAGCCTTGTCACAATGTGAGATGTTCATCACCTATGTTCTCGCTGCCTTAGATGACACCATTCGGATGTGTAGCAGGAACTTGGCCTTGGTTGTCTCTATCCGCTGCTCGGTCTGGTTGCGCCAGTAGGCAGCTGACAATGCTGCTAAGAAGGCGCTCATGGGGCTCCCCTTTAAGGGGTTGCGCCTGTTTGGTGATCGTTTGGACCTTTTTGCTAATGGAGGTAAGTTACCCCAACGCAAAAAGCAGCCGCGAACCTTTCGGGGCTCCGGGTCCTTCACTCCCTCCTTTCGTGGGACTAGGTCAAGCAGGGGGGTATCTTTTGCGGGGCAAAGGGGACATTTCTGGGGCAAAGGCAGAGGCCGTGCTCGGCCCGGATCCTCCTGGGGTGCCAAACCCAAATCTGCTGCCAAGCCCACTCAGCAATGAGGGGGCGCCCTCACCCTTCCGGGTGGGGGGGCGGCTGCGGCTCTTCGCTCAGGTCTGGGCCTAACAAGTATCAGACAATTGGATTCTGGAGGTTGTCTCCTCCGGATACAAGCTGGAGTTCGCGGACTGGCCTCCTCCCAGATTCCTCAGGTCCCGAGTTCCTATGGACCCTTGGGCAGCTCGGGGTTTGTGTCTGGCGGTACAAAACCTTTTGGCCATGGGGGTCATTTGTCAGGTCCCTCCGGGAGAGAGAGGTCAGTGTTACTATTCCAATCTCTTTACAGTTCCCAAAAAGGATGGCTCCATCAGACCCATCCTGGACCTATAACTTCTCAACAAGTTCATCAGGACCAGACGTTTTCGCATGGAAACTCGGCGCTCCGCTATCAGCTCCCTGCGCCCGGGGGACTTTATGACCTCAATAGACATCAAGGATGCTTACCTTCATGTGCCGGTCTTCCCAGGGCATCAGCAGTTCCTCAGGTTCGCAGTAGAGGAACAACACTACCAATTTGTGGCACTTCCCTTCGGTCTCACCTCGGCCCCCAGAGTGTTCACCAAGGTGTTGGCGGGTGTGATGGCCCTTCTCAGAGCCCGGGGTATTCGCATTCTTCCTTATCTGGACGACCATCTCATTACGTCCCTTTCACTCCAGCAGGCAGAATGGGACACCCGGATGGTTGTGGCGACACTGGAAATGTTCGGATGGGTGATCAATTATCCCTAATCCTCACTCTCTCCGTCCCGGGTATGACTCTGGATACCATTCAGGCCAGGATTTTCCTTGCTCAGCTAAAGGTGGACTCTCTTCAAGCTCTGATTCATTTCTTGCTGTCCAGCCCTCATCCATCCATCCGGCAGGGGATGCAATTGGTCGGACAGATGGTGGCCTGCTTCGAGGCAGTCCCTTATGCTCAATTTCACATGAGACCCCTTCAGCTCCATCTTCTGTCAGTCTGGGACAAGAGGCCCAGGTCTCTGGATCAGGCCTTTGTTCTATCTCCTCTGGTCCGGCGGTCCCTCCTGTGGTGGCTGGACTCGAGGAATCTTCTGGGGGGCAGATCATTTCTGACACCATGTTGGGAGACGGTCACTATGGATGCCAGTCTGTCAGGTTGGGGGGGCTACTGGAGAGCCCTCCAATTCCAGGGGATGTGGGGCCCTCAGGAGGCCCACGCCCCATCAATGTTCTGGAGCTGAGGGCGGTTCAGTTGGTGCTGGCGCAGCTGACGTCTCACCTCCAGGGCCTGCCGGTTCAGGTTCGCTCCGTCAACCGGACTGCGGTCGCTTACATCAATCATCAGGAAGGGACTGGGGGCAAGAGTGCCCTCCGGGAGGTGTCGTTGATCCTGTCTTGGGCCGAGGACAATGCCCCGTGCATCTCTGCAGTTTACATTCCGGGAGCGGAGAATCTGGAAGCGGATTCTCAGGGGGCCTCTCGCCGGGGGGAATGGTCCCTCAACAGCGAGGTCTTCCTATCCCTTTGTCACAGGTGGGGGATGCCGGATGTGGATCTGTTTGCTTCTCGCCACAATCACAAGCGGCCAGCATTTGTCTCACTGTCCCAGGATCCTCTGGCTCTGGCGGTGGATGTCATGTCTCTGTCCTGGCAGGGGTTCGGTCTCCTGTACCTCTTCCCTCCTTTTCCCCTTCTGGGCAAGGTTCTGCGCAAGCTGATTCAGGAAAGAGTGCCAGCTGTCTAGTAGCCCCCGGGTGGCCAAGACAGATGTGGTTCGCAGACGTCGTGCAGCTGGCAGTGGATCAGTATCCTCTGCCTCTGGTTCCAGATCTTCTTACTCAAGGACTGCTCTGTTACCCCAATTTACAAACGCTGGCTTTGACAGCCTGGCTGCTGAAACCTCCATCCTGAAGGAGAAAGGTCTGTCTGATTCGGTTGTTCAGACTCTGGTCAGGGCTAGGAAGAAATCTTTTTCTACCATCTACTATAGGACCTGGCGTACTTACATTGACTGGTGTGAGGCTAGGGCCTTTCCCTGTCGGGTGTTTTCGATCCCTCGGATACTGGAGTTCCTTCAGCATGGGCTGGATTTGGGTTTTCAGCTCAGCACTTTGAAGGGGCATGTTTCCGCCTTGGCTGTTTTCTTCCAGAGGTCTTTTGCTCTTCATCCTTTGGTCAAGACTTTCTTCCAGGGGGTCACTCATGTGTGCCCTCCCCGCAAACCCATGTAACCGGTTTGGGATTTGAATTTGGTATTGTCTGCCCTTCAGGGCCCTCCTTTTGAGCCTGTGCATGAGGCTGCGCTGTCTAGTCTCACTTTGAAAGTTGCCTTCTTGGTGGCTATCACTTCTGTCCAGTGTGTTTCTGAGTTGGCAGCTCTGTCCATTCAGGCCCCCTACTTTGAGAGACACCAGGACAAGGTAGTTTTCCGCTTTAAACCAGACTTCTTGCCTAAGGTTGTCTCTGCCTTTCACCTCAATCAGGACATTGTTCTTCCTTCCCTGTGCCCTAATCCTGGTAATGACAAGGAGAGGGCCTTGCATTCTCTGGATGTTGTCAGGACTTTGAAATACTACCTGGTGACTACAGCGCCTTTCAGGAAGACGGACGCCTTGTTTGTGGTACCCTCGGGTCCCAAGAAGGGTTTGGCGCCTGTTAAGTCTACTATTAGTAAATGGATTCGTCAGGCCATTTTTAGGGCCTATTCTGCTAAAGGGAGGGATCCTCCTTTCCGAGTCACTGCTCATTCCACCTGTGCGGTTGGGGCTTCCTGGGCTTTTCAGCACCAGGCTTCTGTTGAACAAGTTTGTAAGGCTGCTACTTGGTCTTCTGTTCATACTTTTTCCAAGTTTTACAAGGTTGATGTTCGGGCCTCAGCGGATGCTGTTTTTGTCCACAAAGTTCTGCAGGCTGCAGTGGTTTGAACTGCGCATTGTTGCCTTTTGGGATCCCCACCCGTTTGTTGGACACTGCTATTGGATGTCCCAGACGTAATGATACATTACTGGAGCAGGGCGTGCTGCATACTTAGAATAATATAATTCTGTGAATACTCACCTTGTAGAATTGTTATTATAAGTATGCAGCACGCGCTGCTCCATCCCACCCTGAGTACTTATTCTTGGATCCTCTATATGGTGAATGTTTCCTGGTTAATGTTGTTAATCTTGTTGTTGGCTTCTCCTGGTTCCCTTACTGCTTTTTTATACTGGGGAATTTAGTGGGAGGTACCGGGTATATAAGGACCGGGAGGGGCCTCTTTTTTGCCATTTCTGCAGTAAAGCGCCCTCTTGTGGACTATAGGGTTGATTCAGAGCCCCTTTCTCATCATTGTGTATGCTTGTCCTCGGCACCTCGACCCTCACCTGCATGTGCTTCAGTCCAGGCAGCAGCTGATCATGGTCATTGAAAACAATGAACGCCAGCCATAAGCCACGCCCACCTGCTGTCCAGAGCCGAGAGTGTGTGTGTGTGCTGCTGCACATGAACCAGGGAGGCCGTGGTGGCTGGGATAGTGTGGGACAGGGTTCAGTTACACTGCCCACCTGCTGCTCCTCCACTGGCCGGAGCCTGTGTGGAACGCGCCACACACCGTCTTTGTCTCCCTGCGCGCACTAGATCCTCAACTTCCTGTGCCGCCCTCGCCTTCCTGCGTGTGCCGCTCACCATCCTTGCCTTATACACCTCCTGGCTGGTGACTGTCCATTGGAGGGGGGGGGCTGATAGGGGCCCACGAGGGGACCCTTGAGTTGGTCAATATTTTGCATCTTGTCCTGTCGCTTTTTACTATAGCATCTCCCATCTATATAATCTGAGGACCTCTACAAACATCAGCTTCTCACCAGACTGATCATAAAAGCGTCAGAATCAGGCCACAGTCTTCTGGTTTCTTTGGATATAACAGGTCTCCAGCTGCTTGTTACAGACACAATCTCCCTTTTTCTCTGCAGATTATTCCGGTAGAGAGACTAGTGAAAGGAAAGTTTCAAGACAACTTTGAATTTGTCCAGTGGTTTAAGAAATTATTCGATGCAAATTACGATGGTAAAGAGTATGACCCTATGTTGGCCAGACAAGGGCAGGATGTGGCTCCACCACCCAACCCTGGCGATCAGGTCTTCAACAAGCCCAAGAAACCTATTGGCACAGCAGGTATGGGATCATTTGTCATAACAGTGTGTCAACCTGAAACATATACCGCAAAATTGATATTTTCATCTACAGAATTCTCCTGGAGAATGTCGCTCTCTGTAAGATTGCAGACTATCAGTCATTGCAAAGGTGCAGCAGTTACATCATTGCCACTCACTACAGAGACCATGAATAGAGGAGACAGGCCTTTACAGCTAAAACAAGCAGCATTAGCGGGAGCAGGGAAAATTGCCAAAAGGTACTCCTCATGGTGGAAGCAATTCAGGGAATTCTAGTTAGAAATGTGAGGGTTGGTCCGCTTTAAGGTTAAGTTTACACTGGAGGTTCAAGGTTAAGGTAATACCATTTATTGGCTAACTCAATAAGATTGAAAATGCAAGCTTTTGTAGCTGTTCTCCAGGCATAAAAATAAATGGTATTACCTTAACCTTGGATTTCCTGCTTACATTGATGGCTAACACAGTACAACAACTTGCTGACACTGGAGGTTCAAAAATCATACTCCAATTAGGGACTTCTTATTCTGGTGACACCTTAGTAAATGTCCCCAATCTAGGGCTCAGGCCATCCACACGCATATGGGTATAAGCTGTTTTTAAAGAGACTTTAATAAAAGTTATTTTTTATGGATACGCTGGACAAAGCCCCTGTTTTTGGATTTTACAATACTGGAGGAGTTTTTGCTCAGGATCTCCCCTGTCCATGCTGACACAAGGTTGGTGAGCTGGCTAAAGCTAATTTTAAAAATTAAAAAGAGACAGATGACCCCTACCCACAGGGCCGGATTAAGTGAGATGGAGGCCCCTGGGCACAAAATCTGGTGGAGGCCCCAGATACAGTATTTTTTTCCTTTTAAAATAATAGTCCAGCCAATTAACTGATGGTAGTCCGACCCCCACCTACTTACTGGAACGTCAGATCGAGTCCCTTGTGCGGGTGCGTGCTGCTCGGAAACTCCTGCTTTGCCATTCTGGATGGGGGGTTAGTGTAGTCACCCAGCTGGTCCAGCAGAAAACTTAAGCAGAAGGCTTATGTACAATGAGCGTCCATCGATTGACTACTCTGCACACACCCATCACTGTAGCGTTGCTGATGGCGGCTTTGCTGCTCTAGACTCTCCGTCCTGCCTTGTGGTGGCTTTGGCTGCCCAAATGCGGGGGGCCCCCACTGCCCTTGATAGCTTTGTTGCTGGCCCTGCAATCTGTCAAACCAAAGACTGAAAAGCCACCTGGACTAGACCATAACCCAAAGGTTGGTGGAGGCCCCCTTTGCAGGGCAAGTGGTGGAGGCCCCGGGGCTAGAGCCCCTTGCGCCCCTCTCATAATCCGGCCCTGCCTACCTATTATAAGCAGATTAACTGATTTACTAACATAAAAGGGGTTCTCGCTGTATGCTCAGCTGGTCTATTGAGTTCTGTTGGCTGTTCCTACATTAGGATATCGATATAGAATATTGTATTTTGTAGTCATTTATTCCAGTTGCTAGCATGTCATGTGGTCAGTTTAATTTAGTCCACAAAGAGGTGGGGAATCACTGCTGAAAAGCTTCGGCCCATGCAACATATTGACCCTTTTCCAGGTTAACCGATAATCACTTGTTGTAACAGGAGATGGCGCTACAGAGCAGTAGCGTCCATAGACCATCATGGACTAACTCTGCCCTTCTGTTTTGCTTTTGTGAAAAGGGATAAGAAGCAATATTAAAGTAATAGTCCAGCCTATTAAGAATCAAACGGGCTACTTGCCTTTTGTCTCCGTCAGCTGATCCATGGTAGTACTACCGCACCGGCTGGACCACATCTCCTGGACTCTGCAATGCATGGCCACCCCTTGTCATCAGTCACAGTGCCTGCAGTATGCCCATTCCGATCACTTCTTAAGTACTTGGCACACCACCTCCATTGCAGTTAGTGGAGTGGATTTGCCAGCGACTTGATGCAGGCCGTCCAGTAACAGGATATGTGTTCTGGGCAGTGCGGGCAGGGGCAGACAGGTTATAGGGAGATACAGGTGAACTTCCATTGGGCCACATTGCCTTGGGGCCAACTTGGCCCTATATTCAATCCCTGCCTCCCTAGGTCCATCCCCGTACCCACCCCCACCACATCCATCGCTTGGCACCATCCCTTTGCTTTCCTGCAGGTTCCGGGGCAGTAGTAGCGGTCAATGACCGCTCTGCCAGCATTTGTCCTCCATCTTGACATCCAGGCAGTCACTGAGAGCTCTTGGAAGCAGGGAGAGGCATTGATAACCTGGGTTTGTGATTGGGATTCAGCCTGGTATCATTGGAAAGCGGGCAATCCAAAGGAAGCTACACCCCAGGGTATTTATGCCTACCCTCCCCCTTGCTGCTGGATGGCAAGCTGTAACCTTTGTCCCCCCCGGAATTCCAAATACCAACTGAACAGTCATTTTGACTGCTTCTGATTGTGGACTGTTGAGTTGGATGCAAAAGGGGTGTAAACTTGTCCACCTTTCAGTGCTCAAAAAAGTGGTCATGCATAAAAGAAATCCGGGGGAGATAAAATAAGAGCTCTGCTTCAGAAGCTTTATGCAGCAACACTCCCGGATGAATCCACTTCATGGAAGGTGAGGCAACATGGATAAGTGTAAAGTTATAATATTAATTACACAATCCTAATGATTGGTCCACTCCAGCGGGGCATCCTGATGCTCCATTGTGTAAACCTGTAAACCCCCCTCACCTTACTGGGGATCCTAAGGCACATGTACAGGCTCTCCATTCAACTTCTATCGCTCCATTCAATGTGTCCTAAGCCAATCTGATGTGTTTTATGTCTGTATTGTGGACTGTTCTGTAGCCCCTTATCTATGACCTCTTTGTAGTTCCTCAGAGAACATCCCCCACAGGCCCCAAGATGATGCAGCCTCCAGCGCGATTGCTGAACGCCACCAACCCTGTACGGAAAAATCCGCCCATCACTAGAAACGGGGCCAGCGAACTGGACTCACAGATAGTAGAACTCAATCAGCAGGTGAGAGGTTAAATAAAAATAAATGTATTGATTCGATTTGCTGCTCCCTTCATCCCACCCCCTTACCTGCTCACATCTGTGCAGGGGCAGGCTTATCATTTCTGGGGCCCCATGAAGTTGTGTCTAGGGGGGGCCCTAATCTAAAACAAATTTTGTATAGCGAAATAATACAATATTAAATCTCCTTGTCCGAGCCTGCTCATGCACTTTGGGTGCACACACGTACCAAAGGGGGGCAACCTGGCATTGTCCGGCCATGGTATAGGGAATTGTCCAGGGATTGCCCATGTGGCTGTCCAATTTTCTTTATTGCATGGCACGGCCTGCTTCGGTATTCATAACAGTTGGGTTATTCCGCCACAAGGTGGCGCAGTGGTACTGCAGAAAGCTGTGACATCTCCTGGCCCCCTATAAAAACGTGATTAACCATAGAGTTCCCCAGCATTTCCTCTGCAGTGGAACTGCAAAGTTAGAAGTTGTCTCTCTCTCTTGCGCAGGTGAGCGAGGCAACCAAGCCTGCGGCCCTGCAAGTCTATTTCCACCCGTTTCTGGACCCTCACTGCCTCCCAGCCTTGGCTGACAGATCGGGTGAGGGTAGAAGAGCACTAGGGTCAAGTTCTCCTGGAGCGCAGCTCCAAGCCGCAGACCCTGTTCCACAAAGGGTAGCCTGCCATGGGCTTTATGGTGAGCCTACTAGGGATGCAGAGTTCCTGTCCTGGCTTCTGAGGCGGTAAGTGTTTTGGGGACTATGTCCCCTTCTTTTCCTTCAGGGGTCCCCCCCCCCTTCTGGCCTGGATACTCGCAGCTGCCTTCTCGTCCCTCTCTCTCCCCCACCTCTTTGACTTTGTTCGGGGGGGCTGGTGGTAGAGGCGAGTGGTATTACTTGTGGTGTTTTGGCCGTTTACAGTGTGTTTTTTGGCCGCCGCAGCGTTTTGTACTGCGCTCCGCTGCTGTGGGCGCTATAACCTGTGCCGTTTTGCTATTCTAAGCATACAGCACGTCCTGCTCCAGATGTAGTAATAACATGTGGGTAATCCTCCACCAGAGGGCGCTGTGCACTGCAGACATGTAGAAAACAGGCTCCTCCTGGCCCTACATATACCGAGGGACCTCCCACAAATCCCCAGATTTCTCTGCAGTGCTGAACTGCGAAGACTTGAAGTATCACGCTCTTGCAGGCGAGTGGGGCTTTACAGCCCGTGGCCCTGTGGGACTATTTCCACCCGTCCTTTTGTGAAGAATATGCCTCCCAGCCTGGGCTGCGTTGGTCGGGTGAAGGTAGGCAGCACTTCGTGTGCTTAACGGAGCCATGCTCCACCGCAATCCCCCACCATAGGGTAGGCGGTTAGGCTGATGGTGAGCCTCCATTAGATGCCCCTCCCGCATTGATGCCCTGGCCCCTCATATCGGTTATCCCTGGGTACAGGTCCGCTTCTCCCTCGCTTCCTCCCGTAGCTCGGGGGAAAAGAAAAGGGGGGGGGGGGTACGTGTGGCAGTCCCAGTGTAATGTGACACGTTAAGGCCTTTTTATCTTTATTGGATTTTGGGTGTCGGTGCCGCGCTCCTTGCTCCATAAACCTTCTTGCTTTAGTGTGCAGCCTGAGCGGCAACATCTTTCTCTTGTGTGAGAGCAATCTCCTTCATTACATTAGGTATGTGTGTATTCCACTTCTGTCATTTACTATTGAGCTGGCTAGAGCTTCGCGCTCTTTGGGGGAGGCAGGGACTTGGCATGACGCGCCCCCCGTCACAGCCAGATCTGGCCCGCCCCTCGAGGTTCGCTTGGCGCCATTTTGACCGTCTTCGCGTGCGCGTGTGGTTGCGATAACCGCCTCTTCCCTTGGTCATGTAAGTGCCCTTCGGGGCAGTGTTTGTTCCTATGATTTTTTATTGGAGCTGCGCATGGCACTGACTCCCCCCTCTTGTCCCATTATGTCTTTCAGACGCCTGGACTTCGGTGGCTTCTCCCGGCCTGACATATATTATAGCGGGTCCACTTAACAAATTCTCCCACATTCCTAGCGGGTCTTGGGGCATCCAGGGTTGCCTATTGCGTAAATCCCTGCGGGCATACTGCTCAGATAATCACCATATGGAGGCATCTCAGAATTATGTGTCCGGGGTCCCTCGGGGACATGACCGGCTGTGTACAGTGTGTGGTCAGCCCCATGCTGATGCTGACAGAGCACGGGTCTGCGGACCATGTGCTGAACAGGCACTGGCCCTGCAATCAGGTTTGCCAGCGGCTGCACCTCCCTTCAATACACCTGTCTCCCCGGACCTAAATCTCACTCCTGATGAGTCTCACTCGAGCGGGGATGACCAGCAAGTAGTGCCGCGCAGGCTGCCTACGGCTGAGCAGGTGCTGTCTAGTTTGGCGGATCGTTTGGGCCCTGGAAAGAAGCGGTCCCTGACGCCTCCTGGTTCTCCTGTTCCCAATGATACGGATGACTCTGCTGCTTGGCAGGACCTTGATCCTTCTGAGAAAGGTGAGCTGTTCTCCGATTCAGGCTCCTCGGATGGGATGCCCGGGAGCAGTGATGATTCGGGGCCCGGTTCTTGGGGCCTGTGTGACACAGATGAACTACTTATTAAGATTTTTGAGGTCTTGTCCATCTCCTCTCCTGGAGGGGCTTCCAAGCCCAAGAAAGAGAGTTTCCATACAGCGCCGCCGCGCTTGGAATTCCTGGAACAGGAGCATTTCCAGAATCTTATATCACAAGAATGAGAATCGCCTTGTAAACTTAAAGGGGTCCCGGGGGTCTGGGATTGGAAGTACCCTTTCCCTCCTGATGTGGTTAACTTTTGGTCAGCACCTCTTGTGGTGGATGCACCGATTATAGGGGTTACTAACCCCCCCTTCATGACGGCTCCTTATTACCGTACCCTTCGGGATGCTGAGGACCGGCGCATTGACAGACTGGCTTCCCACGCCTTTTCGTGTGCGGGGACAGGTCTGCGCCCGGTCTGTGCCGCGGCCATCACGGCGGTGGCCGCCAGGACCCTCATTAGAAAATTACTTGACCACCATCCTGAGGACCTTCCCTGGGGGGTATTTGATGCGCTCTCAGACTGTGATGCGTTTGTGAGGTTTATCCTCTCAGCGCTGGATGACACCATTAAGATGTGTGCTAGAACCTCTGCCCTTGTGGTAGCTATTCGCCGCCTGGTCTGGCTGCGGCAGTGGGGTGCTGACGATTCTATGAAAAAGGCTCTCTCTGGCCTTCCCTTCAGAGGACGGCGTCTATTTGGGGCCCGTTTGGATCTTTTTGGAAAAAAGGGTAAGGCTCCCCTACGCAGAAGGCCGTCCAGACCTCCTTGGGGCAGGGACACTCCACCCCCTCCCTACGTTAGTGTCGAACGCGAGCCTCAGGTGTGCTTCCAACTGTTTGGTGTGGATTTCCACCACGGGGGAGGCAGGCAACGCCCTGGGCCCTCTGGCAGGGCTAGGTCCAAATCTGCCAAGATTTCCCAAGCATGAAGGGACGCCCTTGCCCTTTTGGGTGAGGGGCCGGCTACAGCATCCTACTCCTATCTAGGAATGTATATTCTCCTTCTGGTGATTCCAGGAGGTAGTTTCCCTGGACACAGGATGGCATTTGCCGGGCGGTCCCTCTCTAATGTTGTCAGGGTGCTTCTAGCCCCTGTTTTTCCCTCAGGAATTGGTGCAGGCCGCACTAGGCCTACAGAGTTGGGCTTACTTACAGGTTGCCCTTAGCAGAACGGGGCTACGGTCTCTATATTAACCCTCACCCTTCCCTCCAATTTTTGAGGCAGCCGGGGCCAGGCCGGCCTATTGTAGGCCTGGCAGTTCTACCATCGCAGGTAGTCCCCATATGATATCTGTCTTGGGACACAGGCGCCCTGTGCAAGGGGGGCTTCCGGCCTCCTGTGAAGTCTGGGTCTTGTTTGTTTTCCGGGTGTCCTTGGACATCAAGACCCTTGCTAGTTAGTTTTGCAGGATCATCCTGCGGATTGAGGCATTCTTTTTTGGTCTCTCTTCTGCTCCCTGGCTACTCGCCTTGGTGTGAATGGGGGTGTTGTCTCGGACATGCCTATGGGCGTCCGCACTAGGGCCTACTGGGTCGTCTTCCCTTACTCCCCATTCTCTACGTCAGGCCGCAGGGGCTAGCCGGCCGGTGGTGTCCCCTGGGAGTTACTGGATGGGTGCTCAGTCACCTCAATCCCTCATGGTTCCTTATCCGCTATCTCCATTCCTTGGATTTGACTCAGGCTTGAGCCTTCTTCCTTGGCAACAAGCGGAGTCCCGGTTACCTTTTTTTTTTGCTGACATCTTATCTTCACCAGGCAGGGTTGCAGCTGCCTTTGGGCTCTTCGGCACCGTGGGTTATTGATCCTAGCTGGGGTTTCCAACTCCCCGGGAGCTAGGTCTGTGCTCATTCCCCTTTGGTACGGTGGGTCCTATTGAGCCGGTTATATACAAGGTCCCTGTCAGGGGGCACCCCTTTCTTTGCTTGCATCTTCCTGTGAATGGTCACCTTGGGTACCAAGTCTCGCAGGTTAGCGGGGGGGGGGGGGGGAATTAAACCCCCCGTAGTTCCTAGGTAGGGTCCCTTAGAGGGCCCATCTTACCTACTGGCTTCGTTAAAACAATGAGCCCTCAGTTGTCTCTATACTACTGGGCTTCTCCTCTTCAGGCCCTAATTGGGGACTCTTGGTCTGTTGGAAGACGATGGCCTGTTTTTATTATTGGTCTGGAGCTTGAAGCAGGATGGTTCTCCTGGTAGGTTCCTGATCCTGATCTGGGCGGGGGTCTGTGTCTCCTGCTCCTCAGTGGTATTCGCTCCAATGGATGCCCTTCAGTGGCAGGTTGTGCTATCCTGGTGTCCCTTTGAGAGCCATCTAGGGTGGCTCTGTGGGGTCTCGCCTATATCACAGGGGCTCTGCCCTTGTTTTTACTGTCCCAGAATATTCTGACTCTGGTCATGGGGGCTTAGTAAAATTCTGTATAGACTTTCTATTTGATATGTCTTCTCTTCATTCACCCTGCTGTGGGTGTTCTGCGCACGGTCATGCTGATTATGAGACCCGTGAGCTTGATGGCCCCTGAGTGGCCTAGTGACCTGTGGTTCGCAGATGCTTCGGTTAAGGTCAGTTGACCTGTACGCTCTCTCAGGAGTGCGGTTCTGCCCTTGTAAGGCTCCTTCTTATGTTGTCCCAATCTACAGACTCTTGTCTGGGGCTTGACAGCTGATTTTTTCACCCCTTGGAGACGGGCTTATCTCCTGGGTGACTTGGTATGTGGGGGTCTAGGAGCAAGCCTCCTTGGCTTCCTCTTCCTCCATGCGTTATGGGTTAGAGTGTACCCATACGGATTGGCATGACTTTTGGTCTCTCCCCTGTTGGCTGTTCTCGGTCCCTGGGGTTCTCGAGCTGTGCCAGCATAGGTTGGGATTGGCTCCCCATCTAGGTTCCTTCAAGGTTCAGGTTCTGTCCTGTCTGCCTTCCTGTAGAAGTCTGGTTAAGTCTTTCTTGTCAGGAGTTCTCTTGGGGATTGCTCAGGGCTCTCAAGTGGTGCTATGATTCCTGTTGGGATCAATTTTCATTCTGTCTGCCCTGCGGATTTTTCCCTTGGGTCTGATTCTTGTTGCTGTTTCAGCTGTTTTTTGTGGCTCAGTCGCCCCTCTGGGGGCTGTTGCTTCTTTCAGACGTGTGCCTGAGAAGGTGGCTATGATTGCTTAGCCCTCATTCATTATATATACATATATATATATATATATATATATATATATATATATATATATACACCATGATGTGGTGGTATTCCGCCTTCCGCCGGACCTTTTTTGTCCAAGGTGGTGTTTTTATGGTGCTTGTTGAGTCCTTTTGGTATGCCTATGGGCCTTATTCTTAGCAATGTTGAAGTAAGGGGTCTACATTCCCTCAACAGGTGTGGCACTTTTCCTGGTCATTTCTGGTCTCTTTGGGGGACTGATACCCTTTGGGGTCGACAGGCGCATCCACAAGTATGCGCCTGATTTTGTTTGCTTCCAGGGCCTATGCGCCCTTTGGATTGTTTTTACTTGGATCTTTTGCCTTCCTGGCCCTGGGTACGGGTTTCGGCTTCTGGTTGCTCCCTGTTAGTGAAGGGATCGGTATCCCCGCCTTTCTTGCGGGAGCCCTGTTTCATGTTCCCCGTGGGGAGAGTCTGAGTTCTACCCAGGCTTCTGTGGCATTGGAGTTGGTTAGGCAGTTTACTCTGGCCTATTCCTTTAAGGGGGAAGAACTGCCCTCTCTTTCTGTTCTGTCCCATTTGTGCTTGGGTACCTTTGGCCCTTCAGCACCAGGTTTATGTTAAGCAGGTTGCTAGACGGCTGCTTGTTCTGTTCATACCTTTTCAAAGGTTTTGTTATGGAATTGACGTTAGAGCCTTTGCTCATGTCGTGCTTGGTAGCATGGTTGCAGGTGACAGCGCATTTACTGTCTGCTGTGCCTTTTTTGTTGGGGATCCCACCCTACCTTATGGACACTGCTATTGGATGTCCCACATGTTATTACTACATCTGGAGCAGGACGTGCTGTATGCTTAGAATAATACAATTCTGTGAGATACTCACCTGTAGAATTGGTATTATATGCATACAGCACGTCCTGCTCCAGCCCACCCTGGTTTTCACGTTGTTCTGGATCCCGTGTATGGGATTGTTATCATTATTATTACCAGTTGGGTGGTTGGTTTCTCCCGGCTTCTTTTTCTCACTGCTTTTCAATGCTGGGGATTTGTGGGAGGTCCTTCGGTATATGAAGGGCCGGGAGGAGCCTGTTTTCTACATGTCTGTAGTGCACAGCGCCCTCTGGCAGAGGATTACCCACATGTTATTACTACATCTGGAGCAGGACGTGCTGTATGCATATAATACCAATTCTACAGGTGAGTATCTCACAGAATTGTATTTTGTCATGGCGCCGGCTGGGTCACGTGGGCGCCTTTTCCGCGCTCTTTGAGCGGGCGGGGCCGGGGGATGACGCATATCGCGTCGCCCCCCCGCGGCCCGCCCCTTGAGGTACCTCAGCCGGCACCATTTTGGATTAGCTGCGCGTCTGGATTTCTCCCTTCCCTGATGCAGCGCTTTTTCCTCCGGTGTGTCGCTTCATCCTGCGGTCTGTGCCTTGGTGACCCTGCGGTGTCCTTGGTCCGTGATTCCCCCCTGGGCATGTCCTGCGGGATGCTCATGTGTCGTTTTTACTTATGTATTTCACGCGGGATACCAGTGGGTTGTGGATTCTCCCCGCTCTACTCCTTCCTCCCCCTCATCCCCCCACCCATTTTTGATTGTCTGGGGGCATCCCGGGTGGCTTTTGTATTAGCCTTTACCCAGTGCTGGTCTATTGCGCCTGTGTTAATCACCATATGGAGGCTTCTGGGGATAGCGTGCTCGGGGGTCCTTTGGTGCAATCCCCGCTGTGTTCCATGTGCAGGGTATCCCCTATCAGCAATGATGTCACGTTGTGCGTGCCGTGCACTCAAAATGCCCTTGCGCTCCAGCTTGGTTTGCCTGCATCGCTTCCCAGCTCTGCGCCCCCTTCGGCATCACCTACCCCCCCACTGCTGAAATTAGCTCCCAGTGAGGGGGATGCTAGCAGGGGATCACAGTCTGATCTGGCACTTCGTGTGGCAAACATTGAGAAGCAGCTTGCTGGGCCTATTCCTAGGAAGGCCTCTGGCAAGAAGCGGCACCTGACTTCCACTCCCTCACGCTATACAGAGGAGTATGAGGAATTTGATGTCACTACTGGACGTTATTCCCTAGAGGAAGGGGAACTGCTCCAGGACTCTGACTCCTCTGGGGACCAGCAGGAGGGTTGTGATAGTGACCCTGAATCTGGGGAGGATTCATGGTATCCTGAGGACACTGATAATTTGCTGTCTCACATTTTTGAAATTTTACACATTGCTGCCCCTGTGGAGGCTAAAAGGAAACAGGGTGAGCTGTTTCGTCCTAGTAAACAGCGTCTGGAGTTCCCTGAGCAGGGACATTTCACCACTATGGTGCTTAAGTAATGGGAACGTCCTAACAGGCTGCCTGCTGTGCCCAAGGGTTTGGATAAGAGGTATCCCTTTCCTGCTGATCTTGTTAAGAGGTGGTCATTTCCCCCTGAAGTGGACTCTCCCGTGCTAGACTTGTCCAATACTTCGGTCATGCCTTCACCTGACACTCCCACTCTGAGGGACAGTGAGGACTGGCGCATGAATCAGTTGGCCTGCCATGCCTTTACCTGTGTGGGGGCTGGATTGCGCCCGGCCTGTGCGGCTGCCATTACAGCGATTGCCCTTAAAGTGGACCAACACCCACGGGTGATCGGCCCGGGAATCTATAAGATTCCCGGGCCGATCACCTCCCTCCCCGCGGGACATCCGAGATCGGGATGTCCCGCGGGGTGAAACCCCCCCAAACCCCCCAATACTCCCTACCTTAGTTTCGGCGGCGGCCGGCCGCCGCCGCCTCCCTCGCGCCCCTCTAGTCGTGCGCGCCCCCGCGCCGGCCGTCTGTGAATGGCCGGCGCGGGCACGCGCGCGTCAACAGGGACGCGCGGGAGGCGGCGGCGGAGGAGCCGCTTGTCCGCGGCTTGTCCGTTGCCGCGGACAGAGAGGGGGTCCGTTGCCGCGGGGGGTTCGGGGGGGTTTCACACAGCGGGGCACCCCGATCGGGGGTGCCCCACCGAAGTGGACCAAGACCCAGGATAGTCAAAATCCTGGGTGTTGGTCCACTTTAAGAAACTGCTCAAGCGTCTCCTTGATGGAGCTTACTGCTATGGATGATGCTGAGCGGTAGGGCCTCTGTGCTTTTGGTGGCTATGCGCCGCTCTGTTTGTTTACGTCAGTGGGCAGCTGACGCTGCTGCTAAGAAAGCTCTCACTGGACTCCCCTTTGCGGGGCTGCGGCTATTTGGGGAGCGTCTTGATGCTCTAGCCAAGGATGGCAGGCTACCTCAGCGTAGGAGGCAGTCTCGGCCCTTTCGGGGGTCCTCCGTTCCCCTCCCTTCCTTTCGTGCTCCCAGAGGAGACCGTGGCTCCCTCCTCTCTAGTGGCCGCAGAGATTCTTGGGGCCGTGGCAGATCCCGTGGTCGTCCCGGTCTCTCCTGGATACCAAACCCAAACCCTCTCCCAAGCCCCCTCAGGCATGAAGGGGCGCCCTCACCCATCTGGGTGTGGGGACGGCTTCAGCTCTTTGCTCATGTCTGGAGGCTTCACTTCTCAGACCGGTGGATTCAGGAAGTAGTGTCCTCCGGTTACAAGATAGAGTTTGCAGCCTGGCCGCCCCCAAGATTCATCAAATCGCGGATGTCTTTAAACCCCCTGTCTGCTCAAGGGTTGCTTCTGGCGGTTCAATGCCTGTTAGAGTCAGGAGTCATTTGTCAGGTGCCCCATCAAGAATGGGGTCAGGGGTACTATTCCAATCTTTTCACGGTCCCAAAAAGGACGGCTCTCTGAGGCCTATTCTGGACCTGAAGGGCCTCAACAAATTTGTCAGATTCAAGCATTTTCATATGGAGACGCTATGCTCTGCTGTCAGTACCCTTCGCCCGGGCGACTGCATGACCACTGTGGACATCAAAGATGCGTATCTTCATGTGCCTATCTTCCCAGGTCATCAGAGATTTTTAAGGTTCGAGCTGCAGGATCACCATTACCAGTTTGTGGCTCTATCCTTTGGTATCACCTCTGAGTCTCGGGTGTTCACCAAGGTACTGGCGGGGGTGATGGCTCTGCTAATGAACCAGGACATATGGATCATTCCTTACCTGGACGACATCCTGATTGTGGCCAAGTCCTTTCCTCAGGCCGAGCAGGACACTCAGATTGTGACATCCACTCTAGAATCCTTTGGCTGGGTGATCAACTATCCCAAGTCTTCTCTGTCCCCGTCCTTGGTGAAGTCCTTTCTGGGCATGACTCTGAATGCCTCTCAGGTCAAGGTGTTCCTTCCTCAGCAGAAGGTGGGGGGTCTTCAGATGTAGGCTCGGGCTCTGCTATCGTGTCCTCATCCCTCCATCCGTCAGGGGATGCAGTTGGTGGGCCTGATGGTGTCCTGCTTCGAGGCAGTCCCCTTTGCTCAGTTTCACATGAGACCTCTTCAGTTGCACCTCTTGTCAGTTTGGGATCGGGACCTTGTATCCCTGGATCAGGAATTTGCTCTGTCTCCTCTGGCCAGACAGTCCCTCTCGTGGTGGCTGGACTCAAGGAACCTTCTGGGGGGCAGGACCTTCCTGCCCCCGTGCTGGGAGACGTTCACCCCAGATGCCAGTCTGAATGGTTGGGGAGGCTTCTGGAAATCCTTGAAGTTCCAGGCTTGGTGGGGCCCACAAGAGGCCCATGCTTCCATCAACGTCCTGGAACTGAGGGCGATCAAGTTGGTTCTTTCTTGCCTAACCACTCACCTTCAGAGTCGGGCTGTTCAGATCCGCTCAGACAACCAGACGGCGGTTGCCTACATCAACCATCAAGGAGGGACTCAGAGCAAGCGAGCCTTCAAGGAAGTGTCTCTGATACTTTCTTGGACGAAACAGAATGTCCCCTGTATCTCAGCGGTATACATTCCAGGAGTGGAGAACCAAGTGGCGGACTCCCTGAGCAGGGGGACGTCTTGTCTGGGGGAATGGTCCCTCAACTACCAGGTATTTCTCTCCCTGTGTCACCACTGGGGTCAGCTGGGGTCAGCCTGTTTGCATCCCATCACAATCACAAACTTCCCAGGTTTGTCTCCCTGTCACAGGATCCTCTGGCCTTCGCCACAGATGCACTGGCAGTGCCTTGGACGGAGTTTCGGCTTCCCTATGTGTTCCCTCCGTTCCCTCTACTGGGCAGGGTCGTGCGCAAGATTTACCAGGAGGGGGTGTCAGCCATCCTGGTGGCCCCCTGTTGGCCAAGAAGGGTGTGGTTGGCAGATGTCGTGCAGTTGGCAGTAGACCAGTACGTCTTGCCCAGGGATCCAGATCTTCTCACTCAGGGACCGCTACGCCATCCCAATTTACAAACGCTGGCTTTAACGGCTTGGCTGCTGAAACCTACATCTTGACAGAGAAGGGATTGCCTGCCTCTGTTGTGGATACCATGATTCGGGCTAGGAAGAAGTCCTCGTCCTTTATCTATTACAGGGTCTGGCATGCTTACATTGCCTGGTGTGGGTCCAAGTCTCTTCCCTGTCGGGTTTTTTCCATTCCCAGGATTCTGGAATTTTTGCAACATGGTTTGGATTCTGGCCTTCAATTAAGTACCCTCAAGGGCCATGTTTTAGCTCTGGCATTTTTTTTCCAAAGATCCTTTGCCAACAACCGGTTGATTAAAACTTTTTTCCAGGGTGTTACTCATGTGCGTCCACCTCGTAAGCCTATGCTACCAGTCTGGGACTTGAATCTGGTGTTGTCTGCTTTGCAGGGTCCTCCCTTTGAGCCTATCCGTGGGGCTGCTTTGCCCATTCTGACTCTTAAGGTAGCTTTTTTGGTGGCTATCACTTCTGTAAGGCGAGTTTCTGAGCTGGCGGTGCTTTCCATCAAACCTCCTTATTTTGAGAGGCATCAGGATAAGGTGGTGTTTCGGCTTAAGCCGGATTTCTTGCCTAAGGTGGTGTCTGCCTTTCATCTCAATCAGGACATTGTCTTGCCTTCATTGTGTCCTAATCCTGCTAATTCCAAGGAGCGGACACTGCATTCTCTGGATGGGGTCAGGGCTCTGAAGTTTTATTTGGTCGCTACTGAGTCTTTCAGGAAATCTGATGCTCTTTTTGTTCTCACTTCTGGACCTAGGAAGGGTTTGCCTCCGGCAAGTGGATCCGTCAGGCGGTGGTTCAAGCCTATTCTGCTAAGGGGAAGGAACCTCCCTTTAGAATTACTGCTTATTCCACTGGTGCTATTGGTGGTTCTTGGGCTTTTCAGCACCAAGCTTCTGTTGAAGTTTGCAAGGCCGCTACTTGGTCTTCTGTTCATACTTTTTCCAAGTTTTACAAGGTTGTTGTTAAGGCCTCAGCGGATGCTGCTTTTGCCCGCAAGGTGCTTCAGGCGGTAGTGACTTGAACTGCCGGCTGTTACTCATTGGGGATCTATATCTGATATATATTATTAGTATTCCTTTTGGGATTTTGGCACTATTGGCCCTTTATATATTGGAATATTTATTTATTTTGGCACTTTATATGATCATTGGGATATTGATTAATATTAGCACTTTATTGTATGCATTATTAGGATATTGATTTTAACTATTTATTGGCATTTTTTCAAATTTTTCTATATCTTATATTTTCGCCGCGTATGATAATGAAGTATTCTATGTATTAGCATGTCCAGTGTAGGTGATGTGTTTTTTTAATGATGTCTTGTGTGTTTTATGGTTGCTTTTAACTGGCTTTGTGGCAAATAAAAAATATATATTTTTCTTATTTTGCATAGTCAGTGCCCCATTTTCTACTTGTTGTGAATCTTGAGTCTAGAGGGAGCATCACCCGTGTATTTCTTGATTTTTTGTGGTGCCCACTGTATGTATTTGTCTTGGCAATGTCTACTCCCTGTGGCATCCGAAACTAGGATGTCCCACTGTGTGAAATCCCATTAATTCAAGACCCACTCACCTAACCTCCTTCCAATGATGAATGCAGGTCATGCCCTTGCTATACCTTTAGCCAAGTGCATACCCGGGGCAGCCATTTGTGATTGGCTGGTCCAGGCACATCCCCAACTTAAAGTAAGTGGGGATGCAACCAGCGCACAGCGCACCATTCAGCTCTTGCATAACTGAATGGATCTGATTGCACTGATTCTGCAGCACAGAAGTGTACAATGGTTTCCTATCTGCTGCACACTTGGAGTTGTGTTAAATGGCACCACTCACTTGGCCGCCTGCCTGCCGAGTGCTGTTATTTATTTATTTTTTGTAAACAAAAAGTTGCACTGATCTGACCGTGCCTGTGGGGGCCTCCTAGCAGGTGGGGCCCCAAGCATTTGCTTGGTTTGCATGGTGGTTAAGCACGCCGCCCCATCTGTGGCTGGGCTGATCTGCAGCACCATCAGATTAAAGGGGACTCCCAATATGTGGCTCAATCATGAAGCTGAACATGGTCAGTAAAGGGCTGCACACTATTATTATTGTAAAGTTACTCCCAAAGGCAGAGTACCAAGGATATTCAGTTCATTTCCCAACTTTTTTTTTAAATATTTACACAGCAAAAATACACAAGCCTTCTCTCCTGTGACTAAGTCCCCTTTCACACCTTCCCCAGTTGCGTTGCATTGGAGCATAAATGCTGCAGCCTGGTGAAATCGGGAAGAGAATCGTGTCTATTGAAATCAAGGTGCACATAACTATGACGGGACCCTGGTGCAGACATTAAATGGGGCCCTGTCAAGGCTCATACAGTAAGCTTCTGTCTTTTAACTCAGTTGGATGCATATAGACAACTAAAGACTGAAACAGCAGAGATACGTGGTGCTTCCTTTCTCTAAATGATGCCAAGTGACCATAAATATGATAACTAAGTAGGAGGAGCAACAATGATGACCTGACTTTCTGGGCCCCAGTGCGGTTGCACCCCCTATAATAAAGTATAATATATTACACAAGTACATACACATCACTTAACATTTCCTCTTCAATAATTGAACGTTAATTTATGTGCATATATAGGCAAACCACAGTACCCAGGGAGCCTTTGGGGGGGAGGGGGGTTAGGATTAGGTGCCTTGCTTCAAGAGCTATTGAGTTATCTCTGCAACTCTCTGTTGACAAGATCAGCTCCTTAACCACTAAGCCATGACAAGGTAGGTATTAAGCAGAACTCTTGCCCTGGGGGCATCCCAAAATGGGATAAGCACACATCAATCCTAAGATAAAGAGCACCCTATGTGAAAGCCCCCCCCCCCCCCCCCAAACCACCCATAACACCGTACCTGTCCTTAGTCAGACAGCACATGCCCGGGCTCTTGTCCAATCAGCAGCATAAGCTGTGCATACTAATGAGCACCATGCTGCTCTGTTTAAACACAGAGCTCAGCAATAGGAAGCGGGAGTAGCCGCATTCCCAGTTTCCCTTTACACAGGGGAGTGTTCACGTCTCTAGCCTATCTGAACGGCTAGGTCTGGGAGCGTGATTCAGCCCAGAGATGCTGGGGATGCGACCTTTGTTGTTTACATTGCTGTGGGAGCCAGGGCAAAGGTGAGTTTTTTTGGGCGACCTGGGAGAGGGCTTAACACAGTAGGGCATTTTGATTTGGGATGCCCCAGGGGAAGGCCAGTGGCCAGCACTGGAGTCTTTTACACGTCAGAGCCACTCGCAAGCTGTTTTGTTTCGCTTTAAAGTGGTACATTGCCAGCATCTCATAATAATCCAAGTCCCCTCAAACTATAATGGAGGAATTATTAGACTGAAACACTCCTGGGCTGTCTGCTAGCCTATCCCCAGGGCATCTGTACTGGACTGTTGCTGGTAAACTCATCTTTATTGGTGGCTCCAGCAGCGCTGTGTTCACCAGCCACCATCCCTCAGATAGGGAGGGAGCTATGAGAAGGTGTGAGAATGCAGAGAAAGAAGGGGGCAGCTGGAGTACATAAGTAGAGAAGGAGGGAGAGAAGAAAGAAAAAAAGGGGGGATGGGGGGGCTGGAGTACATAAGTAGAGAAGGAGGGAGAGAAGAAAGAAAAAAAGGGGGGATGGAAGATTAAGGTCATAGTTCCAGCCTCTATTTATTAATCTTATTTACCTCTCTCTTTGCAGTTAATGGAGCTGAAATTGACTGTCGATGGGCTGGAGAAAGAGAGAGATTTCTACTTCAGTAAGCTGCGAGACATCGAACTGATCTGTCAGGAGCATGAGAGCGAGAGCAATGGCATCCTGTCCAAAATCATTGATATCCTGTATGCCACAGAGGTATTACCTATTACCTATATGTGGGAATGATGGTCTTCATGCTAGTCGCGCACCCCTTTGTTTCTGCCGGAGTCCGGTTCCTGCCTCATCTTCAGCCCTAAACATCCAGCCTTTGTATTGCTATTCTCTGGACCGGATGGGGGCAGGATCTCCGGCCTGGCCCGTGACGTTGGTCATGCCCATCGATTGGTCTTAGCCTGTTTCAGGGGTGGGACCGTGGGTCAGTGGAGTGATGTTCTATGTATTAGCTTGCTTAATGGCTGGATTACATCTTAAAGTGGATCAAAACCCACTGCGATTAGCTCTGCGAAGGGCCAATCGATTCCCTCCCCCCGGGGCATCCGACATTGGGATGCCCGCTGTGTGAAACCCCCAGGTGGCCCCATACACTTTGTTTCTCGGTCCAATGGCACATGCACAAGCTGCGGCCATATCCCTACTGTCCCTCTAGCAGGGCGTGTGTGCGCACCAGCCATTCACAAATGAATGCTCCCTGTTAGGGGGATGCGGCCACCAGCGTGCTCAGAGCCGCTGGCCTTAGACGAAGGCTTAGATGACGTACCGTCAGCGGCTCTGAGCACGCTGATTGGACGAGCGGCCATGCATGTGCCATAGGACCAGGAAGAGGTGAGTTGGCTTTGGCGATCTGGGGGGTTTCACACAGCCAAAAGGACCAAAACCCAGGATAATCAAAATCCTGGGTTTTGGTCCACTTTAAGCTCACATAGTTACAATGTGGGATTTTAAACATATGACAATAAACATGGACTTTATGAACTGAACTGTTGCCAGCAACCCCTCTCTTCTCCTCATATTACCTACACGGAGTCAGGTGCAGAGGGTAAGTTGCACCTCCCAGTTGTCTGCCCTTTGTGTAACAGGGCAACAAGGATAAAAAGGTTAGTATCTTGACAATGAAGGGTGGAGTGAGGGATCACTTTAGACTGGGACAGTGCCACTGCTAGCTCTGAGGGAGGGGACCTGTGTATGGGAAGAGCCGTCAGTGGAACAATACCTGTAGCAGACAAGGACTCTGTGAGACAGCTGTAAGGTGTGGCTCTAGAACAGAAGACATAAATACAACAATGCCCTTCTGGGAGAGCAAAATAACAGGGATTGGCTGTCTGAGAGATAAGGCAAGTACGCTCTGATTTTACATTTCTTTCTACCATACTTTGCACAAACATTCATTATCTCCGATAACGATTTGTTTTGTCCTCCCAGACCTTGTGCCATTTTAGTTGCCCATCTTTGGGTTTTATCAGTAACACAAGGCAAGTTTATGGACCAGCACAATCATGGGTGGCCTTTGGGGTGTGTGGTCATACAAGGCGCCATCCCAACCTCTCTGTAAGGAGGCGCCAAATGGACCAGCAGGCCACTCCCTACCACTATCTCTCTCTTTTCTTTTTTGCACATTACTTTATAATTGCATTACTTCTTTTTCTTTTTAAATATCCTTTCTGCTTCTTTCTCTTTTTTTCATAATCCCTTTATTTTCCTCTGTTTCTGTACCTTCCGCTTTTTCATGTAATTTACACGTTCCCTCTATTTTTCTCTTTTCACCTTTCACCTGTCTGCCTCTCCTTTCAGCTTCTTCACGTCTTCCTCCTTTTTTACCTTCCCTCCATCTCTCTATTCTAAGTATGTCACACACCCCGCTTCAGATAGTCATTACACTTGGGTTATATCGACCTGTAGATGGCGATCTTGCAGAGATGTCATGAAAAAAGTGAGCCCCTCCCGGTCCATAAATACCTGGGACCTCCCACTCATTCCCCAGTCTTTCATCTCTGTAGACGGCGAGCAAGTCAGAAGATGCATGTCTCCTCCTTGTAAGGCACTCTATTTGATCTATTCCTGCCCGGATTCCTTATTGATTTTACTTACCTCCCAGCCTAGGCTGCTGGTCCAGGCAAGGGTAGATGGCACCCTAGGTGCTCAGGACTTAAGCTCCGCCGTGAGACCCCATAACAAGAGGTAGGCGGATAAGGTAGGGCCAGCTTGGTGTGCAAGCTGGCCCTAGAGGGCGTGTCAGCAATCCTGGTGGCTCCAAAATGGCCAAGATGTGGTAAGGTTGGCAGAGGATCAGTTAGATCTGCCCCTTCTGCCGGATCTACTCACTCAGGGTCCACTGCTCTACCCCAATTTACCAATGCTGGCTTTGACGGCGTGGCTGCTGAAACCTCCATCTTGAAGGAAGGAAGGTCTTTCTGATGCTGTCATTCAGACTCTGGTTAGGGCTAGAAAGAAGTCTTCCTCTTTTCGTAGGACTGACGCCCTTTTTGTGGTGCCCTCTGGGCCTAGAAAGGGTTTGGCTCCCGCCAAGTCTTCCATTAGTAAATGGATTCGCCAGGCCATTGTTGGGGCCTATTCTGCCAAGGGGAAGATTCCCCCTTTTCGTGTTACTGCTCATTCTACTCGTGCTGTTGGTGCGTCCAGGGCTTTCCATCACCAGGCTTCTGTTGAGCAGGTTTGTAAGGCTGCTACTTGGTCTTCGGTTCACACTTTTTCCAAGTTTTACAAGGTTGATGTGCGGGCCTCAGCGGATGCTGTTTTTGGCCGCAAGATTCTGCAAGCTGCAGTGGTTTAAGTTTGTGCCTTGTTGTCTTGTTTTTGGATCCCCGCCCTTTATGGACACTGCTATTGGATGTCCCACATGTAATGAATGTCTTGAAGCGGGGTGTGTGACATACTTAGAATAATACCATTTTGTGAATACTCACCTGTAAAATGGGTATTATAAGTATGTCACACACCCCGCTTCACCCCGCCCTTTGGTATTCTGGATCCTTTCTATGGTGAACCTTTTTTATTGTTACTGGTTATTTTGGCTCTTCCTGGTCCCTTTACTGCTGTCTTAATACTGGGGAATGAGTGGGAGGTACCAGGTATTTATGGACCGGGAGGGGCTCCCTTTTTTTCATCACATCTCTGCAAGATCACCATCTACAGGTCGGTATAACCCAAGTGTAATGACTATCTGAAGCGGGGTGTGTGACATACTTATAATACCCATTTTACAGGTGAGTATTCACAAAATGGTATTTTTCCAATTTTTGTTCTTTCTTTTTTTCTTTCTCTCTCTTTCTTACGTCTCTCCATCTTTTACTTGTCACATCCTATTCTCTCTCTCGCTTCCTTTGTTATCCTCTTCCTTTATTATATAAGAGAAGGCTTTTCGCCTTGTTAGTGAACTCAGGTCAGAGCACACCCTCTGCATTTCAGTAAGTCAGGTCAATATGTAGTAACAGTGGCAGTGTTCTGTCCCTTCCCTTGTGTCCAACCTTCACAAGGAACAATTATACAAGCTAATTATAAAGAAGGAGACGAACAACTATAGTTAAACTGCAAAATAGTGTGAGGGCTTTAATAAAGGGTGGTGCACAGAACAATCAAAGTGCTAGCATACAAGTAAAAAAGTAACAATTACAGGATATAAGGGTTGATTCAGAGCCCCTTTGTCATCATTTTTTTGTGTGAAAATTTCTGTTCTCGTCCATTTTTCCACCTCATCTGATTCAGCAAAGCCTTTTTTTCTGCAGGAATTTTTATGTGAAATGTTTTCTTTTTGTTTGGTAGTAATACCTCCAAAAAATGTTGAGAAAGGGGCTCTGAATCAACCCTATAGTACATGGATTACTGATAACATATAAGAAAATGACCGCTAGGTGGCGCTGTAATAGAGAACAGCGACCAATGTAAAGGCACAGCAATATACCAGACAGAGATGATTGTTAGCAAGTAGTTTAACAAAGGGCAGTAGACCAAGGAATAATAGCAAAACATCAGATGTCTGGAAATTGCCCAAATCCTATGCAGTATAAGCAATTAGAGTCAAACTACAGCAAACATTCTAAAGACAAGAATAAAGCTTACAGGCAGTGCCTCGAGTGGACAAAAATGAACCCTCAACGTTTCGGTTTTGTTACCTTTTTCAAGGTGGAAAGAGGCTTTTTGCCTTCTCATATTACATTCTCTTTGTCTTCTCTCTATCTCTTTTCCACGTCTCTTTTTTCTCTCTTGTCTACCTTCAGTCTTCCCTTTTCTGCATTCCTTCTGTTTTTCCTGCCCCACCTCTCTGTCTCCTTCAGCTCTGTTGCTCGCTTTCCATTTATTGTGTGAGTGTGCCTGGAGGGCACCATCCTGAGATCCCGCAACACTTATCCTAAAGCCGGCCCTGAGCACACGCCACTATTTCCTATTATTATTCCAAAAACACAGAGCAATCAATGATCAAACAACACACTTTAGGTCAGCTTTAACTCTTAAAACATTATATTAAAAAAGTCCAAGCTTCTGGGGTGGTTCCCCAATCTGAGAGTATCCTCTAAGGCCAAGGATTTTAGTGACCTTCTATCACAGGAATGTTCAAAACACTGTATCAAATTCCACCACGTGTATATAACAGCAAATTGCTGATGAGAATCTCGTGCCCACCACCTCCTTCAAAATACTCTTACCAGATAATAATAAGCTTTAGTGCCTTATTAAAAATCCTCCATGATTTATTCCTCTCTTATTGGATAGGAGAGCCGGTTAAATATTCTGGTCCCCGCTTTAACAGGTGGAGGTGTGCTTGAATGCCTTATTAGATCCTCAATATTCCATTCCTCTCTTGTTATTAACAGAGCCGATTTGGTATTCTTATCCCACTTTGGCATTTAAAATTGTCCCAGATTGGACAAACCACATAGAAAGGAAAAACCAAATAGAAAAATCTAGCGTAATATCGTTTTAATCATGTGCACTGGTTAAGTTAAAAATGCACTCACATAAAAACAATGTATATCAAGTATTTAGGAGACGCCAGGCAAGATTCTCACCAAACCCTCAATGTGTCTAGGCCGATTGATGTCTCAAAGGGAGGGAGGGGAAGTGAAGTATCCCTGGAGTGTAGCTTGCCCGCGTACTGATAAGATCCGTCCGCCGCCGTCAACGCGTTTCGTTGGTAACCAACTTTCTCAAGACTGGGTCGAAACGCGTTGACGGCGACGGACGGATCTTATCAGTACGCGGGCAAGCTACACTCCAGGGATACTTCACTTCCCCTCCCTCCCTTTGAGACATCAATCGGCCTAGACACATTGAGGGTTTGGTGAAATGCTGCCTTTCTAAAGCATTTTGCCACTTGAAACAAGATTGCTAATGATTGTAATGAAATGAATCTGAATGTAGCAATTCTTCTCACTCCAGGATGGCTTTGCTCCACCAGAGGACGGGGAGAACGATGAGCTTCAGCCAGAGGATCAGGATGAATACTAACCAGAATCCTTTGCTCCTCTTCTTCCTGGTCGCGGTAGCCCCCCCGCTGCACCGTCTGGGGATGCTCCTCGTCGCCCATCACCCATCAGCCATTCTGCAGTCTGAACATCATAGGTTGGGATCAGCACATCCGCTCTGCTCCGTCATCAGTTACCGCGATCTGCTGGGCATCGCCTCCCTCTTCCCACGAGTGGGCCACAAATCTAGAGAGTGTGAACTTTGCAGTGGCGCTGTGGAAGTGACGTCTCCTAGGGCATGGATTTTTTGCTTCTGCTGAACATGGCACTTCATTTATTTATCGAGAGATCATAATCAATCCCCCCTCTGCAAGGGGAAGTTTTATAGCTGATATCATTTGTCTTTGTTCCCCAGTTTTCAGCCCTTTTTAACTCAAGCTCTGGTTGAATGGCCCATGTGGAGGTTTGCTTGTTGTGTTTTTATACCTCTAGACCTGTCTTCCTGTTTATATCATCATTTTCATCCTCTTGCCTTTTTATGTCTTTCTTTTTTTTTTTTTTTAAATGGCGTATTTAGACTAAAAATTGTCCTTTACGTTCGTAATCCACATCAATACAAACACGCGTAAAGGGTAAATCCATCCAAAATGTATTTAGTTTTGTTTAGATTCTGCTGCACAAGTGTTTGAATTTAACCTTAAAGCGCCCGGGCTGGCCCTTTCCTGGGGCAACTACAATTGGAACGCCCCACTGTGTGAAGGCCCCCCTGGGACTTTTTAAAGGTCACTCACTTTTTGTCCCCGATAGCTGATCAGTCCAAGTCCGGCAATCAGCAACTCACCTGATCACTAGATCCCAGCTCCTGTCCCAACCCATGTCGTCCTCTGCTCAAAAATGTGGTTAGGATGGATAGTGTATCGGGCTTGCAACCCTCCACCAGTCACAGAAGCACTTCCACGCACTCTCCATTCATTTAAATGGACGAGGTGTGCCAAAGCCTTACATACGCCCTACTTTGGAGTGAACAGTAAAAGTCTTATCCTTATTTGGGCACAAGTTGGTGCTGGACTTCTTCCCAGCCTTTAGGTGAGTGTGTACTGCTGCCCATTATTCTCTAAGGGCACCTCAGCTAAGCTTGTACACCGCTGTACACCTCCGGAAGCTTCAGATAATAGGGCTGCGGGAGCGTGATCACTGAGACTGGGTAAAGCAGGGGAGTCTTGTACCCCTCTGGCACCCCAGATTTATTTAAACACACCACCAATGTAATGTCAAGTACTTAATACCTTCTGGGTGAATTTACCCTTTAAATATGATGAAATCCAGCATAAAGTCAAGAGAACCCATTTATTCTACAGCTTGAAAAAAAACTCTTTAGCTTAGTTGTCTGCCTTATATGTAATGAAAAGCTGTGACTTCCCAATAATCTAGCGGGGTTCTCTGAAAAATGAGCCTGGTTTATCTTCTATAATTCACGACTGCGAGCTGAGTAATTAAACCAATCTCCAAAGTGAAGATTTAAGTTTAATTACAAGCCATTATGGTTGGCAGGAATGTACAAGACCAAACCTTTGTTTCATATGCGCCGGTTACCATGTGGCTGTAGGTTGTTGGACAGTTCTTTGCCGATATAGGACATCTCTAGACAAATCTTCATGCGTATTTAACAAGGTGATACCTGGAGACCATATTGGCTGCCTGACCCCCCCCCAGGAGCATCCAGATTCAGGATGCCCCACTGTGTAAACCCCCCCCCCCCCCCCGAGTCCCCTGTAAAATTCACCTTCTCCCTGGCACATGCATAAGCCACCTCTCTTGTTAGCTATACCTTTAGTAGGGCGTGCGCACGTGCCAGGCATTTGTGAATGGTTGGGGCAGGCACGCACCCTGTTAGAGGGATCAGCAATGCAGCCACTGGCAATCTTGGCTCTTCTCAACTAGACTTGGCCCTTAGCTGATTTTGACAAGCACACTGAAGCTTGCTGATTGGAAAGGAGTCAGCGCATGTGTCGTAGTACCTGGGAAAGTTGAGTTTACTGGGCGACCTAGGGGGTTTCACACATCAGGGATTCCTAAACCCCGGATTTTTAAAATCCCAGGTTTTGGTCCTTATTAATTAAAGTGGAACAACACTCACCATCGGCTGGCATGGATATTAAAAGATTCCAGGGCTGGCCACTGGCTTTCCACCGTAGCCCTAAATCGGGATGCCCCGCTGTATCAAACCCCTCAAGAAGCTCATACTCACCTTTCCCTTGAACTGGGGAGCGTGTGCTGCCGCATCCCACCCCAGCCATTCAGTTAGGTCCCCATTATAGTCAGTGAGAGCTGTTTGCAAAAAGATGTAAACATAGCTAATGGCTCTCATTGGCTGAGTGCCCGTGCATGCGCCATTGGACCGAGACGGGATGAGCTTTACTGGGCGAACTGGGGGTTTTCACACAGCTGGACAATCCGAATCGGGATGCCCCTTGGGAATGGAACATGGGAAAGGCAAAATTTGGGGTATTTTCACTATGCTGGGTTTTGGTCTGTCCCCCTGGGGCACTCCGGGTTTGGGATGCCCTGATGTGTGAAACCCAGTAAACTCACCTCTCCACTGTCACATGCACAGCCTCTCGTCCAATTGGGTTATACAGCCACGCATATTAATGTGTGGCTGAAGAAGTGGAAAGAGGTCCCAGCCTCACACATCGCCGGGGCGCAGCATCACTTGCATCCTTCGGCTGTGCGCGGCCGCGCACAGCCATTCACACAGCTGGAAAGGTAAGAACCGGGTTTCACACAGCGGGGCATGCCCTGGGTGAGGGACTTAGCTGGCCCTAAAGTCTCATAGACTCCAGGGCTGGTTTTGTTCTGCTTCAAAAAGCTATGCCTCTGGGTAAGCTGGAGATTTCTTCCCGTTCCCTGCTGAAAGGCTCCCTCAGCAGTCCCTCAGTCCAAACACTATTTATTGAAGGCCCAAATCTAAGGTAAGAGCCACCGAGAAAGGAGGTTAAACATGCATGAAGACTTTCTACATATGTCTTTTAAATAATTAGACCTAAATTCTGCAACGGTAAACAGCGTTTATTTTATATCTCTTGGCCAACTTGATCTTATTTTTCAGCCTTACTAGCTTAGCTCTTCTAGCTTGTGGAGTCCATATACTTGCACTATTTGTAGCCTTTTCTGTATTGTTCTCCTGTCTTCCTCCTTTTCTGTGTCCCTCCTTCCTCTCCCAGGTCCCACATCTGTTGTATTATACTAATTTGCTGCCACCACAACGGTAGCAGTTGTGATGGTGGGGTGGTCCACTTTAGAAGTTCAGAAATTTTTTTATTTTTAAGTAGATATTTTTCTTCATGCACTTTTTTTCTCCTGCTCTCGATACTTAAGAAGTCTTCTGTGAAAAGAATGTGAAATGAGGTCATCTGTTACGGTGGGATCCATTCCTCAATCCTTTCACTGTCGCTGGGGTATGTTTTGCCCAGATGCCGCTCAACAATGGTAGACCAGCACCACCCGGATAAATGACCACAATACACTGGTGTGTCTGTGTATGACACTGAAAATCTATTTCTGGCCCCAGCAAACCAAATCAGTGATGTATATCACTTGGCACCACCATCAAAAACCTACTCACATAGAGGGTCATGCTAAATATTTGGTGAAGCCAGTGACTTCTGGTGTGCATTGCAGTATGGATTGCAACCTGTGATAATTGCACATTTTTACAGTTTAGGTACATTATTTTTCCAGTGATATAAGGATATAAGGGTTGATTCAGAGCCCCTTTCTCACTTTTTTTTTTTGCGTGAATATTTCCATTCTCGTTAATTTTTTTCCCTCGTCTGATTCGGCAAAGCCTTTTATCTGCGAGAACTTTAGTGTGAAATGTTTTCATTTTTGCATGATTTTTCGTTTGGTAGCAAGACCTCCATAAAAATGATGAGAAAGGGGCTCTGAATCAACCCTATAGGCCCTGATTCAATAAAGGTAGAAAAAAATTCTCATGGTAGTAAAAGATTCAATTCATGAGAAAAAAGCCTGAGAATGTCACTGCTGCTGAATCACCAGCTAAGAAAACAATGAAAGTCAATGGTACTTTTTTACTCCTGAGAAAACGGTTTACTCCTTTCTATACTGTAGTAAAAAGTACCATTGACTTTCATTGTCTTCCTATCTGGTGATTTAGTAAAATTGACATTCTCAGGCTTTTTTTTCATCAATTGAATTTTTTACTACCATGAGAGTTTTGAAGTTTGGAAATAACAGCACTCTATGGGCTATGCTAAAGATGTCACCTTATTTCCTGAATTACCCATAGAGTTATGTTGTTTCTACACTTAAAAACAAATATACTTACCTCATTGGAAAATGATGTGCCTAGGTACAGGTCATTTTTGGGGAAAAAGGTAGAAAAAAACATTTTGTTGCACTTTTTTATGTCTAAACACTAAAAAGCTCAGCTACATGCAGGTTGCAATTCACACCACAATGCATACTGCAAGTCACACTGGCTTCACCAAATATTTAGCATGACCCCCTTAATCTTTGTACTATCCAGAACTCCACCTTTATTTAAAATCACATACAAAAACATACATTTAATAGGGACATCCAGGATCTGAACCATGCTGTGCAAATGTGAAATGAAAAGATCCAAATAAGTCAATATCCTAATGCATAAACACAACCAGTGTCTCCTCTGTTCTCCCGGAATAATGAAAAGTGCTCTAAAGCACAGCGGAGGAATCAACTTCAGTGAAAAAAAGTCAATACATAATGACAACACCATAGAGAAGGTTCATTTCCAAGCATCCCTGGATGGTATTCCCAAGCTGACTCCCCAAGATGTGCCCAAATGCCCTCATAGATGATGCTTTTGGAGGTGTTCCAGAAATGGACAAAGACTCCTGAGTAGATCCATACACGCTGCAGGGTTGATATCCCCGATTTGGCCTGGGAACATGTTGGAATTTTCAGGAAAAACCTGGTTGGGATCAGTGGATCAATCATCGTATCATAGAATCGTAATGGAAAACTAGTCTGGGGATGTTGCACCTTCATGCTCTGATGATCTTGCAGAAGATGTTTTTATTCTGCTTCATCCAGGGTACTTATTTAGATGCCGCTGCCAATCCTGCTGCAGCAGCGTTACCTACGGATAAGAGTGCAGCTGCTGCTGGAAGCCTGAATGTTCATGCTGATAGGCTTTCAGCTGTTACAATTATGGAGCTGCATTGACTTTAGCATGAAGTAGTGTCAGCAAAAGACGTGAGTTTCTTTCAATAGAACAGGCCAAATCATGTCTTCTAGTTGGCCTGTAAACATCTGGACTATGTATCGTTAGCCATAGCTGATGGAAATGATCCATCAACTCTTTTGGAGATGACTAGCTAAGTAGTCTGTGTATGTTGTACCCTTCAACCGAAGATGCCAGAGTGGACCCATACACACTAGAGAGGTCATGGCTTCTAGTCGTCTTGGAAGCATCTTGAATTGTTTAGAAAGAATGCGTGAATCAGCCCTTGTAGACCTTTTATTTAAGATGAGAAACAAAATGGCCTTAAATATGCTTCTTTGTAGATAATTTCGACTTGCTGGACATTTTTGAGACAATTTACTTAATACGTGACCTCTTGTCTCTTGGCAATGTGAAACTTGAAATGACCAACTAGGATTTTCAAGATAATTGGTAGACTCCCTACACTGCTGCATGATGATCTTTCAGGACCTTCAGTCTTGGTGACAATCATCGAGAATGAGGGATCCTAAAGATCTCTATTGGTCTGTTTAGGATGTCTACCAAAACATATGTTACTTGTTCAAATCTAGTGATGATATCCTAATAGTATCGTTATTGATACTATTAGGATTGAGGAAAATCCAGCACTTCTGGGCAAAAACAAGTCTACAAGTGAATTAGTTCCGCTATCCTAGAATGCTATCCAATAATATCCTTATTCTTTGTTGTAGCTGCAGGCAACGCTAACCTCTCTTAGATGGCAGTGAAAGGGTTCGAGAGTCTTTACGGATCCCATCTTGTGTTCAGATGTCAAAACCAGTAACAGATTTCTGTGTGTCAGATAGATGCAGGATACAGCTTATTTATTTTTCATGTATTTGTTGTAAATTAACCATTTGTGTTGCCAGTGTGGATTGCTGCAGGGAATGGTTCTTGCTAGAACATTGATTAAACTGGATCTGCTTGAAGATATTCCATAAGATGGTCTAAATGTCATTTTTTTATAAAATCAAGGACTTAATAAGAATCATGTCTGGAGATACTGGTATCATAACAATTAAAGGGATACAGAAGGCAAAGGCCATTGTTAGACCATTGTGTTGGGCTACGTTTGGCACTGTCCTAAACTGTTTTCCATTTTTAAATTGAAGAAATGGCCGATATATCAAGATTTACAGTTTCATCTTATGATGTATCTTTTGAAATATTTGAGCGTGGCCCTTGGCTCAGGGATTTTGCATAATAATCTGCATAATGGACAGAGTCTGTAAGACAAGCATTCTCATCAATCTGGCTGTTCCCCATATCTCCCGGTGTCCACAGTCTGATAATGTCGAGCTTTAGACCACCAGCTTAGTCCTATGATTTGTGGTCTATGGCAAAGGAATTCAGGGGGTGTGCCACTACTCTTTGCCTTGTTTCTACTTTCAGGAGCAGCTGTGTTCTTATAGGAAGGGAGAGAGCAGCCATGAAGGTGAGCTGCTGAATGACAGTTTATGCACTTCGCCTACAGAGTCCCTTTAAAAGAGCACTATCGCGAAATTGTGTAATATTAAAAATCTTGTGGTTTATTCTCTCATGGTAGGAATAAAATCCAGGGGTGACAGGTTTAGTCTATCAGGGGTGACAGGGCCTGTCATCCCAGATGTCCTTTTACTTCTATTAAAAAAAGAAAAACAAGCCAGGCTATTGATGTGGGGTATCCAAATGACCCCGCCCCTCCATCCAGCAAATTTATATGGGTTTTTATCTTTGGGACATTTTTGCGATAGTGCTTCTTTAAGGTGTTATTCCTTAATTCCTTTAAAAGTCTACACACCTCTGTTAAAATGGCAGGTTTCTGGCATGTAAAAAAATCATACCAAAAATAACGGCACACCCAGTTTTGACTCTTTGGGGTGTTGTTCCTCTATGCAGCAGCATCCCGAATTCGGATGCGGCGCTGAGTGTACCCCCCCCCCCCCCCAGGTCTCCCCACATTCACCTTCCTGTAGACGCCACGGCGCAGACTCGAGTGAGAACGAGCGTGCTGATTGGCTGAGTGGCCTGCTCATCGCCACACTGCGGCAAATAAACGGTTCCTTGATAAGAAGTGCTGGATTGGCCGCCAATTAAACACTTGTGGGTGGAGTTGATTCAACACTGGGAACGTGTAGATGCAACCTGAGAACACGAGACAAAACATGCTTGAGTCTGATGGAGAGCATGGCCAGAAGGATTCAGGCAGTGTTGAAAGCCAAAGGTGGATTTACAATTTTAGGAGCCAAACAGTAACATTATAAAATCTGCATAAATAATCATATGCTAAATAGTTGTAAATCCAAAGATTTGATACAATGATGGTAGCCGTACATTCAAAGCTGTAGTATATAGAAAGATATTGAGCCTGAAAGTCAAAAGTTTGTAACGTTTTCACCCCTTATGTGTGTCAGTAAAAGTAAAATAATGTGGCTGCATAAATCTACACACCCTCAAACGGAAGTCCAGTCATTGGGTAACCCAGGCAGGCAGGACAAGGGGGGTGGGAGGATTTACAAAGTAAAAGAAAAATCCACCTCAGCTGCGACCTAGCGCCATTCTCCTGGCACTCTGGAACCTGGGAGGGCCATCTTAGGAGAAAGCACAAAGCGGCTTCCCCCAGCTCCATGCTGGCTCCCGGCCACCCATTCAAGTAAATTGGCAGACATGAACGCCCATATTGCGGAGGATGCCACTTTATGTTTTTCAGTGTGATGGCGGCACAGACCGGAAGAATATCGATGGACTGTGGGTTAGGGTTTTTTTTTTTCTTTCTAACCCTGTCTCAGCGCCAGGAGAGGGCAGTAGGTTTACCCCATGACTGGACTTCCACTTTTAAACTAGGAGGAAACCCTCCCCCTCAATGGTCATCACCCCTTCGGTCAACGCCCCCATCCATTTCATGCATAGTGGTCAGATCCCTGACTCGTCTATAGGATAATGTTGAATCAAAATATATATGGTGAATTAATATATTAAAACCAAACAGCCATTAAACTCATTGCTAACTGTTCTAAGCATCGTAATGTTACAAGTTGCTATATATATCAAGTTATTGATTGCTAAATTACCCCTTGGCATAGTTATACATAAAAGTTAAAACATAATTATACAGACCTGTAAATAATGTGGCATCCCCCCTCCCATTCCTCTTAGGCAGTATGGAATTCCCCCCAACCCATTCCCATAGGAATTTTGGCATTCCACTCTCACATACACCATAAGCAGTGTAGCATTCTCCCCTTCCCTTTACCCATAGGCAGTGTGGCATCCCCCCATCCCATTCCCCATAGGCAGTGTGGCATTCCCCCATCCCATTCCCCATAGGCAGTGTGGGATCCACCCTCTCATTTCCCATAGGTAGTGTAGCATTCTCCCCTTCCCTTTCCCTATAGACAGTGGGGCATCCCCCTCCCATTCCCCATAGGCAGTGTGGAATTCCCCATAGGCAGTGTGGAATTCCCCCCATCCCATTCCCATAGGCCATGTGGAATTCCCCTATTCCATTCTTATAGGCAGTGTGGCATTCTCCCCTCTCATTCCCTATAGGTAGTATGGAAATCCCCCAACCCATTCCCATAAGCAGTGTGGAATTCCCCCTCCCATTCCCCATAGGCAGTGTGGAATTCCCCCTCCCATTCCCCATAGGCAGTGTGGAATTCCCCATAGGCAGTGTGGAATTCCCCCCATCCCATTCCCATAGGCCATGTGGAATTCCCCTATTCCAGTCTTATAGGCAGTGTGGCATTCTCCCCTCTCATTCCCTATAGGTAGTATGGAAATCCCCCAACCCATTCCCATAAGCAGTGTGGAATTCCCCCATCCCATTCCTATAAGCATTGTGGCATTCCCCCCTCCCATTCAAGTGAATGGGCAAGCAGGAGCGCACACAGAGCCGGGGAATCCCGTTTTGTATCATTCTGTGTAGTGGCCACAAAGACCCGGAGGGCCATGAGCCCTACACCCCTTCCAGGAGTTTTCCAGCCAAAACCAGGGAGAAACAAGGTCAGCCATGCTGCACACGAAAAACAGGGGTTACCTGACGATTTGTATTTCGAGTGGTGCAATAGCGTAGGCTGCCAGAAAGTTGCCAAGATGCAGAAGCCATGGGTCCCCCCAATTTCCATCAGCACCTGGTATCCTCATTCGAGGCAGGGCCTCCCTACTGCCGCCATATTATCCAGGTGAGAGTAGATTGCGGATGGGTGTCTGGGGTAGCCCAGAAAAAGTGCTGCCCTATAGCATGCTCTAAATGTGGGAGGTGTGAGGAATATTGCAAAAATATATCAACTCTGATATGCCCATATCTGTAACAATAGGTAGTATGTATGTGTACATGTAAATGCATTCTGATTTCCTGAATGGGGGGAAATCAGCCCCTATTGCCATAGATGGCTAAGGTTGTTAAACACCAGCCCTCACAGTGTCTTCTGGGGGTCTCAGCTTCAAAAGAATCCCTGCTTCATTTCCCACCTGTGACTGGGAACTGAGCCAGAACAAACCCACCTGCTGCTGAGGACCTGCTCTAACCACACAGCTTCAAAGCATCAGTTGGGATGCCCAGATTCCAGTACTTTGACAGCAGATGGAAACTCTAAAATGGGTCCTCAGCTCAATCTTCGGAGCCCCCCGCCCGAGCAGTTAGACACTGTTGTTCAAGGAAAACCAAGTTTTTTTACAGCCGAAGCCACGTTCTGAAGCACTTTTAAAGAGAGAGCTTATTGGCCCTCCGGGATCAGGTAAGGTTACCAGCTCCCCAGGGGGTTTCACTCAGGTGTAAGATAGCCCAGGAGTAGGCTGGAAGCAATCTGGAATCTTTTAGATTACAGGGTAGCGGCATGAGAGGGTTTTGACCCACTTTGAAATAATTATGAGACTGCAGTACATATTCATAATCTGGAGGTCCGTATGCTTACGTTTCCATGCCATTCTGGCAGGTACAGGGATCAAGTTTTGCAAAACTCTAGGAGCCACCTCAAGCAGCTGTATATGGACCCATTTGGTGAGCAGCACCCGACTGAGCCTGTTGAAACCAGAACAGCATTCTACAATGTTCTGGCAGAAAGTTATGAGGTTAATCCTGCAGACGGGGAGGGGACTGCATCACCTCCAAGAGAGCATGGGGATTGTCAATAAAGGTCAGAGGGTTAAGCCCCTCTGGTTATCTTGTCTTCGGGGGTCACATGCAACATGTGGATGGGGATCAGGAATCTAACAGGCTCAACACTCCTGGTGGTTGTCTGTATAATTGCTTATCATCACTCTGCAAGGTAACTGACATTTTCAGACATGTATATGAACCTGCTCCTTACATGTCTATAGGTTGTCTAGTGTGCTCCTAAACTGGACCTTCAGCATCATTTAAAGAAAAGCCCAAACCCTTAAAAAACTATTCCCCAGCATCTAAAATTAATATAAGTTTTTAGTCGCTTACTTATTATTCTTTACCCAACTGGGCTGTAACTCTGTTCAGGACTCTGGGATATGGTCACCGCCATCTTGCCTCAGAAGCATCATATATTAAGGAAAGAAGAGGGGTGAAAAGTACAGGTGGGAAGGTTATAGCTGTGCTTTGCACAGACAGAGCAGAGCCCTGGGTCAGGAAGAGGACAGCAATCCCAGAATGCAGAGAAGCACAGTTAGAAGACACTTCCTGTCTACAGGCAGCCTGAGACTCCATGGGCCACCATCTTGGATGTTAAAAGCCTCAAATAATGGGATAGGTGCAGGTAGGATGGTTTTTAATATGGGGTATGTACAGGGTGGGGGAAACATACAAGATAGACTCTTATTCAGGGTGAAGGTCCGGTTTAAAGTGATTTAAAACTTAACTTGGGCTGCTTGTTATCTTAAACCATTTTCCGTGTTTCTCAGTTATATTATACGCTACTGGGGCTGGCTTCTTGCCTGATATAAACCCATTAACGGGCCAGACCTGTATCTAATAGGGCTGGTGGCAGTTACTGCAGCTGGCGGGACTCTGTTCACTTGTGGTAGTGAGGAGGTAAGTAATGACAGACTTGACTATAGTTCCCTCTAACTAGGGTGTAGTGGCAACAGCAGGTTAAGGAAGGAGCTACAGGCATCGATCCTCAAAAATACCTACTTCAGCAGCAGCAGAAGGTGACTGGACCTGGTATCTTCCTCTGGTCCGGCACTTGCTGTAGCCCCTTTCTAGGGGTACTTCAGTCCTCTGCTCCAGCAAAGTCCTTAAGAAGGTGGCTGCAGCAGGCGCAGGACCAGAGGCATGTGACAGCGGCAGGGGGACCAGTGGTGACAGACCGGAAGGTGGCAGGGAGTATGGACCTTTAACTGCACTGCATAGAAAAGCGTAATACATGCACTTGCCATGCCCATAAATGTGATGCCCCAGTAAGGCGGACCAAAGCCCAGTTGAGTTTAAAAAAAGAGTTAAGGTCCACTTGAAGGGGTTGCCAGACTAGACATGAATACCTGAATCTAGACCACACTGATGTACAACTGTAAACTGTAGCCTGAGCAGATTCTTCTAAAGCCGCAAGGGAATTACAGAAGTACGGTAGGTGGAATGTCCGAAAACTGGTTATTTGTCCATGCTAATTTTGCTACTGATGCAAAATTTGTTCATGACTTTGAGACCACTTTAAATAAAATAGGATTTTCCTTGTCCTAATATCTGCTGGAGGGGGGGGGGGGCAGACTTAAAAAATAATCTGTCTACAGCTATTTAAGGCAGAGCAAAACCCACGTTTTTCACAACACAAACTGGATGCAGTTGGCTATATTGCGCCCCCCAGTTCTTTCCAGCAATGATACATTCAGTTAGAGCACTCCAACCTAACTGCCATTATGTGACAGTTTAGTTGTAGTGGAATTAATTAGCATATGACTGCCATTCAAACTTGTTGTTATGAATACTGGGCAAAGGCTTTAGTAAAAAATGAAACACAGGCTGTTTTGGGGCACTGGGCTGCAGATAGAAGGTGATGGCATAGCCTTTGAGAGCCCCCCAACTATTTTCCCAAAATTGATGTTAAGCATATACCGGTAGGTCTGTAATTACTTAAAGACCTAGAGCCAAGACGCCACATTTGCGCCAGTTCCTTGGCACTATACCAGTAGTGAGTCTTTAAAGATCAAGAACAGGGATGATGAGATAACTGAGCTGAGTTCTTTAAGAACTCTTGTGTGAAGTCCATCTGGTCCTGAAGTCTTATTCACATTTAAACTATTTACTCTGCCTTGGATGATATCCATGTTTAGCCAGTTGAGAATTAAACTTGGGGTATTGCTATCAGTGGCATCTCCTATAGTGGCTCCTTGCTCCTCTTTTGTGTACACAGAGCTAAAGAACCAGTTTAACAGCTCGTCCTTCTCTTCATCCCCAGTGACTAACTGTCAGTCTCCTCGCCTTTCCTGCCCTTTAAGACCCCGGAATCTGCCCCCTGTGTGGTAGGAACAGTTGTAGCAGAAGATACTGTCGGGGCGTGAGTTGATTTAGCCAATCCACAAGCTGAGTAAAGCCTCCCTGTAAGGCCTGGACGGCTGCACAGAGGGAAAAGACTTGCTGCATCAAATTATCAAATTGACAGGGTTCCCCACCGAAGCTCATGTTATGGCTGTGTTATACTGTCAAGCCTCCTGGCTACAATCATGGGGAGAGCTGAGCTGAGCTCCAGGTATGGGGCGAAGTGAAGCAGAAAAAACTCCAAAGAGCAAATAATGAGCAGAGTTCAAGGGTGAATCCGGGGTCAGAGGCAGGCAGAAAACAGGCAAAGTCCATAAGCAATCCGCGTCAAAAATCAGGTTATCCGTCCGTGTATAAATCCAGGTATTCAATCAGGTATTCAGGAATCAGGGAAACAAGGTCCAGGAAGTAAGCTGATAACACAGCATTGGCTGTAGGCCAGCTGTCCTCTTAAATAGGGCTATCAATCAGCACAGGGAGGGATGTGCCAGAGCCTGGTGAAGTCACTTCCTGTCCATTCAAACTCAGGACACCAGGAAGTGAAATCAAGTCCAAGAGCTGACACTCTAGGCCTTGTGCACTTCCAATGGGCTGAACAGCAGGTGTCACTGTGGAGCATGCGACAGAAGAAGAGCCTGCTCTGTTAAAACCATGCAGCCGAGCATGTCTGCTGCTGCATGCAGTCCGTGGTATTCCCGCTTTTTAATGTTAAAAATTATAAAATGCAACCTACAAGTGCGCTGGCAGTGAAACGCGTTGACGGCGACAGGCATATGAAACCAAAGAGGATCCACTTGCGATAGCTATCCCGCCCTTCTAAACAGTAACACCAACGGCCGTGGTGACTGGAGTCGGGTGAGAGCCTCGCCTATCCTTAAAACAAGCGATTTGTCACTTTTTAAATGTGAGTGCGCACTTGTAGGTTGCATTTTATAATTTTTAACATTAAAAAGCGGGAATACACTAGATTTTCTCTCTTTTGTTTTATCCTACACCTGTACTACCCTGGTGAGCTGAAATCTAGTGCAACCAGCACCTATAGCCCCTAATTGGATATCTACACAGAGGAGAGAGATCTAAGAGGAGTTAATATATACAGCTCTATATTCATTCACCAGCCGGTAAGAGTACCTAGCAACGGTGACGGACACAATGGTGACTTTATAAGTTTATGGGCACTGAAAATACTGTATAAGAAAGAACTACAGCCAGATATCACTTTGAATGGAAGAGGAAGAATTATAACTCTACCACTATATAAACAAGGACTATTTAAAGAGCCAGTGTCACCTGTTAAGAAAACTGCTAGCAGCATTTCTCTGTAGTTTTATATTTACAATTTGAACTTTGATACCTGAGGTGCTAAAGGTGCAGCGTTCTAAGAATGAGCTCTGTATTCCTAATTTGAATTTTGACACTAGAAGTGTTAAAGGAGTAGTGTCTCTAATGCCCTTATTCATCAAGCGATAGCGCCAGGTAGTGTCTGACGAGCGCCAGGTAGCGGCAGCTAACGGCGACTACCGACTCAAGTACGCCCGCGGCGGTCACAATGACGCATTTATCAAGCAAAATGAGGCTAGCGCCGGCGAGAGCGACGGCTAGCGCGGCATTCATCATGAAGCCGCCTGGACCGAACAGCGCCGCTGCAAATTCCCTCACAGCGCCAGGTATGAGCTGTCGCTCCCTGGCGATGTCCAATGCATTTCAATGGAGCAAGCTATAATTAATCATAATTAATTGGTATTATTTTTTTAAATTTTTTTTTTTATGTCAAAAAATCGGAGACCACCTCTGCAATGTTAGGATTTATTTTTAAGTCAAAAAAAAAAAAAAAAAAAATATGTGCAGAATTGATCTAACAGGTCTGAGATTAATGTATTCATATAACAAAATGATTCTAAAAACATGTATAATGTTACATTAAAAAAATATGGTTGTTTAGGGGTTAAAAACTAGTTAATACAGATTCGCCGCCAGCGCTCTGGGGTTTAAACAAGGAATGGACAGCGACAGCACATTCGGAGCGTGATTTTTTGATGAATATGAAGCTAGCCGTTCGCTCTGGCCATTCGTTGTCAGGCGCTCACATACAACGCTGGACCTGTGAAACAGCGACCCCCCAGCCCGTATTCAACATTACCGCACACCGACTGAGTCGCTGTCATCAAGCTAACGCCGGCCAAGCACAGCGAATACTGGCTGGCGCTGAAAAAATCACGCTACAGTCGCTCATCTGTCGCTACCTGGCGCTATTGATGAATCGGCCTCTAAGAATAGGAGCCAACCAAGGAGCCAATACCTCCTAATTAGACCTAATAGAGGCATTCTTTCTGCTCTGTGTTTATATATTTATATTTGTTATACACTCTCTATTTGGGATAAGAGGTTTTAACACGTCGAGCAGTTCTCAATTTAAGTAACCATAGTGTTTTCTAAATTCAAGCCTTAAGATAGTAGCACGGGTTCTTCACATTACTGTTCGACTATTTAACCAAGTTTGCTCATTTTATAGCTCTCCCCAGCCTTCCTTCTGCCTCGAAGTTAGCACAAGTTTTTGTGAGAGAGATTGTTCGTTTACATGGCCTGCCGTCTAAGATTGTGTCTGACCGCGGTTCCCAATTTACTGCCCGGTTCTGGACAGTGCTCTGTAGGAGTTTACGGATCACTTTGGCCCACTCATCGGCCTATCATCCCCAGACCAACGGACAAACTGAACGGGTGAATCAATCACTGGAGCAGTACATACGATGCTACTCCTCGGCCCTGCAAGACAATTGGATACAGTTACTCCCATTAGCTGAACTGGCTTATAATAACTCTGTCCATTCTTCGACCCGCCTCACTCCGTTTGCTGCAAATTATGGATTTCATGCCAAGACCTTGCCTGATACCTGCATCCCAGTGAATGTACCGGCAGCTGCAGATTTAGGAGCTCATCTAACTGCCACTCATCAGATGCTCCGAACAACCCTTCAAGCTGCCCAAGAACGTTACAAAAGGACAGCAGACACTCATCAATCTTCAGCTTCCAATTTTGCAGTAGGAGATCAAGTCCTGCTCTCTACCACTCATCTAAGGCTTCATCTTCCCTCTAAGAAGTTGGGTCCTAAGTTTATCGGGCCTTTTAAGATTAAGAGAGCTATTAATGAAGTTGCCTTCGAATTGGAATTACCTAATCGCCTGAAGATACACCCAGTTTTTCACGTGTCCCTTTTAAAGAAAGGAACTTTTAGAGATTCCCAAGATAAACCTCCTGATCCAATTATTGTGGATGGTGAAGAGGAATATGAGGTTGAACAGATCCTGGATTCATGGAAGAGAGGTGCCTCCATTCAGTATCTTGTTCGTTTGAAAGGTTACGGCCCAGAGGAAGATTCCTGGGAGCAATCTAGTAATCTCAATGCTCCACAATTAATCAGAGCTTTTAAGCGAAGACTCTCTAGATCGGCCGCCCAGAGGCGTCCTTTAAGGGGGGGGCAATGTCAGTCTCCTCGCCATTCCTGCCCTTTAAGGCATCGTGAGCGCGCCATACCACGGACTGCATGCAGCAGCAGACATGCTCGGCTGCATGGTTTTAACAGAGCAGGTTCTTCTTCTGTCGCATGCTCCACAGTGACACCTGCTGTTCAGCCCATTGGAAGTGCACAAGGCCTAGAGTGTCAGCTCTTGGACTTGATTTCACTTCCTGGTGTCCTGAGTTTGAATGGACAGGAAGTGACTTCACCAGACTCTGGCACATCCCTCCCTGTGCTGATTGATAGCCCTATTTAAGAGGACAGCTGGCCTACAGCCAATGCTGTTATCAGCTTACTTCCTGGACCTTGTTTCCCTGATTCCTGAATACCTGATTGAATACCTGGATTTATACACGGACGGATAACCTGATTTTTGACGTGGATTGCTTATGGACTTTGCCTGTTTTCTACCTGCCTCTGACCGCAGATTCACCCTTGGACTCTGCTCAGACTTTTTATTTGCTCTTTGGAGTTTTTCCTGCTTCACTTCGCCCCATACCTGGAGCTCAGCTCAGCTCTCCCCATGATTGTAGCCAGGAGGCTTGACACTAATTCCCATTACTATTAGTTAGGGCACCTACCTGTTGATTTCGTTTTCTATATATCTTTAAAGAAACACTTTAGGTTTGTTTTGCTTTCTTTGGGCATGTATTTTTCATTTTGTGCTTTTTCCAACTTTCTTTCTTACATGCTTGATTAACCGCTTTATGGTTCTCAAGGGTCACTGCCGAGAGCTCAGCCCTTTTATTGTTCTTTATTGCCTGTTTAACCGCAGGTGTCAGCCATGAGGGGTTTAATTTTAGCCGCTTATATTTGTTACCCGTGGGAATACATTTTGCAGAGTTGGTACTCACAACTGATTTAAAGCACTCCCATATGGCATCTGTATCCTTATTCATCAACAGATGCTCCCAGACTATGGAGTTCAGCCTGGGGAAGTTGGTCTTCCTAAAAGTCAGTGATTTTGCCCTCCTCGGCAGAAAATCTTTCTTACAGTTTATGTTGAATACAACTATATAGTGGTCACTGTTACCAAGTATTTCATGGCCTGGTACCCCTCCCCTACCAGGTCATCATCATGTGATATTACCAGATCCAGAAGAGCATCACCCCTAGTAGGTGCCTCCATACTGCTCCTCTCTGCTGTGCGCACTTGGCACAAGTAAGCTGGTGAGGGTGTACGCATGCTGAAATATATGGGCTTCCTAGGAATTTCATACAGTTGGGTAGCCCTAATCCCAGGGGAAAATTGTAACCCAGACCCGGAGTCTTTTAGGCTCTAGAATCGTGTTACCAGGATTCTGGTCTGCTTTAAATGGCCTTTCTGTATTCAGGGCTGCATTTGGAGTTTCTAGGCACTTCTAATGTTTGCGGAACAAAACCTGGGATTCTGACTACCCTGGATTTTGTTCCCTGCTCTAGGAACATCCTGAATTGGGAGGCCCCACTGTGTGAACCCCCCAGAACTCACCTCTTCTTAGTCCTACGGTGCATGTGCAGATTCTCGTCCAATCAGAGCCATCATGGCTATGTTTACTTGCAGAGCTTTGGGTAAATGGGAGAGCTGCGGCCACATATCCTGCAGCACATGCTCTCCTGCACAGAGGATGTGGCCAATGGGTGTTTACAACCCTGAAGTAGCCGAAAAGAAGGTGAGTGTTACGCCACCCTGGGGGTTCACACAGTGGGGATGCCCTGGGGGTAGGCATCCTTGAGTATAAAAACAACAAGCTGTGGAGGTGGGAGAGGACACAAGGGATTAAAGTGGACCAAAACCCAGGATTTTGACTATCCTGGGTTTTGGTCCTTGCCTCCAGGGCACCCCTATTGGGGATGCCCCGCTGTGTGAAACCCCCCCAGGTCGCCCAATTGCCCCCCCCCTTCCACAGTCCTATGGCACATGCGCAGCCTCTCATCCAATCAGCGCGCTTGGATCTGAGCGTGCTGGTCACCATGCCCCCCACTATCCTCTAACAGGGAGCGGGCCATTCACAAATGCCAGGCGTGGGTACGTGCCCTACTAGAGGGATAGGGGGGGATGTGGCCGCTGCTCGTGCATGCACCGTTGGACCAGGAAAGAAGGTGAGTGTATGGGGCGACCTGGGAGGGTTTCACACAGAGGGGCATCCCAATTTTGGATGCCCTGATGGGAGGGAACATTCTCCGTGGGTTTTGGTCCAGTTTAAAGTGAACCAATCAGGGGCAGTGCCGGCCCTGGAGTCGCCCCCGGGACATCCAAATTAAGGAGCCCCCCCCCCACATCACCCACATACCCCTTACCTTTCCACCTGTATCTCATTCCAGCACCCAGCCATTCACATAAGCTAGTGACAGGAGCACACGCAACTCCACCGCCCAACCTGGGATACAGCTGCTGTTGCTTCCTATGGCCTCCACTCAGTCCAAAACAGCGGTTTAGTATGCACAGCATAAAGCGCCAATTGGATGAAAGCCCAGGAATACGCCATGGTAATGGCGGAAAGCTTATGTGGTGAGTTAAAGCGGACCTTCACTCTGAATAAGAGTCTATCTTATATGTTTCCCACACCCTGTACATACAGATTTCCCACATTAAAAATCATCCTACCTGCATCTACTTCATGTTATGAACCTTTAAACTTCCAAGATGGCGGCTCATCAGGCAGCCTGCAAACAGGAAGTGCCTTCTTACTGTGTCACTCTGCATTCTGGGATTGATGTCCTTTCCCTGACCCCAGCTCTGCTCTGTCTGTGCAAAGCCCAGCTGTAACCGGCCCCTGCACTTTATCCCACTCTCCTTTTCTCAGTATGTGTGATTTTTCTGAGGCAAGATAGCGGTACCCATATCCAAGAGTCCTGAACAGAGTTGCAGCCCAGTGGGGGAAAGAATAAAAAGTGACTAAAAACTTAAAATATATTCATTTTAGATGCTGGGGAATAGTTGGCTAAGGGTTTGGGCTTTTCATTAAATCACGCTGAAGGTCCGGTTAAGGTGGGTGATCCAGGGGGTTTCACACAGCGCGACATCCAAATTCAGGATGCCCCAGGCACAAGAACCAATCACCTGAAAATCACCACTCAATAAAAACTAGAAATGTGACCCCAAGTATTCTGTTTTAATTACTACCAGTCAGCAAACTGACGGTTGCCAGGGAATGCACCAGCCAAGTGACGTCACACGTCTGCGCCTCGGTCCTTGTCACGCCACGCGAGCCATTTGACAGGTGCTCAGCATGCAGGCGGCCAGTTGTGACGTCAGCAGCTTAGCAGAGACGTGGCGGAGTCAGAGCCGCATCTCTGCGCATGTGCCTAGCTCCCCGCTGTCCTATCCCAGCGCCGCGCGTCACTGGATTTCCCCGGAAGGGGTGTCGCTTGTTGCTACCGGAAGTGTCGCTGTAGTGAAGGAGCTGTTTAGAGAACAACCATGGCTGCTGCTGGGGATGGGAAGTGGAAGGTGGTGGGGAAGAGCAAGAAGGCCGGAGAGAAGAGGAAAGCGCTGGCCGACAACAACAGCGCCCCCACCCTGTCTTCCATCACTGCTGGAGGTAAGGGGAACCCCTGTGCACTACTGCTCCCAGCATCACATCCATGGGGAGATAGGCTGATCTTATTCTCTGCACCACAACTCCCAGCATGCCTCCAATCAATGACCCTTCTACATATGTACTACAACTCCCAGCGTTCCCCGCCTAATGCTACTCCCAGGGTAACACGTGCTTCATTCACGTAATTTATTCACCACTGGCCCCAGTGTATATGTACTACACCTCCCAGCATCCCCTGCATAATGCTGCTCCCAGGGTGACATGTACTTTATTCCCTCCATCTGTTCACCACTGGCCCCAGTGTATATGTACTACAACTCGCAGCATTCCCTGCCTAATGCTGCTCCCAGGGTGACATGTACTTCATTCCCACCATCTGTTCACCGCTGGCCCCAGTGTATATGTACTACAACTCCCAGCATTCCCTGCCTAATGCTGCTCCCAGGGTGACATGTACTTCATTCCCACCATCTGTTCACCACTGGCCCCAGTGTATATGTACTACAACTCCCAGCATTCCCTGCCTAATGCTGCTCCCAGGGTGACATGTACTTCATTCCCACCATCTGTTCACCACTGGCCCAAGTGTATATGTACTACAACTCCCAGCATTCCCTACCTAATGCTGCTCCCAGGGTGACATGTACTTCATTCCCTCCATCTATTCACCACTGGCCCCAGTGTATATGTACTACATCTCCCAGCATTCCCTACCTAATGCTGCTCCCAGGGTGACATGTACTTCATTCCCTCCATCTATTCACCACTGGCCCCAGTGTATATGTACTACATCTCCCAGCATTCCCTACCTAATGCTGCTCCCAGGGTGACATGTACTTCATTCCCTCCATCTATTCACCACTGGCCCCAGTGTATATGTACTACAACTCCCAGCATTCCCTACCTAATGCTGCTCCCAGGGTGACATGTACTTTATTCCCTCCATCTGTTCACCACTGGCCCCAGTGTATATGTACTACAACTCCCAGCATCCCCTACCTAATGCTGCTCCCAGGGTGACATGTACTTCATTCCCACCATCTGTTCACCACTGGCCCCAGTGTATATGTACTACAACTCCCAGCATTCCCTACCTAATGCTGCTCCCAGGGTGACATGTACTTTATTCCCTCCATCTGTTCACCACTGGCCCCAGTGTATATGTACTACAACTCCCAGCATTCCCTACCTAATGCTGCTCCCAGGGTGACATGTACTTCATTCCCACCATCTGTTCACCACTGGCCCCAGTGTATATGTACTACAACTCCCAGCATTCCCTACCTAATGCTGCTCCCAGGGTGACATGTACTTTATTCCCGCCGTCTATTCACCACTGGCCCCAGTGTATATGTACTACAACTCCCAGCATTCCCTACCTAATGCTGCTCCCAGGGTGACATGTACTTCATTCCCGCCATCTATTCACCAGTGGCCCCAGTGTATATGTACTACAACTCCCAGCATTCCCTACCTAATGCTGCTCCCAGGGTCACATGTACTTCATTCCCACCATCTGTTCACCACTGGCCCCAGTGTATATGTACTACAACTCCCAGCATTCCCTACCTAATGCTGCTCCCAGGGTGACATGTACTTCATTCCCGTCATCTATTCACCACTGGCCCCAGTATATATGTACTACAACTCCCAGCATCCCCTGCATAATGCTGCTCCCAGGGTAACACGTGCATCATTCCCATAATATATTCACCACTGGCCCCAGTATATATGTACTACAACTCCCAGCATCCCCTGCATAATGCTGCTACCAGGGTAACACGTGCATCATTCCCATAATATATTAACCACTGGCCCCAGTATATATGTACTACACCTCCCAGCATCCCCTGCATAATGCTACTCCCAGGGTAACACGTGCTTCATTCACGTAATTTTTTCACCACTGGCCCCAGTGTATATGTACTACACCTCCCAGCATCCCCTGCATAATGCTGCTACCAGGGTAACACGTGCATCATTCCCATAATATATTAACCACTGGCCCCAGTGTATATGTACTACACCTCCCAGCATTCCCTACCTAATGCTGCTCCCAGGGTGACACGTGCTTCATTCCCGCCATTTATTCACCACTGGCCCCAGTATATATACTACAACTCCCAAGTACCAGCTGTACTACACTTCTCAGCATCCCCTGACTCAATGATTATCTTAGACTCCACCTTGCACCTCCTCGTCACCATAGACCCAGCTGTCATCTGCACTACTTGCCCCTCTCCCCTCTTATTCTACTGTCACCATCTCCCAGCATTCTTTGATAACCTCTGATTCTCATCTGTACTACAACTCCCAGCCGTTCCCACTCATCACTAATCCAGCCATCATCTTTACTACAATTGCACTGCCTGCCCAGTGTCCCCCTACTCACCACTGCTTCAGCAAGTGTCCAGTTCCCAACATAATTTAATGACCTCTGATTCATGTCTCACATGCACAACAACTCTCAATTTCACCTATTAATACAGCTCTCATAAGCATATCCTTTACTGATTACGGGATTTCATCTGTGCAAAGGTCGCATCACTTCCACCATCATCGCTGACTGATTCAGCACCCACCGGCATTATTATTTCCTGCACTGTATTTCCAATTATTTACAACTGTGCTACTGCTACAACTACTACATTTACTATACCACAACTCCCATATCCTCCAAGTATCATCTTTTATTCACCACTGATACCATTATATTTAAGGGTCATCTACAGTACATTTCCTAGTATCCTGTACCTACTACTGATCCAGATATCATCTGCACTACTCTGATTGCTCATCCTAGAATCCACAATGCAGCCTCTCAGCATCACCTCTTCACCATTGACCAAGCTGGTATCTGCAGGTATCATGTACATAACACTTATCCAGATATCCTCTACATTACATTTCTCGCCATCTTTTTTTCTTACCACTGATTCATGTCTTATCTGTACTACTACTTCCAACTTCCAGCCTCTCAAACTCTGAGTATCCCCAGCTGGTTACTATTTATGGTGTCCCCTGTACTATGAATGTTGGCTTTCCTCATTCTTTGCCCATCTTAGAGCTGGCACTGCAACTCACAGCACCTCCTCCTCATGTTGAAGCTGCTGTCATCTGCACTTGCTGTCCCAGCATCCCTTTCTCACCACTGACCCAGCTGTTATCTACACTTATATACCCCCTAGTCATCGATATTTAACCGTCCCCAGCTCTCCAAATAGCCAATGATTCATGTCTCATCCCCAACACTGTGGTTGTGCTACTCATGGTTTATCCTATTCTTGTGGACTAAAACTGAGCATTCATCACCTTTTGCTCATCTTGGGACTTACACTGCAACTCACAGCATGTCTCCATGTTGACCCAGCTGTCATCTGTATTACTGTCTTACTATTGACCCAGCTGTCATCTATACAACTTATCCAGTATCCCTCTAGTTGCCACTGATTTAACTGGCACATCCTCCACCCGTCATCAATTTTTTATTATTGCCAGGGATAGTCTGATTTCTGCTACAACTAACATTTTGTCCTATTCCACACACACACGCCATTATTCGGTGTACTACCACTCCCAGAGATTACAGTATGCAGCAGATGGCAACTTTTCTCTCATTCCATTCCAGGGTGTCACCAATTCATATACTAGTTGGTAAAAGGAGCACTATCGCAAAAAATGGTCCAATAATAAAAATCCTTTTAAATATGCTGGATGGTAAGGGAGGGGGTCACTTATACACCCATCATCAGGAAATATCCAGCCAGGCTTGTTTTTTGTTTTATTTTGATGGAAGGAAGTGGACATAATTTTTAATATTACACAATTTCACGATCGTGCTCCTTTAACTCTTGGCCAGAGGTGGGACTGCAAGCGAAAAATGCGTAGATCCTTAAAAAAAAAAAAAAAGAAAAATAAAATATATATATATATATATATATATATATATATATATATAGTTCATTCTTGCAGTCAGACATGGACTGTGAATATTTAGCAGATGACGAAGAAGACGTTGTCTTTTAGGTGACCTCCAACTGGTAGCTATCAAGTTAAGTTGACACCTGATCGGGGTGCCCCCAGGAAAAGGACCAAAACCCAGGATAGTCAAAACTATTGACTATCCTGGGATTTGGTCCACTTTAAAGGCACAGTTCATTTAATGATTCTGGTACGTGTAAATGTTTGCTTTGGTGGCTGGGAATCATGGATGAAGAAATTTGAAGGATAAGATACACGTGGTGGTTTAAGAAATAATAATTCCTTCATGGACTTTATTTAAATTCATAAAAAAAGATGTAGGATAGAATCCTAGTTCAAAATAAGATCTAAAGTGCAAGAATAGGAAGTATATATAGACTGGGAGTGGCTACGCCTTTTTACCTTACAGTCCCATGTTTGGCCTAGAGTTAACCCACGGGTAAATTATTTGGTGATGCCCTGGAAAGGAAGAAGAGAGAAAACAAAACAACACGGGTGAGAATTCACAGAATTTACTTTTTTTGTACAATCATTCTGTGACTTCCCCTGGGCATTTTTTTTCTTTCAGAGCCATGCTGGGAGCTATTGCTTTATTATTCACTGCCCCCTGCATTGGCTGATGATCAGATTTTGACAGGTTGCCAGTCGCTGTGACTTTTCCTCTCAAATCTTCAGCTTTGCCTGAACACATTGAGCAATTTGGGCTAAAGGACGCGACAGAACTCCCAGACGCTCTCAGCAGCTCTTGCAGCCTCTTATTACTCAATTGACCTCTTTGTCTTGTCCCATTCTTCCCTGCAGTGCCAGTGAAGTCTTCTATCTATCAGCTGGGCTTTGAGAAGATCATGAAAAAACAGAACAAGGAACAGAACAAGGAGCAGGTCCCTCCAAGCAATGCTCTCTCTGACTCCCAGAGCAACAAGAAGACACCACAGCAGAATGGGAAGACCTCCAAGAAGCAGTCTAGTGGTGGGAGCGTGTCGCCGGGGCAGGGGAAATTCCCCACTGTGGAAGAGGCACTTCGTGCTGTGAGTATAGCCGGATGGATGCATGTGAATAGCTGCTGACACGGTCATGAATCATGCAGGAGAGGGGGTTAGTAGCAATTTCCAGGGATGGACATTTAAAATCGGGATGTGCTGGGAACCAGGAATGCTAAGCAGTTTTGGCCTAAAGTTCAGGTTCGTAGATTTTCTCATTTCCACATTAAAGAGGACGTGTGCTTAAAATTGAGCTGGTGCTCGCTAATCCTGGTGATTTGTGGAGCCGTTACCTCACTGGGCATTGGTGCTCGCTAATCCTGGTGATTTGTGGAGCCGTTACCTCACTGGGCATTGGTGCTCGCTAATCCTGGTGATTTGTGGAGCCGTTACCTCACTGGGCATTGGTGCTCGCTAATCCTGGTGATTTGTGGAGCCGTTACCTCACTGGGCATTGGTGCTCGCTAATCCTGGTGATTTGTGGAGCCGTTACCTCACTGGGCATTGGTGCTCGCTAATCCTGGTGATTTGTGGAGCCGTTACCTCACTGGGCATTGGTGCTCGCTAATCCTGGTGATTTGTGGAGCCGTTACCTCACTGGGCATTGGTGCTCGCTAATCCTGGTGATTTGTGGAGCCGTTACCTCACTGGGCATTGGTGCTCGCTAATCCTGGTGATTTGTGGAGCCGTTACCTCACTGGGCATTGGTGCTCGCTAATCCTGGTGATTTGTGGAGCAGTTACCTCACTGGGCATTGGTGCTCGCTAATCCTGGTGATTTGTGGAGCCGTTACCTCACTGGGCATTGGTGCTCGCTAATCCTGGTGATTTGTGGAGCTCATACTTTACTGCACATTGCTGCTCAGTAACCAATGGGGGCCCATATAAATGGCTGGGACAATCAAATGGCTCTGATTGGACGCGAGTGTGCCATTGGAGCGGAGCAAAGGTGAGCTATTCCTGGAGCCCTGGGAGTTTTCACACAGCACGACATCCCCATTCTAGATGCCCCAGGGAAAATCCAGTGGATGGCCCTGGAATCTTTCAGATTCCAGGCCGGCTGCTGATGGGTTTTGTTCCACTTTGGCTATTTTCCAGGCCCCATATGTCCTAGAGCTTAAAAATATATATATATATATTGCGTAACTTTTCATTTATCTACATTGAGCCCTGTTCATGTATGTATTACATTACATAGATTAGTGTCCTCTCAACAATAACCCTTACAGGGGGATTCCAGTTTCTAATTACCGTTTTGTAAAGGGAGGTTGGTCTGGACTTCCATTTTAAAGTGATCCTATACCCAGAAAGGTAGTTTATGTTGTTCCTTTCTATCCCCAGCCTAGTGCCCCAAAACAGCATGTGGTATGTTTTTTTTTTTTTTTTTGCTAAAACCTTTGCCCAATATTCATAACAACACAAACTGGGTGCATTTGCATATTGCTCCCTGATCAAGCAGCCCCGCCCCCTGGTGCTTTTCAGAGCTGATACATTCAGTTACAGTACACACAGCTCACCATTGGGGAGCACTTCAACATAACTGCTATTATGTAACAGTTTAATTGTAACATAATTAGCATATGGCTACCATTCAGACGCCATACTGCTTCCTGTTAATGTTTTTATGATGTTCAAAGGCTTTAGTAAGAAAACCAAATAAAAAGCAACACATGCTGTTTTTGGGGCCCTGGGCTGGGGGTAAAGGTGACAAAATTAACTGCTTTTCTGGGTATAGGATCACGTTAACACACTGGGCCTTTATTTTATTTATTGTTTGAGAAACTGTATAAGGCCCCCACAAGCATATTTTTTTTTCATTTTCCCAGCTTATCCAGAACAGTAGATGCCTATATTCACTTTGTGTCTATTTGTTTGGTTCTGGAGGTTAATGGCAATAGGATTTAAATTGTTCTTGAAGCAGGTGTTTTTTTGGGGGACACTCTAAGTCATCTTCCATATTTCAATGGGAGGAAGAGTGAATGGCCTCACTAGTTGTGGTCAGAATTCTGTTGGCCTGGGGGACCACTCTTCTTGTAAATGGGAAGTGGGAGTGTAAAATTTGTGTTTAAAAATAATTTCTGCATTCTTAACAAACAGTTGCCCTAAAATCAAAACCTGTGAAACTGTGACCCGCTTTTTAAACCCTACTTTGCTAATGTTAAGAGCTTGTAAAGTTACAAGAAAGTTTTTTATAGCGCGATTCATTTGACTTACCGTATATACTCGAGTATAAGCCGAGTTTTTCAGCCCACTTTTTGGGCTGAAAAAAGCCGCCTCGGCTTATACTCGAGTCAGTGAAAATTTTGGCCGAAATGGAGGAGAAAAAGGGGCGGGGCCATACCGCTGGGTGACGCTCGTGAATGGCCTCATGATGCTGATGTCCCGTGCAGCCGCGGGAGCGATGTCCCGCCTCCTCTGGTACAGTGATCCTCCTCTGGTACAGTGGTCCGCCGTCCTCCCCTTCCCTCATGATGCTGATGTCCCGTGCAGCCGCGGGAGCGATGTCCCGCCTCCTCTGGTACAGTGATCCACCGTCCTCCCCTTCCTCTGCAGCGCGCCCGCTCCGGACTGCGCGTGCGCGGCCGCTTCCTGCGTACACCCAGAAGCGGCCGGCGCAGCTTCAGTCCAGCCTGGCGAGCGGCCGCTTTCGGGTGTATAGAGGGAGCCGGCGCGCTGAAGAGGAAGGCGGCAATCAACTACCAGTATAACGGCAGAACGGATCGGGCAATCAAACGGCAGGAGCCAGGTATTTACTCAGCATAAACCGCACTACCAGCCTGGGCCACTGGTTAGTGCGGTTATGCTTACCGTATGTGACAGTTTTCCTTTAATGGACACAGGCAGGCTGTACGGTATATTTCATGGACACAGGCAGGCTGTATATTTAATGGGCACAGGCAGGACACTGGTAGAATGTATATTATGAGCCCTAACACAGGTCATGTCATCACTTTCTGTAATATCAGCCTGCATTAGGCCTCAAAAGATACCGTACGGTACCCGTAAAAGTCTTTTCTTTAAAATAAATACGGTATTCAAAAACATTATTGGTATCTATTTTTATTTTTGAAATTTACCGGTAGCTGCTGCATTTCCCACCCTAGGCTTATACTCGAGTCAATAACTTTTCCAGTTTTTTGTGGTAAAATTAGGTGCCTCGGCTTATATTCGGGTCGACCTATACTCGAGTATATACGGTATGTCCACTCCAATCAAGACAATGCTGTTGGGTCCATCATTATGGAGCAGGCCCTATCTTGGTTTGGCAGACGGGTACAACATAAGGCTGTCCCCTGTTAATATTAACTTCTCAGTGAGGGTGCTGAAAAGCTCAGTAGAATCTCTATTGATTTACCTCTGTTTTTCCATTTTACCCATTGTAGCTGGATATTGGTGAGCTTAAACGAGGAATGGAGAAGAGTCTGACTATGTTTCCAGAGAACCCTCAAATCTGGGTGAAGGATCTGGCTGGATACCTGAATTTCAACCTGCAGACCGTGAAGAATGATCTATTGGGGATGGAGCAGCCATACGGTCAGTGACTTCACTTTCCTGGTATAAATCTCAGCCTGTCCATTGTAGGAGAGTTCATGTCCGAATGAGAGGGTAAAAGCATTTTATTTGGTGGTCAATAGCATGACACTTCTCTGATCTGCTGACTGGAAACTGTTCAGTTCTCTCTGATAGTAAACTAATCCTAACTAGGCTCATGTTCCAGTTAATAGTATGACTGGCTGGGGCCCTTCTTTGCTTGACCCTTTCATTTGTAGCAGTACAGCCTTTCATTTATCAGGATAGTAGCAGCAATAAGTAGTAGCTACAATCCATATTCCCTGTCTACCATAAATAAATTGGAGGAGAGGTTATGATTACGTTAGCATGTGAAGCTATGAGGTGTTAGTAGGCTCTCTGACAGTAGGTGTTGCATCCCCACCTCTGAGCCAGCTTGGCTTCACATAAATGACCTCTTTAAAGTGTATGTCCAGTTTGCCTATGACCATTATCCATTTTTATTTTTTCTGAGCAAACAGAAGTCAAATGCCACCCGTGCACCAAGCACTACTTTTAGCAATTCTATTATGTTTGGACACTGGAAGTGTGAATAATGATAAAAGTACATGCAGATCCCAAGGAATAATTACCTGATGCAGTGGTCAGTTTGAGTATTTGTGGTCTGGGGTCTGATGTAACCTATTAATGTTCAAACCCCCCCCCCCCCCCCCTCCCAATTGATTATCGTGCCATGGGGTGAAGAATGTGATACAACTATGATGTTAAAAGGACTCTGTAGTCAAAGTTCATCAACTCATTCAGCTGCTCATCTCATCATGGCTGCGCTCTCCCTTCCTGTCAGAACACAGCTGCTCCTGAAAGTAGAAACAAGGCAAAATGTAGTGGTACAGCCCCTAATTCCTTTGCCACAGACCACCAATAATAAGGCTAATCTGGTGGTCTAAAGCTCAGCATCATCAGACTGTGGACACTGGGAGAGAGGGAGAACAGTCAGAGTGATGAGAATGCCTGTCTTACAGACCCCGCCCATTTTGCTGATTATTAAGAGGCCGATTCATTAATAGCGCCAGGTAGCGACAGATGAGCAACAGTAGCGTTATTTTCACAGCGCCCGCTAGTATTCACTGTGCTTGGTTGTCCGGCTGTTGACGGCGACTCAGTCGGTGTGCGGTAATGTTGAATACGGGGTTAGGAGTCGCTGTTTGACAGGTTCCGCGCTGTATGGGAGCGCATGACAGCGAACGGCCATAGCGAACGGCTCCCAGCATATTCATTAACAAATCACGCTCAAAAAATTATTGCGCTGTGAAATGCATGATTAAACCCCAGAGCGCTGGCGGCGATGTGTTAAAAGTAGTTTTTTAACCCCCAAACAACCATATTTTTGGAAAAAAAAAACATGTTTTTCAAAACATTTAGTAATATGAATACATTAATATCAGACCTGTAATATCAATTCTGCACACATTTTTTTTTTTTAACCTTAAAAAAAATCTAACATTGCAGAAGTGGTCACAGAATTTTTGACATTTAAAAAAAAAACAAAAAACATTAATAGCAATTAATTATGAATATATAAAGATTGTTCCATTGAAATGCATTGGAGAGCGCCAGGTAGCGAGAGGTCATACCTGTCGCTGTTCAAGGTCGTTCGCTGGTGCTGTGGGGTGAGGCTGGAATAATGATGAATGAGTCGCTATCTGGCGCTATCTCAGTCGCTAAGCAGGATCGGCTTGATAAATGTGTGATTGCGGAGGGGAGCCGGCGTACTCGTGGCGGTGCCCGTCATTACCGTTCGCTCACCATTCGCTACCTGGCGCTATCCCTTCCAAAAGATAAATGTAAGGTGAGACTGTAAACCTTGATATTTCGGCCATTTCTTTCAAAGTGGAAAACCGTTTAGGACAGTGCCAAACGTAGTCCAACGCATTGATCTAACAATTGCCTTTGCCTGCAGTATCCCTTAACCTCCCTGGCGTTTTGAATAGACAAATGTAATGGTAACGAAAGCGTTACCATTACATTTGTCTCTGACGCACGGCTCCGCCCCCATGAGCCTCTGCGGCTCACAGAGACGGAACCCGGAAGTGGAGACGGACGCCGCAGCCGCGGCTCTCACCTGTGATCACGGCGGGGACATCGCTGGATCGCAGGGAGAAGGTAAGGAGGCTGTGCCGCCCGCTCTTGCTCCCAAATCGATCCTGAGCGTGACTCGGGGTTACCACTACTTACAGCGCAAATTAACCCCGAGTCACGCTCGGGATCACCGCTAAGGGGGTTAATTGCATTGACATTATTATTTAATTTTTACAGATTATCCCTACTGCCTGGTGAGCAAGGAGTTAAAGAGCACCATCCGTAACCTACTGGCCAAGTGCTCCTCGGTGCTGGATATATTTGTGGATCACTGTATACTCCTGATGCTGCAGGAACTCGACCGAACTACAGGTACCAATGGGAGTCATGTGGTGCCAAGCATATAAACAGACTATTTTCGTAGTCTGCCCCTATGCCAGCCCATGCTGATGTATGTAGATGCTTTTCCTTACCATGTGTGGAAATTAGAGCTCTCCCACATGCTGGCCCACACCTGTCCTGTGCACAATGCAGTGGGATAGTGTGTGTTCCTGAAATACATAGGAGAATTGGGTAGCAAGACTGAGTTAAACTGATGCAAAATTCTAGGCTCCTGTGTCAATAACACCCAGGGCATCTCTACTAGACAGACAGGAAGTAGGGCTAAGCTTCTACAACAGAGCCATAAATAACAGGATCAAATGCCTTTTAAAGGGTGAGTCCATTTATTTAGACGTACCCCAAAGACCTCAGAGCACGTGCCAGCAAGCACAAGATGACCTGTTTTCCTTCCGCACATCGCTCAACCACTGCGCTGGTTTGGGAACCTGGCCTAGCGGGTGGCGTGGCCACAGTATGGGAGTCTATTGAAGTGAGCAGGAGTCTTCCATACTGAAGCCATTGTCACCCGTGGCACCAAGTTCTCATACCGGTGGTGTGGGTGAGCAAGGAGCATTGCGGGTGGCAGATAAGTGGGAAGTCACTTTCCCACTGGCACCTCTTTGATTGTTAGGTCTGTCCATGAAATCCTTTTTAAATTGAAATATCCATAAACAACCATAAAAATTAAATGGCAATATATGCTAGGCTACAGAAATTAATATTCAACATGTATATTTTATCAGCACCAGCAGAAAGGGACAAGGTTGAGCAGCCTGACAGACGAAGGGGAGGCTGCATGTGTTTGCTCACAAAGCTTTGATGTACAGTGCTATGCCTTAAAGAGGAACATGAGAAGCCCTGGAGTATTTTAGACTCCAGGGCTTCTCATGTTCCTCTTCGAGTTCCACTCCTTGGGGCATCCCCGAATTGGTGGAATGCCCCGCTGCATGAACCCCCCATCACTATCTTCACTCACCTTCTCCTGGAGCCCTTGTCACGTCTCTGCACTGCGGCTGCATCCGCTAACCTCTAACCATGCCCGGTCTTTCTGAATGATCGGCGCTGGCATGGCGTGGCTAGAAGGTTAGCGGGGGATGTGGCCCCTTCGGCATCGCTCAGGTGCTTAGCTGTCAACGGAGCGAGTGAGAAGTTCTCAGCTCAAGCATGTGCTGTGGGAGCGACTTGAAGGTCAGTGGATCAGGTGACCTGCGTGGATACACACAACGTGCATCCCGATTCGGGATGCTGCCGCATTGAGGAACACCCCAAAGAGTGAAATTAGGTGTATTGTTGCCCCTTAAAAAGGAACAAAACCTGGAATGTTCAATGTCCTGGGTTTTGTCGCTCTTCTTCTGTGTGAAACCCTGCAGGTCACCTATGCTTACCTTGTCAGTGATCCCTCTCCTCCAATAAGTATTCTATTTCAATCATAGTAATGAGCACCATTAAATGTTTATTGTAGTCTATGCCATGCACCTCCCACAAGCTGCTTCCTCCTGCTTGCACTTCACCCCTCAGCCATTAAGATGGGACATGGGCGCTCAGCAGATTGAGGGATGCTGGCAGTGGTGCACCGTGGCATCAGAGAACCAGGTAAGTTCCCTTGGGTTTCATCCCAAATTGGGATGAGTCTTTGTCTTTTAGACTTCACATGGTTTTGGTTCTCTTTAGGAAACACTAATCACAAGCCATGTGCCATCCAGTAAGTTTCATTTGTGTGCCTGTCATTTCCTGACACACAAGCATAGCTGTGACGGGTGGTTAGGAAATGTCCATGTGTGATGGGTGCACGAAGGCTCCCCAGAAATGATCCCTTGTGTTTTATTTCTGCAGCGGATTCTGTACATGGCTACCGCATCTGTCTCCAGGCTGTCCTGCTGGAGAAGCCCAAGACCGTCACCCTCAATCTGAAGAAGGTAATCCTTTGGTTCTTCTGAAGGCCAGCACATTGGCTTGGAAGCTGCTCCTTCTGTGCTGTGGATAACCGCAGATCTGTTCAGTCCCCATTTAGCATTTGTTGCACTGCTGAGCAGAGGATTTCCAATATTTATATAAGTTTTATATGAAGACCCATAAGCTAGAAATAGAATTTAGCCACATTTCTGACTGGCCTGCTTGTGAAAATCCCAGTCCTTCAGTCAAAATGATCCTAAATCTCTGACCAATTGGAAGAAAAATATGTGGACAGCACCAGCATTTAAATACGTAATCGTATGTAAAGGCGTGCTCACTAAACTTGGTAAATACACAGCAGGCAACCAAAAACAATTTGTGGACAGGGTCCCCACACACCCAAGACAATTTACCAAGACAGAGTGGAACAATAAATAGGGCACTACCATCTAAATAAATGCTAAAAAATAATTTTATTTAGAGTAACATGTAAATTTAAAAAGACACAAGACAATACATATTAAAAAACATATGTTACATCACATATAACCACAAACACCAGGGGGCGCCAGAGTACTGTGTAAGATATCATGACATTAAAGTGGACCAACACCCAGGATTTTGACTATCCTGGGTGTTGGTCCACTTAGGTGGGGCACCCCGATCGGGGGTGCCCCGCTGTGTGAAACCCCCCCAATCGCCGCAAAAACTCACCTCTCCCCGCTCCCACGTGACCTCGTCCGGCCAATGACGGCGCTCAGAGCCGCTCTGGTATGCGCGTCCAAAGCCGCTTGGACGCGCATACCAGAGCGCTGTCATTGGCTGCGTCTCTCGCTTCCCTCTAACAGGGAGCGCGCCTGCGCCGGCCATTCACAAAACGGCCTGCGCGGGAGCGCGCCCTGCTAGAGGGAAGCGAGAGACGCGGCCGCGTCTCGCGCATGCGCCGTTGGATCGCCGGTAAGGTGAGGATTGTGGGCCTCCTGGGGGGTTCCTCCCCGCGGGACATCCCGATTTCGGATGCCCCGCGGGGAGGGATCTGATCGGTCCGGGAATCTTATAGATTCCCGGGCCGATCCCCCCTGGGTGTTGGTCCACTTTAAAGCTCCATGAAAATTGACTATATAGGCTGGTAATATAAGTAAAAAGGTGCAAAAACACTAAAATTTACTACGAAGACCAATTATTTGAAATGTGTGCAAAACTCAATTATGTGCCAAACAGCCCAAAAGTTGACAATAAAGTGCATGTGCAAAACAACTAATCTATTCTAAACACATCAGAACCAGCCGAGAAGGTAGAAAGACACATGGAACCGTCTATTAAGGTAAATACACCAACTGGACCTACCCCTGCTGAATATCCGCCAACGCGTGTCGCAGCGCCCGCTCGCTGCTTCCTCAGGGCGACTAGTCGCGAGCCGGCGCTGCGACACGCGTTGGCGGATATCTCTCTACGAATATCTCAAACAATTGCAAAGTCTATGGGGGAACCATAGAAGCACTCCGCGGGAAAACAATTGATATATTAATGATTCTTCAATGCTTTAAGAGGATTCAACCACAGTGTTCCACTTCAAAGATAGTGCAAGGAAACCAGTCACCAATATTCTTAAATCACATACCAGATCCAAATAGCTCATCTAGCATAATTAATGTAGCTCCTCTTTAATGACTCGGCTCCCTTATTATTATCCCGTGATGATAATAATTCTAATTAATCAAATATATGATTCCAATAATGTAAGAGAAAAAATTTCAAAGGAAGGAAAACATCATGTGATACCGTTTAAATAACAAATAGCTAGAATGCCGGTTTTAACCCGGACCAACAGCCTGGCACAGTTGTAGAAGAAAGGTAGTGGCCATTTTGGAACTTCCTCTCCCAACTGACATAACTGAAATGCACAGTAACAGGAAGCCCAGCATGGCCTGCAAGCCCATGAGTGGCCATCTTGTTTTTAATATTTTACACCAGCAGGCTTTAGAAAAAGGTACATAATTTATTATGTTCAGCAATTTAAATTGCCCTGGGGAGGGATGCATATGAGCAGTGTTTGTAGTGTAGTTCTGATTTAATTCATTTTTGACTGTCGGTCCAGTTTTAGGGGAGGAAATTAAAAACCGGCATTCTAGCCATTTGTTTTTTAAACTGTATCAGGCGATGTTTTCCTTCCTTTGGAATTTCTTCTCTTACATGCTGTTATTGGAATCATATATTTGATTAATTGGAATTATTATCACGGGATAATAGGGGAGCTGAGTCATTAAAGAGGAGCTAAATTGATATATTTTGATTACGCTGGATGAGCTATTTGGATCTGGTACGTGATTTAAGAATATTGGTGACTGATTTTCCTGCACTATCTTTGAAGTGGAACACTGTGGGTGAATCCTCTTAAAGTATTGAAGAATCATTATCATTATTTTCCCACGGAGTGCTTCTATTGTAACAATATTTTTTTTTTTTTTTTTTTTTTAATTCTTTATTTAGGATTTTCAAAGGTACAGACATGTCAAATACAGTGTGTTTATAGAACAGCAACACTTGTAAACAGTATTATCGTCAAGTTGAACAGCTTATCACAGTAAACGACTAAATTCCGGTCTCTCTAAACAACTATCGATAAGAGAGTCGGGGGGGGGGGGGGGGGGGTTGTCTTCTGACTTCACCCTCGGCCAGCAGCACGCGACACTCTTCCGAGTCAGAAAATTTTAACCAGTCTAGCCAGGTGCATGTGAAGTTCCCAAACTTATTATCCCGGGAGAGGATCACATGTTCAAATCGCATAAGTTCATTGACCCTCTGTATCCACATTGCAATCGAGGGGGGGTCGGGACTTTTCCACTTCTGGGAGATACAAATCTTAGCCGCGTTCAGAAGATGGCACAGCAAGGATTTCCTATATGATTTCAGTGGAACAGCCGACACGTGAAGGAGACAGAGAGCTGGGTCATCTGCTACCTCCATTCCCGTCACCTCGCTCGCTAGGCGTCTCACTGAAACCCAAAAGGGCCTGAGGACAGGGCAATCCCAAAAGATGTGCATTATATCTCCCTTCGCCCTGCCACACCTCCAGCAACTATCTGGAGCATCTTGGTACCATTTGTTCATTAACGCTGGCACTGGTACTGGTACCGAGTGCAGATGGAGGGTCTTATGCTGCATAGCGAGCACTCTCCTACGTTGGTCAGGTTTGAAGGAGATACCGAGATCTCTCTCCCACTTCCCAATGAAGGAGGGCACTGCCCCCTCTGGTGGGGAGGCCAGTCATTTGTGTACGTAGGACAGGGTATGCTTCACCGCTTCCTTCCTGGAGCAGAGGCTCTCAAAGAGCGTCAACCTCCTCATCCCACCAGAGTACTCCCGGAGTGAGTGCAGAAAATGTGTGCACTGGATTCTCTGCCAATCAGTCCACTCCGTTAAGCCTCCGGCAGATGCTATGTCTTTCAAATTCGCCCACTCTCCCTCCGTCCAGAAATGCAACGCTCTATAAATGCCTGTCTCCCTCCATTCCTTCGCCTTTGACCCTTCGTTTCCGGGGGGGAACCTAGGATTACCCAGAATCGGGACCATTGGGGAAGGGGCCGGGGAGATGTCCCGGTGTTCCGAGTGCCTCTGAAATACTTTAAGGGTGGCTCCTATTGTGGGATGGTCAGCTGCCGGAGGGATATCTGTAATTCGTAGCCAGGGGGCCGCACTAATCGGGATTTCAAGGAATCCCTGCTCCAGACTCACCCACTGTTTATGACTATTATGTAGACAGTCTACTATCCGGCCAAGATGGACCGCAGCATGATACCGGATAGGATCGGGAAAGCCCAGTCCCCCATCCTCCTTTGACCAAGAAAGTAGGGATCTGTTTAGTCTTGGCTTCTTGCCCCCACAGATGAACTTGATAAACAGCGCTCTCACCCTCCTTAAGTAGCTCTGGGGGACTGACACCGGGAGCGCCTGCAGCACATATAATAAGCGCGGGAGTAGATTCATTTTGGTGGCATTGCATCTGCCAAACCATGACAATCTGGCCTTCCCCCATCTCGCTATTTCCTCCTCGAATTTCCGCAGAAGTGGCGGGAAATTTAACTCAAAGATTTTTGTCAGGTCACTTCCTATCTTTGTGCCCAAGTAGGTGACGCCCCCTCTCGCCCACTTAAACGGAAATGAGTTCTGTATGGCCTGGAACCGTGTTGAGGGGATGTTGATGTTGAGAACCTCGGACTTTTGATGATAATTAATCTTATAGCCTGCCAGTTCGCCAAATAGTTTTAGCTCCGACATAAGATTTGGGAGGGATATCTGTAACAATATTTTAAACAACTCTGTTGCAGCAGAACCCATTGACTAACATTAATTGATACATACAGTAGTTCATGTCCATCGCAGGTGACACAATATCCCAGATGAATAGTGAAAGGTTATGTGCACATGCTGTAGTCTGTAAGCCCGCGAGTGCAAGGCCCTTTCTCTCGGTCTATTTATAAGTTAATTATTATATTCTGTAATCACTGCATTGTACAGCTCCGTAGAAGAAAAATACTAAACTCTATGATGTCTCCCAATCTCTCTTCCTTTTCTCATGCAGTACCTGGATATGCTTCGTGCTCAGCAGAACAAGCCAGCAAAGTGTCTGACCATCATGTGGGCTGTGGGTCAGGCAGGCTACATGGACCTGACGGAGGGTCTGAAAGGTGGGGACTTTGCTGTAACTGCATTGTGCGTGTGTTTGGTTATAGCAGCTGTTTTTTAACATTTTTTGTGTTTGTGTCTATAGTGTGGCTTGGCCTCATGCTGCCTGTGCTGGGGATAAAGTCTCTGTCCCCCTACGCTATCTCCTACCTGGACCGACTCTTACTGTAAGTCTGGCGGATAAATAAAATGCATAAATAAAGGTGTTGGTAATCATTTTTAGTAGTCTGGTGCAGAGGTTCTCAACCTTTTTATACCATGTACGCCCTAGTGACAGGAAGTCCCAGCTGGGTACCCCCCAAAGCGGGATCAGTTATAATTGTTACCAAACTAAGTAGGTCACGGGCCTTGTAGCACTTTTAAAGAGGAACATCGTACCTAAAAACAATATGGGTGATTTCCCCGTGCCCCCCCAAAAATCAGGCTTTGCTTATTTTTTGAATGTTGTCCAGTTGCTTCGGGGCCCAATCCTCTGAACCCCCTCCCATCCCCCCACTGGCTAAGCCATTGCTACTTGACATCTTTAGCCATGCTCGTCAAAGGTCAGTGCTGCTCTACAAAGTCTTGATGCTTTTTGGGGCAGCCCCCATTGTACGAAGTGTCTGAAGAGATACAAGATGGCGTTGCCCGTCGTGAGGTTACTCACAATCCTAGGGACCGAGAAGATGGATGCCCCGGCGAGGTGAGTACAAACTACCCAATGATGGAGGGGGCAGTAGTCGGTGAGGTTTGGGGGTTTAACCTCCCCCCATGTTCCTCTTTCAAGCAAGAAGGAATAACAATTTTACAGTTAAATACGTTGTACCAGACTCGGCAGACTCCCATGTTGGTGCACCCGGGAATAAAGCCGTGTACCCCCTGGGATATGCATACTGCAGGTTGAGAAACCTTACAATGTTTCTATAAAGGAAGGTGTAGAAGTCCAGTTATTATTCATGATACAAAACATGGTTGATGGGCTCTGGTTTATTCTGTTTTTTTTCTTGCAGGGTGCATTCTAATCTGACCAAAGGCTTTGGCATGATCGGCCCGAAGGACTTCTTCCCTTTGCTGGACTTTGCTTTTATGCCAAATAACTCATTGACTTCCAGGTACATAGTTCATATTCCTGCATTGCAGTACCTACAAATTATCTTTATAACTGCCTCTATCAAACTGCAGTTGTCGTATGAGTCTTTTATTTCACAAGAAAAAGATAACCAAAGAGTGGGGCTCTCAGGGCAGCCCCCCCCCCCCCCCCCCAAAAAAAAAAAAAAGTATATGCCGCACACAAGGATTATAGTAAGATTAATTACACATTTATTGTACAGAATAAGAAATTATCTACACACATAAATACATATGACAAAGTTTAAAAAAACATATAAAGAGAGACAATGGCGTACACATATTGAGGCCTTAATAAATATATGAATTAAAGCCTATGAGTTAATAAATAAATTAATGAATGAATAAATACAGACTATAAAACTTTAAATATATTAATTAAGAAGGGTATCCAAAAGCCCTACTCAAACAGTGCTAACAAACCTCTTCTACTAATGAAAGTGCAGGTGCTTGTGCTAGAATATAGAAGCCTGAGCTTCCAGGGCATCATAGATTTCCTGAGCAACTGGTTAACAAAGATATCTCAACATAATGTATGAACAAGTGTCATAGGCAAACTTAACCTACGGTATATAACTACTGGGAATAGCGACCGATCGACGGCACCGGCAGGGCCAAGAGGGAGAGCTGCTCCCCAGAGGACCCGCCATGCCCCAGCCAGGTGATACGACCACCGCCGGCCAATGTGGTTCAGAGCCAAAGCCCGCCTCTCCGATGTCCAGCCGGGACCTACCCGGCCACCTCCAGCGGAGCACAACTCGACGATGGCCGGCGGGGACCAACCTGCCCGCGTTTAACAGCAAACAACAAGTAGTGAAAAGCGAAACATTAAGATCTAAAACTTAAGAGAGAAGGCAAGACTTAGCGTGAGAGGTGAGCTTTCAGAGTTCGTTGTCCGTTGGTCCGGGGCGTCTCTCGTTTCTCATCCTCGGTCTGGCAGATCTAGGCCTACGGGGGAACTCTCCACAGGGCCCTGGTGGGACGTGCTCCACTGATGGAAGAAGCCAGTTGGGGGGCGGTACTGGATCACAGCCCAGGAAGGAGTAGAGACCATCCAAGTCCCGGTGGGTTCTGAGGAAGAACGTGTTGCGGTTTTTGGAGACTATCAGATGGAAGGGGAAACCCCAACGGTATGTGGAACCCGCGCTCCTGATAACGTCCAGTACTGGCCTCAGCATTCTTCTCATTTGTAGTGTGCGCCTGGAAAGATCTGGTAAGATTTGCACTCTGGCTCCATCAAAGTCTACTGGACCGTGTCTCCAGGCCTTACGTGAGATCTCCTCCTTGATTTTGTAGAAGTGCACTCTACAGATCACATCCCTGGGACGCGCCGGGTCTGGGTTGCTCAGTCCCAGGGCCCTATGCGCCCTGTCTATCACTATCGGGGTATCAATGTTTCTCTCCAGGAGCGTGTTAAAAATGGCAGTAATGATTTGCTTCACATCTTTTCCTGTTGAGGCCTCTGGTATTCCCCTGAGTCGCAGGTTGTTCCTCCTGTGTCTATTCTCCAAGTCATCGTGTTGCAGTTGGAGCTGTAGGATCTGGGAATTCTGTTCCTCAACGCGTGCCGTCAGGTCTGTGATCGCTGCCTCGCTTGCTGATTGGTGTGATGAAACTCAGTCTAGCGCCTGGAGCTGGCCCCCAACCTCTGCGATGTCGTCCTTGCAGGCTGCCTCATACTTAGATCTTAAGAAGGAGGGGGTTTCTTTGTGAATGTTGCCAACATGTGCAGTGTTACCAAGATCTTCCATCCCCATATTCTGGGGAGAAGGCGGTGCGTTTGAAGTGGCCGGAGACGGAAGGGGGATCTCACCCACGAGAGAGAGGATCTCTGCGTGGTGAGGGAGCTCCTCCTGTGTGAAGGACAACATGGTTGGTGGGTTGAGGGTGTCGGTGTCTCCCGGAGTGGACCAGGTCATGTCAAGGTCGCTGGAGGAATGCTGCTTGCTTGCGCTGCCGGGGTATTGGGCGCTGCTTCATCTCGCGACCACATCTCTGTCGCTGGCCTCGAGTGGCTTCTTGCACGTGGGAGCCTCTGCGGGAGAGTGCCCTCTGGGGGTGGGTGGTTAGTGTGGGGTGTGCCCTGCGTCACATTTGGGGAGCTCTGATCCCTGGGTCTCTCTCACCAGGGACGTATGCATATCTCCCAAGCTTGCCTAAGGCTGCATCTCTCCAGCATGGTCTCTGGGCAGCTTGTACTTCAGGGGGCATAGTGTGGGTTCTCCCCCCGCAGCCCTCTTCCTTATTGCCATCTTGAGGATTGGCTGTCTCTGCCACTGTATAGGCTTCAGAAGCCCCCTCCCGTGGAACCTCAGGTCTTGTGCCCCAGGCGGATTTTCATGAACAGTCCTCCCAGGTGCTTTTCTCTCCATGGCCGCCATCTTATCTGGCTTATTCAGCCCTGCCTCTGCACTATGTGCATGTAGTAGGGTCATGCCACTGCCAACCCCTGCTCTGCTGTGTTGGGCTTCCAAGGGGCCTCTGGTATCCCTGGGGCAGCTGGGTTGCATACCTCATTGTGAGTGTTATGAGGGGGAGGCGTTCTTTCGTGGTGTCGGCCGCCATTTTAACTGTAAGAGCCGCACTTGCTGCCGGCTCCCTGCAGGTCGTGGAGGGCGCCGACCCCAACACGGCTGCTGGCCAGTCTTTTCCCCGCTCACCTTCGCTAAGGTGCTCCTCTCCTCCCGATGATGAGGGGATGACGAGGGTGCATCTCTCTGCTCCCTGCCCGCACGCTCACTCATGACAGCCGCCGAGCCTCCTCTCGCGGCGCCCCTTTCTTTCTCCCTTCTTCTTCTTCCCTGCCATGACTGGGCAGTTTTGAACACCAGTTTGCTTGGTTTAACTGTAGGAAGCCCAAAGTCGCTCAGGAGCTTCAGCAACCACCTCTACTCCATCCGAACATCAGGCCACGCCCCCCAATAACCTTGTATTTTGGTATTGTAAGGTTTGTAGGTTAAGAAAAAGGAAGACAATGTTTTTTTCTTTAAAACAGAATTTGCACGGGGTATACAACCAAGGATAGTGGAATTTCTCCCAAAATTCCTTGAAGTAAGCGAGCCCATGTGAATTATCCCTTTACACCTCTTAAAGCTATATCTAACACGCCCGGATCCGCCAGGTTTTTCAATGCTTTCGAATAGCATATAAGATTTTATAAAAGAAAACCGCTCCGTAGCAACAATGTGTTTACCTTAGCTTTGTACATCAAAGTGGTCATTTCGAGTACATATCATAGACCTCCTCACTCTAGCTTGCTAATCATCTGATTGGCTAAGGTGTGGGTGACTGGTTTAACCCATACTGCTGAAATTAATTTCGGTTTGGAACGATCACAGTCCTGTGTTCAGTAGCAAGGATTAATGGCTGGGTTCTCAGCTGGATGGGTCATTAGGCTGCTTAGAATTAGCCAACACTGCTAAAGAGTTTTAATCCTAGAACCGAAGCCTAACACAAATGTTTATTTTACATTCCAAAAGAGGAAAACAATAAGGCAAAACGCCAAGAATCTGACAAACGAAGTTTTCCTTTAAAATGCTATTATTTAAGAAGCCTACCCTTCTGTAAAAGCCCAGTACCCTCCTGGGTTAAGAGGCTAAATCTTACTATTGGAATGCCCTGAAAGGGTAGCAGGCACCTCAGGAGCCTCTGGAAGGGAAGATCTAAATGTAAATATATTTGGGTGTGATGCCCAAAGTGGTCATTGCACAGTCTTCAGTGCTGCTCAGGAGCCCTGACTGTGTGAGGTGGCTTCTGACTTTAGTCATGATGCATTATAACGGTAAAAGGTTTCGGTCTGTTTGTGAACATCAACTGGAGTTTAGACAGGAGGGCTATTGCAGCCTTCCAGTGGATCGCCATTAATTTGTTGTTTTTGAGTAAGAGGTCCGCTTCGATAGCGGGTGTACATCAGAAATGTGTGATGTGAAATTAATCCAGTCTGATTGCAGTCAACAGGAGCAGTTACGGGAACTCTATCCAAGGCTGAAGGTTTTGGCATTTGGAGCAACGCCTGAAAACACCCTTCACACATACTTCCCTTCCTTCCTGTCCAGAGCAACACCCAACTGTCCTCCTGCAATGAGGAAAGAGGTGAGATCCATTTCTCCGCTACCTGACGTCTGACAGGTCCTTAGTGTGTGTAAATAGCAATTTTCTTATAGCACTAAGGCTTCTGGCACAAAGTGTAAGCTGCATAGTGAAAAAAAAGATTGCAAAGGAATGCAAGAATAGAAACTCTCCACTTTAAAGCGAAACAAAACAAATTTGACTTTCCTGGGGTTTGTTCCGTGCCCCCCCCCCACTTTGTGAAACCCCTGAGTTTGCCCAGTAAAACACACCTCTCTTTGACCCACGGCGCATACGCAGGCTTTCGTCCAATCAAAGCCCTTTGCTGTGTTTACTTCCCTAGGCATAAGGCCCTTCAATTGCCTTCAATAGGGGGCACGCATCTGGATTCAGGGCGCCCCAGGGGAAAGCAAGCAGCTGCCTTGGAATCTTTTGGATCCCAGGCCGGCCACTGGTGGGTTTTGTTCTGCTTTAAACCGGACCAACAGCCTGGCACAGTTGGAAAAGAAAGGTAGCGGTCATTTTGGAGCTTCCTCTCCCAAATGACATAACTGAAATACACAGTAACAGGAAGCCCAGCATGACTTCCTGTTTGCAGGTGGCCATCTTGTTTTTAAAATTTACCCCAGCGGGCAAAGATAAATAAAGATAAATCACTTTTTATGTGCAGTAATCTAAATTGGGAAACATGTGGGCTCTGTTTGCTGTATTGGTCTGATTTAATTCATTTTTGACATTTTTGGGAAAAAAAACAAAAAAAGGGCCTATATTTGTCTTCCTTGTTTCTTCCGCTCATTGTCCATATAAATGTCATATCGCATTCACCATCACCCTGACATGCATTCATCTGGAAGCATCCAACATTTGCAACTTGGCATCTTGCCAAAGCATTGCATGATGAGTAAAAGCACCCACATTGATCAGCATAACTGGCAATAAGCTGTTCTTGCAGCACTGGCTTGTTTGGGGGACAAGCCATTAGAGCTGAGCAGTTCTCCCCTATAAAAGACAAATTATATGTTCAAAACCTGCTATCGATTTCTCCTCTTTCCATGAAAAGCAGACTTGTGTGGATGAGTTATGCAGGCTCTATTTATAAACCCTCCTCTTGCTATTCATGTGAATTTTTATAACTGGACCATTTTCTGCAAATAGTGCTTCTCCAAGCGCATCCCGGACTTGGACTTGCCTTAGTACAGGTGGACCTAAATCTAAGTAATTGTTGTCTTACAGCTTCTTCATAGTCTCTATGAATGTTTGAATCTGGACCCGCTCAGCTTCAGTGTATGGCGGCAACTTTACATCAAACATTTACCACAATCCAGGTAATGAGAGGACTTTCCAATTTACTCTGAGACACAAATAGAAATACTGAAAGATGATTTACCTTAAAGTGGACCAACACCCAGGATTTTGACTATCCTGGGTTTTGGTCCACTTCGGCGGGGCACCCCGATCGGGGGTGCCCCGCTGTGTGAAACCCCCCAGAAACCCCAAAAAACTCACCTCTCAGCGCTCCCACGTGAGCGCCGCAGCCAATCCCCGCCAACGTCCAGGCGGGGATCAGGAACGTCCAAGACGCTTCCGCCGCCGCCGCCTCCCGCGCGTCACTCTCGGCGCGCGCGCGCCCCCGCCGGCCATTCACAGAGGGCCGGCGCGGGCGCGCGCACGTCTGGAGGGGCGCGCGGGAGGCGGCGGCGGCGGAAGCGGCGGCGGATCAGGTAAGGTGTTTTTGGGGTTTCTGGGGGGTTTCACCCCGCGGGACATCCCGATCTCGGATGTCCCGCGGGGTGGGAGGTGATCGGCCCGGGAATCTTATAGATTTCCGGGCCGATCACCCCTGGGTGTTGGTCCTCTTTAAACCGGAACTTTAGCATCATTTAAAGCGGACCTTCGCTCTGAATAAGAGCCTATCTTATATGTTTCCCACACCCTGTACATACAGATTGTCCACATTAAAAATCATCCTACCTGCATCTACTGCATGTTATGAGTCTTTAAACATCCAAGATGGCGGCTTATGGAAGCCGCCATCTTATCAGGCAGCCTGCAAACAGGAAATGCCTCCTGACTGTGCTGCTCTGCATTCTGGGACTGCTGACCTTTCCCTGACCCCAGCTCTGCTCTGTCTGAACAAAGCACAGCTATAACCCTCCCCCTGTACCTTATCCCACTCTCCTCAGTAAGTGAGATGCTTCTGAGTCAAGATGGCGGCGCCCGTATCCTAAATTCCTGAACAGAGTTGCAGCCCAGTGGGGGAAAGAATAATAAGTTAGTGACTAAAAACGTAAAATATATTAATTTTAGATGCTGGGGAACCGTTTTTTAAGAGTTTGGGATTTTCATTAAATCACGCTGAAGGTCCGGTTTAAGGAAAGGCCCAAATTCTTAAACTATTCCTCAGCATTAAAAATGAATTTTAAGTTGCTTACTACTTATTCATTTCCCCACTGGGCTGCAGCTCTGTTCAGGACTCTAGGATACAGGTGACACAATATTGCCTCAGAAGTATCACATGAGGAGAGGTGGAAGGGACGGGGTGGGTTATAGCTGTGCTTTGCACACACAGAGCAGAGCTGGGGTCTTGAAAAGGACAGCAATCCCAGAGTAGGAAGACACTTTCTGTGCCACCATCTTTAGTGTTTAAAGGCTCATAAAATGCAGTAGATTTCCGCCATCTTGAATGTTTAAAGGCTCATAAAATGTAGTAGATTTAGGTAGGATGATTTTTATTGTGGGCAATCTGTATGTTCAGGGTGGGGGAAACATATAAGATAGGCTCTTATTCAGGGTGAAGGTCCTGTTTAATGTATTGAGGGAAAAGGGCCTATAATCACCCTACTGGGCCAGCTGCTCTAGCGATTGAAATCAGCAGTGGCCACCACCTACTGCTATGGCCTGTTTAGCAGCTGAGCTGCTTTAAGCTTGGTCCAGACGAGCCTCCTCTGAGATGAGCATCTGGATGTGGTCAGTCTTTGTGAGATCCTCTGTCACCAACCAGTGAAGGAGCTTTCTTCCTGCTGGGCGATAGCTAAAAAATAACAGGGCTTATCAATTAGGTTGGTATTCATGATGGTGCATTAGAGGTTCTGGAGCACAGACTTGTATGTCTGAGGACAGTCCATGAATCGAACAGAAGCAGTAGGTGTTGTGGGCAATTGGCTAGAGCAGGATAGAGTTGGGCAAAGCTGGATGAAGCGGGTATAATGTAGGGTTGCTAGGGCTATAAAATATTAAGTCTGACCGCTTCCTTTCAACATGGTTTAAACTTTTTTTTTTTTTAAATCTTTCAGCCTGCTCCTACAGCACTTAGTGGATTCCTGGGACACAACCTGTAAGCCAGTAAGTTAATGCTTAAAACTGCTTTTTTTTTTTTTTTTTTTTTTTAGTTTTCAGAAGTTTTAGGAAAACGTGGCTTCCTGGCTCATCTTTTAAATGTCCAACAATGGACTTTGACAGAGGGTGATGTTGGAACCCTGACTGGTCTGTGCTTTCACATGCTTAAAGTGGACCAACACCCAGGATTTTGACTATCCTGGGTGTTGGTCCACTTAGGTGGGGCACCCCGATCGGGGGTGCCCCGCTGTCTCAAACCCCCCCGATCGCCGCAAAAACTCACCTCTCCCCGCTCCCACGTGACCTCGTCCGGCCAATGACAGCGCTCAGAGCAGCTCTGGTATGCGCGTCCAAAGCTGCTTGGACGCGCATACCAGAGCGCTGTCATTGGCTGCGTCTCTCGCTTCCCTCTAACAGGGAGCGCTCCTGCGCCGGCCATTCACAAAACGGCCGGCGCGGGAGCGCGCCCTGCTAGAGGGAAGCGAGAGACGCGGCCGCGTCTCGCGCATGCGCCGTTGGATCGCCGGTAAGGTGAGGATTGTGGGCCTCCTGGGGGGTTCCTCCCCGCGGGACATCCTGATTTCGGATGCCCCGCGGGGAGGGATCTGATCGGTCCGGGAATCTTATAGATTCCCGGGCCGATCCCCCCTGGGTGTTGGTCCACTTTAAAATAGGGAACTTACCTTAGACGTAACACAGCCAAGTGAGTGCATGCTACATACTTTGTCACTTATAAGAACATCACATTGTGCTGAAATTCTTTTAAAGTGGACCAACACCCAGGGGTGATCGGCCCGGAAATCTATAAGATTCCCGGGCCGATCACCTCCCACCCCGCGGGACATCCGAGATCGGGATGTCCCGCGGGGTGAAATTCCCCAGAAACCCCAAAAAGACCTTACCTGATCCGCCGCCGCCGCCTCCCGCGCGCCCCTCCAGACGTGCGCGCGCCCGCCCTCTGTGAATGGCCGGCACGGGCGCCGAGAGTGACGCGCGGGAGGCGGCGGCGGAAACGGCTTGCACGTTCCTGTCCCCCGCCTGGACGTTGGCGGGGATTGGCTGCGGCGTTCACGTGGGAGCGGGGAGAGGTGAGTTTTTTGGGGGTTTCACACAGCGGGGCACCCCCGATTGGGGTGCCCCACCGAAGTGGACCAAAACCCAGGATAGTCAAAATCCTGGGTGTTGGTCTACTTTAAGGACTGTTACTTGCCATCATATGGTCTTTGGAATACTTTTGTGATTTAATACAATCGTTTTCACGACCTGTTGGAGTGCCGGTCCTGTTACTTATTCAGATTTATAACGGCGCCACCGCGGTCCAGGCACCCACCACTAATGGCATTGTAAGAGTGCACCAGCTACATTCAATTGTTCTCCAGAAATTCTATTGAGAGCGCTTTATACAAGTTTGCACTACCACTATTTGTGTCATCCATAGTAATGAGCTTGGGCAGGGACAATCCCTCCAGCCAGATTGTTCCCAGTATCCGGCATTTGATGCTGCTGAATGCCGGATACAATAGCTATGGACACTGCAACCTGTTAACTTTTATAGGGGTCCCTTAGCCCCCTTACCAGTTCACAAAGTAGACAAAAAAGTACCAGTTCACAAAGAAGAAAAAAAACTCACTGTTGCCGCTTTTCCCTTCATCTGCCCCCTCTCATCAGGAAGGAGCAGTTCCCTCCTCCCATTTTGCTTGCAGCCTGGTAACTGCCAGAACCATTTTTGGACTGTAGCTTTTGATTGGAAGGTCACACGACCCTGGTTCTGGTGTTAAACTATTGGGCTTTATTCGGTGCATCTGGAGAGACCAAAGCTTTTTGGAGGAATCCGAACCTGAATTCCATTTTATCAGGTTCTACAATAGGTATGGGATTTGGTTAGTACAGATGCGGCTGTACTTTCTTTTCTATTTTTGTATTCTGTTTTATTTACCAGGCTTTAAATAATCTTATGCTTTGTATTTTATTTAATTGGGCTGCATTCCTTCTATAATGATGGCTATGACCAATTAAGCCTAATTGTATTTCTTTATAAATGCAGAATTCTTAGACTTGGTTGTAACATTTAATGGCGTTCTGGAGTGTTTTTCTATCAGACATGGTAATACATGGGAATTATGCTGGAGGCTAACAAATCTGGTGCTTTACTCTTTAGATGAGGAAGTCTGTGCGGGAGACAGTCCAGTCGTTTTGTGTCACAAATGAGGAATTTGCAGCTAAACCATCACATTCAAAGGATATTTCAGTTTGTGAGTCTGTGTGCCAGGTATGTTGAAGTAGATTAGATTGCTATGTATAAAATGTGGCCTGATAGGAATCGGCAGCTTTATGTGATTCCAATTGTGAAGATATGGGAAAGCTCCCCACGGCCGCAACCCTGCTAACGGTGAGCGTTCCTAGGCCAGACATTCACAAATGCCTGGCAAGGTCTTGATAAAGGGATAGCAGGCATGCGGTTCTGCTTGCGCATGTGCTGTTGGACCGGGTGGGAAGGGGAGTGTACAGGGCGACCTGGGGAGTTTCACACAGCAGGGCATCTCAATTCTGGATGCCATGGGGGGTGGCGGGTGTGAATTAAGCGTCCGTGGAATCTTATTGATTCCAGGGCCAATCACTGTGGGTTTTGGTCCACTTTAAGAGGATGGCTGGCTCTTTCTTTGCATTGCACGTGTGGAGGAGGTCCCAGGCGGAGGTCCCAGGATACTCACAGACTCTACTCTCCCCCAGTGGCTGCTTTGCTTAACTGCACTTCAACCGTTTGGCTAAGGCAGTAGTCCTCAAATTTCCTCCTCAAGGGCAGAGACAGGCCAGGTTTTGCAGCTCTCCACGCTACTCCACAGGTGAATTAACTGGTGCTCAGACAGAGCTATGGCCCTAATTATTACATCTGTGCATCAGCATAGAGAGCTGCAAAACCTGGCCTGTCTCGGCCCTTGAGGAGGAAGTTTGAGGACTACTGGGCTAAGGCATAGGTGTACATCCCTCCTCCTCAAGGGCGACCAACAGGCCAGGTTTTGCATCTCTCCACACTGATGCACAGTTGTTGTAGTGGTCAAAAACAGATGTCTCACTATGATTTCCCAGTGTTCATCTTGCAGTCTTGCTTCTAGGATCGTTGGAACTCTCTCCTGGATATTGCAGCTGAGCGGGGCCTCCTAGCCTGTCGGCCGCTGCGACCTTATTCCCACTGTTCCTGTGGACCCACTATGCCTCCCAGCCATGGCTGATCAGGACGGTGAAGGTAGGGAAGAACGCCGGGGTCAGGTGTTGACAGAGCTAGGCTCTGGGGCGCAGACCCTGGCCGAAGGGTAGCCGGCCATAGGCTGATAGTGAGCCTATGGGGGGGGGGGGGGACCACTCATGCCCACGGGGGGTTTTCATAGCCCTCCCTGCCCCACAAGCTTCACAAGCTTTAATATTGTGTTTGTGCTTGGTGAACTTCACTTATTCATTGATGTCTTGGACTCTGCGGAGTCCCCTTGTGTGCTGGCTTGCACTGTGTTTTGGCTACTTACCTCCCTCACTCCCTCGAGGCTCCTGCTCCTCTTCCCTCTACATCTTGTTCTGCGCTGTAAGAGGGGGCTGGACGTCGCTGCTCGGCGGAGGCTTTTGTGTTTGGTTGTGAGGCCGCGGCCTCTGCTGCGGGTGCATGCTGCGTGCTTGTCGCCTGCTGGTTGTGGGCCCCTCCATGGGCCGCCCTGCGCTCCTCTTGCCCAGTTTCCGCGCCGTCGGCGGGGGACGGGGCCGCGTGATGACTCTTTTTGCGTCACTGCTTTGCGGCCCGCCCCTCGAGGAACACGTGCAGCTGCCTGCTCCGCGCCATCTTGCCTGTCTTGCATGCTGGTCGGACTAATTTTGAGGGATTATTAGGTTTGGGCCGGCAGTGCCTTGTAACCTGTATACCGTTACTCTAATCACCATAATGGAGGCTTCTGGGGATAATGAGCTAAAGGCCCCATCTAGGCAGGTGAAGCTCTGCCCCATGTGCGGTGTTAGTCCTTTGGGTGAACTCTGCACGGTTTGTGTCACTTGCGCCAGGAGCGTCTGCCCCTAGCCCGTTAGTGCCTACAACCTCTCCAGAACCCCCGCTACTGCATTCAGCCCCCAGCGAGGGGGAAGCTGGCACGGGGCCCCATGTTGATTTGGCATACCGGGTGGCCAGCCTTGAGAGACAGATCGTTTACTCGGATAACGATGATTATGACCTCTTTGGAGGTCAGGACTCCTTGGAGGAGGGCGAGTTACATGAGGACTCTTTCCACTGTGGATTATTCTGCCAGCTATGACAGCGGGCCTGGCTCTTCCTCGGGTGAGGATATGTGGCTCCCTGATGATACAGAGAGGTTGCTGGCTGCTGTGTTTGAGGCGTTGCATATTGTCCCTCCTAAAGCGGCTAAAAGGAAGCAGGGTGATTTATTTCGGCCTGAGAGACAGAGACTTGTCTTTCCTGAGCAGGCCCATTTTTCTAATGTGGTCTTTAAGGAGTGGGAAAGGCCTAACAATCTACTGTCGGTGCCTAAGGGCCTGGACAGGCGGTATCCCTTCCCTGATGAGCTGGTTCAGCTATGGTTTCGCCCTCCCGAAGTGGATTCCCCTGTGTCGGGTTTGTCCAACACTACTGTTATGCCTTCACCTGATACTGCTTCCTTACGTGACCCGGCTGACAAACGCATGGATCAGCTGGTCTGCCGTGCGTTTACCTTTGCTGGTGCCCTCTTTCGCCCTGTGTGTGCTGCGGCAATTGTCTCTCTAGCCATCAGAAAAAAGGTGAGACACCTTGTGGATAGAGCTAAGGCTCACATGTGGGTGGAGGCGTATAAAGAACTCAAGGCCTGCTTGGATTTCATTGGTTTTGTTGCTACTGCCATGGACGATGGGGTCCGACTCTGTGCCAGGATTTCGGCCTTGCTTGTTGCTCTACGCCGCTCGCTCTGGCTGCGGCAATGGTCGGCTGATGCCGCAGCCAAGAAGTCGCTCACTAGTATCCCCTTCGTGGGGCACAGGTTGTTCGGGGAGCGTCTGGACCTCCTGATCAAGAATGGTAGACTCCCTCAGCGGCGAACTCCCTCAGCGCAACCCTTTCGGGGTTCTTCTGCCTCTCGCTCCTTTCGGGGAGGAAGAGGCTCTTCATTTTCAGGTGGCCGCAGACAGTTTTGGGGACGTGGTAGGTCCCACGGTCGACCCAATCCCTCCTTTGGATCCAAGTCCAAGCCCCCTACCAAGGCCCCTCAGGCATAAGGAGGTGCCTTCACCCTTCCGGGTGGGGGGGGCGGCTTCTGCTATTTGCTCACGTCTGGAGACTGTGGACATCAGGGATTCCTATTTGCACATCCCGATATTCCAGGGACATCAGAAGTTCCTGAGATTTGCTCTGGAGGACCAGCATTACCAGTTTGTGGCTCTGTCGTTCGGGATATCCTCAGCCCCCCGGGTTTTCACCAAGGTGCTGGCAGGCATCATGGCTCTTCTGAGGATTCAGGGCATTCGTGTGCTGCCTTATCTGGACGATTTACTGATTGCGGCTCAGTCCCTTCAGCAGGCCGTCAGCGACACACGGATGGTGTTATCCACTCTAGAGGCCTTCGGATGGGTAATCAACTACCCCAAGTATTCGGTCATTCCCTCAATGGTGAGGCCCTTCCTGGGCATGACGTTGGACACCTCTCAGGTCAAGGTTTTTCCTGCCACAGCAGAAGGTGTTGGGCCTTCCGACGCAGGTGCAGACCTTGCTGTCTTGTCAGCGGCCGTCTATACGTCTGGGGATGAAACTGGTGGGCCTGATGGTGTCATGCTTCGAGGCAGTGCCCTTCGCCCAATTCCATATGAGACCTCTTCAATTGAACCTGTTGGCCGGCTGGGACCGGAGGCAGGAGTTGCTGGAATGGGAGTTCTCGCTGTCTCCCAACCCCCCCCCCCCCCTCCCCGACCAGACAGTCCCTCGTGTGGTGGCTGGACCCCAGAAAGCTGTTTGTAGGCAAGTCCTTTCTGACTCCCCGGTGGCAGATAGTTACCATGGATGCCAGTCTGACTGGCTGGGGAGGCGTTTGGCAGACGCAGAAGATCCAGGGTCAGTGGGGTCCGCAGGAGAACCTCTTGCCCATAAAACTCCTGGAGCTGAGAGCGATCTGGTTGGTACTTCTTCACTTGACTCCACATTTAAGGGGTCGTGGGATCCAGGTTCGCTCGGACAATCAGACGGCTGTCACCTACATCAATCACCAGGGCGGAACTCGGGGCAAGCGAGCCCTCAAGGAGGTGACCTAGATTCTGTCTTGGGCAGAGCAGTTTACATCCCCGGGGTAGAAAACCAGGAGGCAGATGCCCTGAGCAGAAACGCCTCATGCCTGGGGGAATGGTCCCTCAGCAACAAGACCTTTCACGCTTTGTGTCTCCGCTGGGGTCAGCCGGACATGGACCTGTTTGCGTCCAGACACAAGCACAAGCTCCCAAGGTTCATCTCCCTGTCAAGAGATCCTCTGACCTTTGCCACAGACGCTCTGTCAATTCCTTTGACGGAGTTCGGGTTCCTTTACGCATTCCCTCCGTTTCCATTCCTGGGCCGAGTGCTGCGCAAGATAGCTCAGGAGGGGGTACCAACCATCCTGGTGGCTCCTCGCTGGCCGAGAAGGAGTTGGTTTGCAGACATAGTTCAGATGTCAGTGGATCGTTACATCATGCCTGACGATCCAGGGCTTCTCACACAGGGGTCGCTGTGGCACCCCAATTTACAGATGCTGGCTTTGAAGGCCTGGCTATTGAGAACTTAATCCTGATGGAAAAGGGCCTGTCTGCCATGGTTGTGCGTACCATGATTAAGGCATGGAAGAAGTCTTCTTCCATGATATATTACAGAGTTTGGCATGCCTATATTGCTTGGTGTGAATCCAAGCGTTTCCCTTGTCGCACTTTCTCTATCTCTAGGAGTTTTTACAACACGGTTTATACTTGGGTCTCCAGCTGAGCACCCTCAAGGGCTAGGTCTCTGCCTTGGCTATTTTCTTTCAGAGATCCTTTGCCAATCATAGATTGATCAGATTCCAGGGTGTTACCCAGGTACGTCCACCACGTAAGCCTGTATTACCGATGTGGGACTTGAATTTGGTGCTTTCTTCTCTCCAGGATCCTCCCTTCGAGCCTTTGTGCGATGCTGCATTGTCTGTTTTGACCCTAAAGGTGGTCTTTTTGGTAGCGATCACCTCGGTGTGTCGCGTGTCGGAGCTGACTGCGCTTTATATGAAGCCTCCTTATTTTGAGTTGCATAAGGATAAGGTGGTTTTTCACTTTAAACCTGATTTTTTTGCCTAAGGTCGTGTCTTCCTTTCATCTTAATGAGGAAGTGGTCTTGCCTTCCTTGTGTCCAGCACCGACTAATTCTAAGGAAAGGACCCTCCATGCCTTGGATGTGGTCAGAGTCATCAAGTATTACCTGGTTGCGACTGAATCCTTCAGAAAATCGGATTTGCTCTTTGTTCTAACAGAAGGTTCTAGGAAGGGCTTGCCACCAGCCAAGTCCACTCTTAGTAAGTGGATCAGACAGGCGGTGGTGCAAGTATATTCTGCCAAGGGGAAGGAACCCCCTTTTCGGATCACAGCTCATTCTACCACAGCTATTGGTGCCTCTTGGGCTTTTCAACACAAGGCATCTGTTGAACAAGTTTGTAGGGCCACCACTTGGTCTTCAGTTCATACCTTTACCAAGTTTTACAAGGTTGATGTTAGGGCCTCAGCTGATGCTGTCTTTGGCCAAAAGGTGCTTCAAGCGCTAGTGACATGAACTACATGCTGTTCCGCACTGGGGATCCCGCCCTAACGGACACTGCTTTTGGATGTCCCACATGTCATTAATCTGGGACGACCTTGACTGGATATAGTGAAAAATACAATTCTGTGAAACTCACCTGTAGAATTGTTTTTGAATATATCCAGTCCAGGTCGTCCCACCCCGCCCTTGTTTTCATTATCTCTTGTTTGCCTTTTTTATATTGGACCGTTGTCTTTTAGTTTAGTGTTGGAGAGAGTACATGATTACGCTATGTGAATTAACATGGTTTCTTGGCCTCCTGGCTTGTCTCTTTCTTACTGCTATTTAACCACTGGGAAATCATAGTGAGACACCTGTTTTTATAGGGGAGCGGGAGGAACGACGGCTTTGGATCTTGCAGTTGAGTGAGCCACCTGGTGGCGGAATACCCACATGTAATTACTTCTGGGATTACCTGGGCTGGATATATTCAAAAACAATTCTACAGATGAGTTTCACAGAATTGTATTTTTGCTCTTAACAACTAAACTATATTTAATTTGAGCTGCTCTTTTTTGCCTTGATCTGAACTCACAAGTCTGTCTTTCGGTTAAATAACATGCTACCTGATATTTCCCATTAACAGACTGGGATAGCTAACCAAGCTGGTGGCAGGTTTAATGGCTGTCCGTCCACTTAAAATAGTGGGAGCAGATCTCTGCAGTCAGTTTAGGGTCATTAGACCAGGATTAGGAAAACGTATTGATTTTGGAAGCTGTGTTTTCTGCTTGGCTCGCATGATACACGTTTCCTTTCACCAATGCTGCCAGTCACCAATATATAGACGGGCATAAGATCATTATTATGATTTAATTTGTTCTACATTTTTTCTTTCGAATATCTGTTACTGAACTTAGTTCTTTATCCCTCATTCAGGCCCTGCTACAGAAGATGAAAGGCAGAGGTTTTCCCTGGTCCCGGTTTTTACTGATAGCACTAGTTTTCCTCTCTGGGTTTGTCATCCATGACGTCAGGACAAGTGGTTCCTTCCAAGGTAACAACGGATCTTCATATATGTTCTTGTGGGGAAATTGTGTGTTTTCACTGTTAATTATGTTGAATGGCATGGGGGGGGGTGTTGCCTCATTTTTGGTCCACAAACATGTGACGTCACTTTCTTCCTTCTGTTTCTAGCATCATCATCGGCAAAAATGCTACAGCAGACAGGTGTCCTGCCAGTGTCACAGCTGGCATGGACCAAAATGTCCTACTATACTCAGCAAGGTTACAGGTATGGAAAGAAAATGAGTGTGCTGTTACACCTGCTGTATACTTAAACCGGACCAAGAGCCTGGCACAGTTGGAAAAGGAAGGTAGCTGCCATTTTGGAGCTTCCTGTCCCAGCATCTCTGCCATGCTGCTCTCTGGATATAACTGACAATGCACAGTAACAGGAAGCCAGCAGCACTTCCTGCTTGCAGGTGGCCTGCAAATACATGACCCGCCATTTTTAAAAATTTACCACAGCAAGAGTTAGAAAGGGATTAATAGTTATGTGCAGCAATCTAAATTGCCCTGGGGAGGGATGCATATGAGCACTGTTTGTTGTGTTGGTCTGGTTTAAGTCATTTTTGACTGCTGGTCCGTTCAAAGTGGAACAAAACCCAGGAATTTGACTTTCATGGGTTTTGTTCCCTGCCCCAGGATTGGGATGTCATGCTGTGTGGAAACCCCCAGTTCGACCAGTAAAACCCGTCTCTCCTCTCCTCTGTCCAACAGTGCATGCAAATGATCTTGTCCAATCAGAGCCCTTTGCAGTGTTAACATCCTTTGGCAAATGGCTCTACCTTCGATGGGGACTACACGCAGCGCAGAGTAGTTACCTGAAAGGTTCGCATGCAGCGGGGAAAGAGGAGTTATTGCGCTGTAAATATAAAAAAAAAATATCCTGGTTATTGTGTAGGCATCACTGCCCACATCAAAGATGGAGGAGTAAAGTCGTGCCATAGTAAGCCACTGATTGGTGGTGGAACATGCCACCTTGAAGAGGTCACATGAGTGCGATGGAATGCTGTGTAATTGGTCCTCACGAGCCTATAAAGTGACATCAGTGCTGGGAAGCCGTGTAGCTGGAGAGAAGAAAAAGCACACACATTACACAGGTGAATAGCAAAAGGGAAAGAGACGAAGGACTTCGCCCGAAATGGACGTGAACAGCTAACATAGCTGACATGAGTGCCTAATCCGACCTGAGTGTTTATATAGTCAGCACAGCTGTCAATGCCAAGCACTGGGCGTAGTAATTGCATAAACTTGCAGTTAGTAAAAGAGAAGGTGCTTGGCCTTCTGAGCATATGAAGGATTAACAGCTTTTTTTTATATTCTAAAGATACTTGCTTGAAAAATGGATCTCGCCACGTGAGAGTACATTAAGGTTAACAGTGAACTAGGGATATGCTGTGTTGTGGGGGCCAATCAAAATGCCTTAAATACAGATCAATAGGGTGCACTCCCTTAACGCATAACTAGTTGCTATACAGAGATACAAAAAAGCACTCTAAACAGAGATACTTTGAACTTGACGCAGACCTAGCTGCTGCACAGGAATGTTGAATATACTAGCTTAAAGTAGACCTAGCTGCTACAAAAAGGTATATGGTAACAGTGCAGCTCTTCAGTTATGTTCTGTTCTTAGAATTTCACAATATAATGGAACATGTCATATACCTATGACCTTTAAAGAGGAACATCAGACCGAAAATAAAAAGGGACCACACCCCCAGTCCCCCCCCCCCCCCCCCCCCCCCCATCAGCCCCTACTTACCCCTTGGATGTTGCTGCTGCTTCCGGGCCTGATCTCTGTCAACCCCCCCCCCCCCCCCGCCGACACTTCAAAGTCCTGCACCCCTCCCATTTGCTCGCAGTGCCTGATGGGATGCAAGATGGCTCTGCGCGTCGTCAGAATCCTAGGGACCCAGAAGAAGTAGCATTCTTTTTGTTGCACTTTGAAAGGTTAGCGAGATAAGATCTGATCAGGCTTAGCGGCTCTACTGGTATGGCCGACGTAGCAAAGGCATTTTAACAAATGTATAACTGCCACGGGGTGACAAGTCTAAAACCCAATCACCAAATTGGTATGGGTTATAGATTTGCCTTTGATAATAGCCAAGCAGGAGTTGCAATTAAAGTGGACCAAAACCCATGATATTCTTAGTATACAGTACGTCCTGCTCCAGAAAGATTACTTATAAGTGGGTCTTACTCCGCCAGATGGCGCTGGACTGCAGAGACATCGAAAACAGGCTCCTCCCGGCCCCTCAAATACCCAGGGACCTCCCACAAATCCCCAGAATTTCTCTGCAGTCTGGACTGCGAAGGACGAGAAATGGCTCTCTACTCGCAGGTGAGCGGGGCCATTAGCCTGCGGCCCTGTAGGACTGTTCCCACCCGTTCCATTAGTAATTTGCCTCCCAGCCTTGGCTGCGCTGGTCCGGGTGAAGGTAGGCAGCACTGCTGTTAGGTGCTTAGGTGCGCTGCTCCACCGCAATTCCCCACCAAAGGGTAGGCGGTTCAGGCTTATGGTGAGCCTCTATGGGATGCCCCTCCCGCACTATTGCCCCTTGCCCATGCCTATTGGTGGGCCCTATTTAAGTGGCCGCTGTCCTCCCTCATTCTCCTTGTAGCCTTCGGGGGAAAAGGGGGGGGGGGTGTAAATGTGTATGCTATGCATTCTGTGTTTTACATCTTATACTTTATTCTTTCTGCCTTGTGTCAGCCGCCGTGCTGGCTTGCTTTCTTTTACTGTTTTCAAAATTGCAGCCGCCAAGCGTGGAACATAGTGACATAAAAAGGCGCGGTGGCGGCAATTTTGAAAACAGTAAAGGAAAGCAAGCCAGCACGGCAGCTGACACAAGGCAGAAAGAATAAAGTATAAGGTGTAAAACACAGAATGCATAGCATACACATTTACACTGGCTGGTGCGCCATCATTGGCTGCTTGTCACGTCCTGGCTTCGCGCTCTTCGGGGGCAGGGCCCGTCTATGGGGCACTCCGCGTCATCGCTGATACCGGCCCGCCCCTCGAGGTGTACCAACGCCATCTTTAACCTGCTTGGTTGGCCCATGCATGATGGACCTCTAAAACCTACCGCGGTCCGTAAGTGCCCTCGCGGGCGGCCTGTATTTTGCTACTTTTTTTTTATTACTGTGTGCTTACGCTCTCCTCCTCTTATGTCTTTCAGGCTGGGCAAACCCTTTGGCTTCTCCCGGCCCTCTATTAGTTATTAACGTGTTAGGCCTTGTGTAATACTCCCACTTCCCTAGCGGGTTATTGGGGCATCCGGGGTTGCTGTATAGCGTTAATCTCTATCGGCCTATAGTGCCGCTATAATCACCATATGGAGGCATCCCAGGATAATGCGACTGGGGTTCCTTCGGGACAAGCCCGGCTGTGTGTAGCGTGTGGGCAGCCTCATGCTGACGCTGACAAGGCGCGGGTCTGTGTACCCTGTGCTGAGCAGGTACTTGCATTGCAATCTGGCCTGCCAGTGGCTGCACCTCGTTTCACTTTGCCTACTCCCCCAAGCTTAAATCTCACTCCTATTGAGTTGCATACAAGTGGGGATTCTCAGCCTGATGTGTCTTCTAGACTGGCTACTGTTGAGCAGTTGATTGCTAAGTCCTTGGCGCGTAAGGCCCCTGATAAAAAGCGGCACTTAACGGCTAATGTCACTAGTTTCCCTATGGAAACTGAGGAGTTTTGGAATCTTTGTGGCTATACCCCTTCTGATGAAGGGGAGCTTTTTTCTGACTCATGCTCATCTGATGAGAGGCCAAGGGGTTATGACGATTCTGGCTCTGACCCCTGGGGCCCGGATGACACTGACAGATTATTGACCCAGATTTTTGAGGTCCTATCCATATCTCCCCCTGTTGCGGCTCCCAGGCAAAGGGGGGAGCTTTTCCATACAACAAAATCACGTTTGGAATTTCCCGAGCAGGCTCATTTTCATAACCTTGTGCTAAAGGAATGGGAGCGCCCCAGTAAACTTCCCAGTGTTCCTAAAAGTTGGGATAGGAAGTATCCCTTTCCTGCTGATGTGGTAAAGTGTTGGTCATCCCCTCCCAAGGTGGATGCCCTGGTCCTAGGGCTATCTAACACCTCTGTCATGCATGCCCCTGACTGTACTACCCTGCGGGATGCTGAGGACCGGCGCATTGACCAGCTGGCATCCCATGCCTTTGCATGTGCGGGGACGGCGCTGCACCCGGTCTGTGCCTCTGCTATTACTGCTGTGGCCACTAGAACCCTTATCAGAAATATACTTGATAGTGCCCCTGATGATTTACCTTGTGAGGTGTTCGATGCACTCTCCAGTTGTGATGTTTTTGTAAATTTTGTCCTCTCTGCCATGGATGATACCATCAGAATGTGTGCCAGAACATCTGCCCTTGTGGTGGCTATACGCCGCTCGGTTTGGCTGCGCCAGTGGGCTGCTGACAACGCTGCCAAGAAGTCCCTCACTGGGTTTCCCTTTAAAGGACTGCGCCTGTTTGGGGACCGCTTGGACCTTTTTGCTAAGGCAGGTTACCCCAGCGCAGGCGACAATCTCGGCCCTTTCGGGGTCAGGGTTCCTTCTCCTCCCTTTACCGTGGTGCTAGACAAGGGAGGGGGATTTCCTGGCCGTCCTGGGGTCCTGGCCCCTCCTGGGGTTCCAAAGCAAAATCATCCCCCAAGCCCCCTCAGGCATGATGGGGCGCCCTCACCCATCTGGGTGGGGGGACGGCTGCAACACTTTGCTCACGTCTGGAGGCTTCCTGTCTCAGACCGGTGGATTCAGGAGGTAGTGTCCTCCGGTTACAAGATAGAGTTTGCTGCCTGCCCCCCTCCGAGATTCATCAGATCCCGGATTCCTCAGGACCCTGTGTCAGCTCAGGAGCTAGTGCAAGCAGTGCAAGGCCTCCTGGAGCTGGGGGTCATCTGCCAGGTCCCCTTAAGAGAAAAAGGCAAGGGCTTTTATTCCAACCTATTCACAGTACCCAAAAAAGATGGTTCAGTCAGGCCCATCCTGAACAAGTTTGTCAGGGACAGGCGCTTTCGCATGGAAACTGCGCTCTGCCAACAGTTCCCTGCGCCAAGGGGACTTCATGACTTCTGTGGACATCAAAGATGCTTACCTTTATATTCCTGTATTCCCAGGTCATCAAAGGTTCCTCAGGTTCGCTCTGATGGATCAACACTACCAGTTTGTGGCGTTGCCCTTTGGTCTCACTTCAGCTCCCAGGGTGTTCACCAAGGTGCTGGCTGGCGTGATGTCTCTGCTCAGGTATCAGGGCGTCCGCATGCTTCCCTATCTGGACGACATTCTCATCACTTCCCAAGCTCTTCATCAGGCAGAGTTGGATACTCAACTGGTGGTGTCCACTCTGGAGTCATTTGGATAGGTGATCAACCACCCCAAGTCCTCACTGTCCCCTTCCTTGGTAACTCCGTTCCTAGGAATGAATCTGGATACAGTTCAGGCATGGATTTTCCTTCCTCAACAGAAGGTGGACAGTCTGATTACACAGGCTCAGTTCCTCCTATCTTGTCCTCACCCCTCCATCAGGCAGAGGATGCAGCTGGTGGGCCTGATGGTGGCATGCTTCGAAGCGGTCCCTTATGCTCAGTTCTACTTGAGGCCTCTGCAACTTCACCTATTGTCAGTATGGGACAATAGGTGAAGTATGGGGTCTGTGTGCTCTCCCCTCAGGTCAGGAGTTCCCTCTTGTGGTGGATGGACTCAAGGAACCTGTTGGGGGGCAGATCCTTTCTTACCCCTCCCTGGGAGACGGTCACCACGGATGCCAGTCTGCCAGGTTGGGGGGGTTTCTGGAAGTTCCAGGGGAGGTGGGGTCCTCAGGAAGCCCACACACCCATCAATGTCTTGGAACTGGGGCGATCAGGTTAGTGCTGGCTCACTTGACTACTCACCTTCGGGGCCTGCCTGTTCAGGTGCACTCGGACAACCAGACGGCAGTTGCCTACATCAATCATCAGGGAGGGACCCGGAGCAAGGGGGCCCTCCAGGAAGCGTCTCTGATCCTGACTTGGGCGGAGGCCAATGTCCCCTGCATATCAGCTGTGTACATCCCGGGGGTGGAAAATTGCCTGGCGGACTCTCTGAGCAGGGAGAATGGTCCCTATGCAGCAGAGTATTCCAATCCCTGTGTCACCGCTGGGGCCAACCAGATGTGGATCTATTTGCATCCCGTCACAATCACAAGCTTCCAGCCTTTGTCTCCCTGTCCCAGGATCCTCTGGCCTTGACCGTGGATGCTCTAGCAATGTCATGGCAGGACTTTCAGTTCCTGTATGTCTTCCCTCCGTTCCCCCTGCTGGGCAGGGTTTTGCGCAAGATTGCTCTGGAAGAGGTGCCAGCGATTCTGGTGGCCCCCAGGTGGCCAAGAAGAGTGTGGTTCGCAGACGTGGTGCAGCTGGCAGTAGATCAGTACGCTCTGCCCTTGGTGCCAGATCTGATCACTCAGGGCTCTCTACGCCATCCCAATTTATAAACTCTGGCTTTGACGGCCTGGCTGCTGAAACCTCCATCTTGATGGAGAAGGGGCTGTCTTCCTTGGTTGTGGATACTTTGATAAAGGCTAGGAAGAAGTCTTCTTCTTCCATTTATTACAGGGTTTGGCGTGCCTACATTGACTGGTGTGAGTCTAAGTCTCGTCGTGTGTTCTCTATTCCCAGGATCCTGGAGTTCCTGCAGCATGGGTTGGAGATGGGGCTCCAACTCAGTACTCTGAAAAGGCAGGTTTCTGCCCTGGCTGTTTTCTTCCAGAAGTCCTTTGCTCAGCACCCTCTGATCAGGACTTTTTTCCAGGGGGTCACTCATGTGCGCCCCCCACGTAAGCCTATGGTGCCTGTTTGGGATTTGAAATTGGTTTTGTCAGCCTTGCAGGATGCTGCCCTTGCCATTCTTACACTCTTTTTTTGTTTTTCTGGTGGATATCACCTCTGTTAGGCGTGTGTCTGAGTTGGCGGCGCTTTCTATTCAAGCCCCCCTACTATGAGAGGCACCAGGACAAGGTGGTGTTTCGTTTCAAACCAGACTTTCTGCCTAAGGTAGTATCTGCTTTTCATTTGAATCAGGACATTGTTCTCCCTTCTTTGGGCCCTAATCCTAGTAATGCTAAGGAAAGGGTCTTGCATTCTTTGGATGTGGTTAGGTGTCTGAAGTACTATCTGGTGGCTACTGCACCCTTAAGGAAAACTGATGCTCTTTTTGTGGTCCCTTCTGGTCCTAGGAAGGGTTTGGCTCCTGCCAAGTCCACTATCAGCAAATGGATCCGTCAGGCTGTGATTCAGGCCTATTCTGCTAAGGGGAAGAATCCTCCCTTCCGCCTTACTGCTCATTCTACTAGTGCTATTGGTGCCTCTTGGGCTTTTCAGCACCAGGCTTCTGTTGAACAAGTTTGCAAGGCCTCTACTTGGTCTTCTGTTCATACCTTTTCAAAGTTTTACAAGGTTGATGTTAGGGCCTCAGCTGATGCTGCTTTTGGCCGAAAGGTTCTGCAGGCGGCAGTGGTTTAAACTACTTTATGGACACTGCTATTGGATGTCCCACTTGTAAGTAATCTTTCTGGAGCAGGACGTACTGTATACTAAGAATAATACAATTCTGTATACTCATAATACCAATTCTACAGGTGAGTAATCACAGAATTGTATTTTTCACTAACTTGGGTCATGAGACCCAACTATGCAGATAGTTAAAGTGGACCTTCAGCGTGATTTATTGAAAAGCCCAAACCCTTAAAAAAACTATTCTCCAGCATCTAAAATTAATATATTTTAAGTTTTTAGTCACTTATTATTCTTTCTCCCACTGGGCTGCAACTCTGTTCAGGACTTTAGGATACGGGTGCCGCCATCTTGACTCAGAAGCATCACATACTGAGGAGAGGAGAGTGGGATAAAGTACAGGGGGCAGCTTATAGCTGTGCTTTGCTCAGAGAGCAGAGCTGGGGTCAGGAAAAGGTCAGTAATCCCAGAATGCAGAGCAGCACAGTCAGAAGGCACTTCCTGTTTGCAGGCTGCCTGATGTTCCATGAGCCGCCATCTTGGATGTTTAAAGGCTCATAACATGCAGTAGATGCAGGTAGGATGATTTTTAATGTGAGCAATCTGTATGTACAGGGTGTGGGAAACATATAAGATAGACTCTTATTCAGAGTGAAGGACCGCTTTAAAGTGGACCAATACCCAGGATTTTCACTATCCTGGGTGTTGGTCCACTTCCGCGGGGCACCCCGATCGCTGTGTGAAACCCCCCAGAAAGCCCCTAAAATCTTACCTTATCGGCGACGGATAAGCCGTTCACAAACGGCCGTCGCGGTGGCGCGCCCTGCTAGAGGGATGCTCGGGAGGCGGCGGCGGCTTTTCCGTCGCTTGTCTGTCGCCGATAAGGTACGTTTTTAGGGGCTTTCTGGGGGGTTTCACACAGCGGGGCATCCCGATTTTGGATGCCCCGCGGGGAGGGAGCTGATCAGCCCGGGAATCTTATAGATTCCCGGGCCGATCAGGGGTGGGTGTTGGTCCACTTTAAGAAAAAATAAAATATGCTAGATCAGCTCAGTACCTTGAGGACCTCATCAGTGAGTGTTGACCACTGTTGTGTGGTGCAGGACAAACCTACCAGTCCCTGCCATGTTGTGATTTGCGTGGCTTTCTCTTTTTTTTCCAGCTGGTTAGAGGGGAATGCTCCAGTGTATTATGCCAAGGCTGTGGATATTATGGGACCAGGACTGGAACTAGTATGGGAGAAAACTCGGGATGGAGCAGTTTATGCAGCTCAGATCTGTTCAACATATGTCACTTACTTGAAAGAAAATCTGCCCGGGTATCTTCAGTGGGTAAGTGCTCTTCCTATTCATCTTATTTCTGTACCATATTTCTTGGAAACTGTTTCACTTCTTTATCTGACTTAACAACTTGAGAAAACTGTGTCACAGCAGTGACACGGACATTTCTTTATATTCACTTTAAAGTGGACCGACACCCAGGATTTTGACTATCCTGGGTTTTGGTCCACTTCGGCGGGGCACCCCGATCGGGGGTGCCCCGCTGTGTGAAACCCCCCAGAAACCCCAAAAAACTCACCTCTCAACGCTCCCACGTGAACGCCGCAGCCAATCCCCGCCAACGTCCAGGCGGGGATCAGGAACGTCCAAGCCGCTTCCGCCGCCTCCCGCGCGTCACTCTCGGCGCGCGCGCCCCCGCCGGCCATTCACAGAGGGCCGGCGCGGGCGCGCGCACGTCTGGAGGGGCGCGCGGGAGGCGGCGGCGGAAGCGGCGGCGGATCAGGTAAGATGTTTTTGGGGTTTCTGGGGGGTTTCACCCCGCGGGACATCCCGATCTCGGATGTCCCGCGGGGTGGGAGGTGATCGGCCCGGGAATCTTATAGATTTCCGGGCCGATCACCCCTGGGTGTTGGTCCACTTTAAAGTGATTGGCCACCTAAATAAAAAACAACCCCCTGCACTGCATGGCCCCAGTCAGTCTCAGTGGTGCTGCCACGCCCTCTCCATGGACCGCAATGAAGGGGGTGTGGTAATGCCACGGGGGGGGGGGGCATGAGTAAGGCACGTAGTAACTGATTACTAAAGTACAGGCCATGGTGGCACAGGATTCGATCCAGTAATCAGGCTGAGAAACCGAGTCAGACCTTTGGACCTGTGGATCAGCTGTGGGGCACAAACGGTGAGTATTTTTTTTATTTTGGAGGTTAATCACTTGCGGCAAATGCATTCAAGAAGCACTCTGGATTATTAAGTCTCAGCATGGTGTGTGTGATGGCTTGGCTAAATATAGTCAGAGTAGCTTAAACCGAACCTTCAGCATCATTTAATGAAAAGCCCAAACCCTTAAAAAACTATTCCCTAGCATCTTAAATTAATATATTTTAGTGTTTTGTCACTTATTATTCTTTCCCCCACTGGGCTGCAGCTCTGTTAAGGACTCTAGGATACAGGTACTTCCATTTTGCCTCAGAAGCTTCACACATACTTAGGAGAGAAGAGTGGGATAAAGTGCAGGGGGTGGGGTTATAGACAGAGCAGAGCTGAGGTCAGGGAAAGGACAGCAATTCCAGAATGCAGAGCAGCACAGTCAGAAGACACTTCCTGTTTGCAGGCTGCCTGATGCTCCATGAGCCGCCATCTTGGATGTTTAAAGGCTCTTAACATGCAGATGATGCAGGTAGAATGATTTTTAATGTGAGCAATCTGTATGTACAGGTTGGGAAACATATAAGATATGATCTTATTCAGGGGGAAGGTCCGCTTTAAAGCGGAACAAAACCCTGACCTGCCCTGGAGTACAAAAGACCCCCCCTCCTCGCACATGGAAGGTGCAAACCCCTTATAATTATCATTATTAAATGTTATCTGCCCAAGTTGGGGTTGTGTTGAAGCCCTTCTTTAATGGGTTGTCTAGGCATAATTTAGTGCTGCACTTTTTGGTTACACTTTGGGGCCACCAGAGGAAATCCTTCACTTTGCTTAGTGTCATTTTAATGACATGGTAAAGTGTATCAACCAAAAAGTGCAGCACTAAAATATGCCTAGACAACCCATTATAGAAGGGCTTCAACATTAAAAAAAATTACACTAAGCAAACCTTTTGTCTTGCCGTCTAGCATGTATATGCAGCTTAATAGTTCTCCTTTAAAGTGTACCAACACCCAGGATTTTGACTCTCATGGGTTTTGGTCCTTGCTGATCGGGGGTGCCCTGTTGTGTGAACCCCCCCCCCCTCCCCCCCAGGTTGTCGGTCCTACGACTCATTCAATCAGAGCGTTCGGATCCACTCGAGTGTCCAGGAGCCCGTCTAATACGAGCGGCCGAGCGCACTAGTGGCCGCTTCCCCCGGCTACCCTCTAACAGGGAGTGAGCTTGCCTTCCCCGGCCATTCACAAATGCTAGAGGGATAGCGTGGATGTGTCGGACGCGGAAAGAAGGTGAAGGTTTATGGGTGACCCGGAGAGGTTTCACATAGCGGGGCATCCCGATTCTGGATCCCCCAGGAATCTTATAACTGGTTCCTAAAGTAATGTTCTCATGATGATATTAAGGGTTGTACCAGTGTCTTCCACCCGCTACCGACACCAACGCTTTACGTGGAGATGTGATCCCACCACTTTGTCAGGATAATGGCAGCGGGTGGATGAACTGGACCTAGCTCTCCATATCTGGTGATATACACTTTCATTGGCTTGTATTAGCATTTGATGGTTTATGTACCTCAGACACTGGTACACCCCTTAATATCATTATCTTGCACTTTATGCACTAATTCTGCACTTTCTATCTCGCACATGCACTTTCCATTGTGGTATTCCCTAGATAAATAGGGACACTGCTTTACACTTCCTTTTGGACAAGGATTTTTTCCCTTGGTCCCATACATTTCTCTTTTAGCTCTAGGTACCAGTCCATACACCATCAAATAACCGTTTGAATGAATTTTTCTTACATTTAATAACTAGAGCATATACTTTGTATGGTCCAATTTTCTTCCCCGTTCTCATATTTTTAATTGTTTTTAAATTTGTCTTTTGTCTTATTGTAATCATGCTTATGTAAAATTATGTAAAACATTTTTTTTTCTATAATAAACTTGTATTGTACCTAAATCTTATATGCGGCCATTTCCCTTTTTGGCAAGGTTTGGTGGACTTTACTGGTAGTCCATTCACCTCAGTTTTTGTATATAGTAAATTGCCCAATAGGGGTGTCCTTGCCAGCCAGCACCATATATCCTTTAATCACTGGGCAGTGCGGGACTACTTTGTAGAAATTAACCTCCTCCGTAATGTTATTTTTCTCGTGTTTTTTTTTTTTTTTTCGCAGCTGCACGCCCAGATCCCAGAGTCAGTGTTCCAGTATTTACAGTACCTGCAGGAGCTGCTCCTTCATCTGTATCACAATTACCTAGTGCCCGCTGTGGTATATTGCGAGGCGGCATTACAGCGAGCGTGGCAGCAATATGTGGACTCGTGCAAGTAAGTATGTCTACTATTTCCACCAGCCATTTACCGTCAAAATTTTGGTAGAATCCATTTTTAATTGACCTTTCTATATTTTATGTAAGGAGTGGCAGTTATTTTAACCATACTTTGGGGTTGTCAGCTAACCCTTCCACGTTAAAGCAGACCAACTCCGCGGCTAGGGTGTTGTTGGCCGCTGCTAAAATGACAGTATGGGGGGCCATCCTGTATGCTGGTGCCCCCCCTGCACATAAACCCCGCCAGGACGCGGATAAACCTTACCTTAACCTCGCTCACCCGACAGGAATTGAGTGCTGTGGTTGGCCGCATAACGCTTGCGTAGGCAGTGACCACGTCATGATTGCCTGCCCAGCACTCACGTGGGCAGGATGTTGGGTGACTGGAACATCCCTGCCCATGTGAGCGCCCAGCAGCCAATAGCGGCGCTGGATTCCTAGCGGGGGGAGCGAGGGTAAGGTTTACGGTGTCCTGGGGGGTGGGCGCTGCATTCTGTATGCTCTTCTCAAACTGGCAAGAATAAAGAGCAATGCATGCAGTGCCTCACGTAACCGCAAAACGAACACGTTAAGTGACCGTGAAGAAGCGTGCTTTTCATGTGCTTCACTATATGGCAGGCAACCCACAATTAGAAGCGGCAATACTTATACTTTGCATAGTGTGTTCTACTTTTACAGGGAACCCATGGGCAACCTAGCCTCTCACTGATAAGGGATTAAGTAAATATGTTTTTTACAGGACTAGAGACACTTGTATAAGTGAAGGGAATGGAGGATCAATAGTTCAAGACTGAAGCTGTACCATTGGAAAAACTGCTGTCATTCAGCAAAAGGCTATAAAAACTTGTAAACTTCGATTGTTAGCTTAAACATGACTATGGGATTCTACTAGAGAAATCATGTTTTATAATAAAGGCCCCTTTCTGGATCCTCCCACTGCCCTATCTTCAGCAGAAGATCAGCACACAGAAAGGAGAAGGCAGCTTCTGCCCAACTACCTCTCTCTGCTAGAAATAATGACATGTATGTTGCCTTTCTTTCCTTCAAGGAATGTATAAAATACATTCACATATTAATACAGAGGAGTCGGGGAGTCGGAAGTATAAATAACTGAGGAGTCGGAACATTTATCTACCGACTCCACAGCCCTGTTTGTAGCCCAACTCTATGATCTAACTATTGCCTTTGCCTGCTGTATCCCCTTTAATATTCTGTTTTTATATTATCGTTGTTAATCACTACTGAAAATGGTGTTTAAAGTGGACCAAAACCCAGGATTTTGACTTTCCTGGGTCTTGTTTCCCCCCTCCAGGGCACCTCTACGCACAGCCAATATTATTAGCAGCCGGTCAGTGAGTTAAGCCTCAAAAATAGCGTCTCGCCCTCATAACGCAATGCTGTATATCTTCCTCGGCTGTAGGAACTGACAGCGTATTCCAGTGATACGATAATAATTAAAACGCAATGACTTCTGTGCGTCTTGCTTGCCCCTGCCCCGAACTAGTTTCATCATAGAATGACTTGTTCACTTATTATTATTATGTTGACTATTCTTTCTTTCCAGTGGAAAAGTTACGTGGGATTGCACACGGGACCACTTAACTAGCTTCACACAATCTTCATGGACCTTTGTCCAGAACACCACTCTTGCCATCAAGGACTGGGCTATGGCCATGATGTCAAATCACTAGAGGCCTAACGGCTGACTAGACCAGGGACTGATGATATGCAATGACTTCATTTGGCTTCTACTCAATCTGTGGAAGGAGACCACTCGGTGTGATGGGACCAGCGTGAATTTTGGGGATGAGAGAACTTTTGTGGACCTCCTCTGAGTTATTCTAGCGCCTATTTCAGATGTTGCTGCTGTTGAAGGAATATGAAAAAAGAAACCAGTGTGCGTATGTGTGTACCACTTTCTCCTGGCTCTTGGGCTGGTTGTCCTGGAAGTATTTATCGATCTTCTGGTCGCTGTGGATGAGTGTATTTTGGCAATACTGGCTACCATTGTTCCTGTAGACTTTTTTTTGTTTTTGTTTTTTTTTGTTTTTGATTTTTAATGTGAGTTGCCTCTCGGTTTATCAATTCTTCTTTTTTTTCTTGTCTTTGTGTAGTCTTTGTACAAGCTTGTCGTAAAACGTCTGGCACTCTCATCCCATCTCTTATTTGCACAAGCAGAGCTCAGCCTTTGTTTTTAGCCAAATAAATGAATTTGTTTCCTGTGTTGACAGTCAAACTATAAAGCTATGGTGTTTGTCCCATCGGGGACCCACTACTACATCCACCACCCATCAAGGATGTGACCCATTGGTCATTTTATCCAGACTTAATGTCAGACTTGCTTTAATAAAGTCAAACAGTATTTCACAAAATTAAAGGTCTGTGTTGTGGTTAGTAGTTGTCCTTTGTCTACTGTCTTTTTCCTTAAAGAGGACCAAAACCCATTTTGGCTGGACCTAGAGTCTAAAAGACCCCATGGGCTTGCCAGTTCCCTTTCCTGTCGGTCAACACAGCATAGATGCTGTGTGCTTCACACTAAGCAAAAATGGTGGAGGCCACCTATCCTACAAACAAATACAGCCGCACTACCCAAATAAAATCAATAACCCTTTATTAGTTATGGATATACACAAGGTATAGATGCAACTTCACACAAAATACACATTAAAACGCTGGACCGCTGGCTGAGATAATTACTGGCTCTTTAATAGTACATCAACAAGTTCCTTATAAAGAAATGTGCAAAAGTGCAAATTCATGAATAATAAAAAATTATTGTTTACAAAGATGGACAACCAATGTCTGTGCCAAACATGTGGGGCTGGAAAAGACCCACATAAAGTGCGAAGTGGTATGTGCTGTACAATTCTGTACATTTGTTTTTGTACAGCACATACCACTTAGCACTTGTCACTTTATGTGGGTCTTTTCCAGTCCCACATGTTTGGCACAGCATAAATGGCCCTGGGCCCTTCTAAAAGATTCCAGGACCGGCTGCTGGCTTACTCTCCGGGTCATCCCAAATCGGGATGCTCTACTGTGTGAAACCTCCCCCCCCTCCTGACAGATAGCTCTCATTAGACCAGAGCCCGAGGAAGGGGCTTCACGCACACACAGCATGGCATCCTGAATTGGAACAACAGGATGCCTCCCAGGAAAGTCAATTTCCTGTGTTCTGTTACGGCTTAAGCTTCCTTTCTCTAAATAATGCCAAGTGAGCACAAATATAAGAAATAATAAGGTGAAGAAGGGACAATAATGGGACCCACCTGACCTCCTGGGCAGGGGCGTAACTTGAGGGGGTCCAGAAGATCAGGGGGGGCCCCATAATTTTTGCTCCTCTACTTTATCATAGTTGTGCCCCTTGGCATAATTTAGATAAAGGAAGCACTATTTGTCTCTGCTGTTTCAGTCTTAAGTCGTCTAGCTGCATCCATTTGAATTAGAAGTCAGATAAAGTTTACTGTAATATACCCCATTTAATGTTTGCACAGGGGCTCCATCACATTTAGTTATGCCACTGCTCCTGGACCTCGGTGCACTTCCTTAGTTATGCCCCTGATGGGCCCCTAAGTTTGTCACTCTGTGTGCTCTGTCACCTGCCACCCCCACCCCAATAAATGCAAGGCATATAGGGGGAAAAAAGAGGCCTTACCTATCCTTACCAAGCCTGGAGTCAGCACAGCTGCTCACCATGCCTCCTCTTCATCTCTGCACTGGCCATGCCCATGGGGAGCTTCCTTCTTGGGGTGGGCGGAAGTGAGTTTTTTTTTTTTTTCTTTTTATTTGACGCAGCACGGTTGCTTAGCAAAGTACCGCATGCATTGTTGGAGGCTGTCCCAGGACACCGGGTCCACCAGCCCCCTCCCCCGATGATGGCCCTGATTCCAAGAAGTTCATTGGGCTGGAGCCCTACGATTTCTGTTCTGTCATCTCCGTCAGTGTGCTTCCGAGTGTTCCTGCTAACTATACAAATCGTCCATTTGTTTTGCAGTAAAATTGTTAAGTGCGTGGGGGCTTGGGGTGGTTCGTGTGACGGCCACAAGGTAAGATCTTTTTACAGTGGCTAAATATTTTGAAGGGCAACTAATAATGTTTTTCTTAAGGCAGGTCCCCTTTGCTGTGAGAAAATAAGAGAAGCTGTTCTATAACACTGTAATAGCAGTGACTCCTAATGGCCAATCGGCTCTTTTGATAGCTCAGCTGGTAGAGCGGAGGGCTGTAGAAGAGGATTCCTGCAGGAATACTTAGGTCGCTGGTTCGATTCCAGCTCAAAGGAAGCGTTTTTTTTTATTTCTGAGCCTTAAATGTTTGTAGTGTTGCTTCACCTTAAAATGGACCAAACCCCACCTTGGAGTCTATTAGACTCCAGAGCAGAGACACTCTGTGTGAAACCCCCAGGTCGCCCAAAAACTCACCTTCGTTCCCGGTCCAACAGAGCATGTGTGTGAGCAGCAGTCGCATCCCCGCTCTCCCTTTAGCGGGGCGCGTGTCCGCACCAGACATTTCTGAATGGCCAGCACAGCCACGCTCCCTGTTAAAGAGTTTCATGGGATGCATCCACAAGCGCTCTTATTAGGCGAGCTCCTGGATGAAGGGGCTTGAGCGGATCCGAGCGTGCTGATTGGACCAGAGGGCTGCTCATGCGCCTTAGGACCAGGGAAAAGTAAGTGCATTCGGGTGACCTGGGGGGGGTTCTTACAGCAGGGTGCCCGGGGGCAAAGACCAAAGCCCAGGATAGTCAAAATTCTGGGTTTTGGTCAACTTTAAAGTGCTATAGAGTGCCAATGGTAATTGTTACTCCATTGTGTTACATTTTGCACTGTCCTAAACGGTTTTCCTTTTCTCAATTGAAGAAAAAATGGTATAGATATCGAGGTTTACAGTTTGACCTCTTGATTTCTATTCTGAAGCAAGTGGGTGTGGCCCATGGATCTGTGATGCTGCATAATAATCAGCATAAAAAACATAATGGATGGGGTCTGTAAGATTCCCAGTATACCCTGGCTGTGCTTCTCCCCACTCTCCCTGTTGCTAGGTGACATTAGAGCCTAGACCAGCACTCGAAGACACACGTGTGCACCCCCAGAGTGCATACACGCACTCTTAAACGGGTATGTGCACACTCCCAAACGCGCTTGTGCGCTTTCCCAAAGACTTTAAGGCCTAGGCGCCAGAGCAAGTGCAAGGGATTTTGAGCTGCTGGGGATGTGTACAGCACAAACAGAGCAGTTTGCCAAACAGCTCTGATTGGACGAGAGCCTGCGCATGTGCCGTAAGACTAGGCAATCTGAGGGTTTTACAACAGGGCATTGAAAATCAGGATGTTCCCAGGGCAGGGAAGACATCCTGGGTTTTGTTCTGATTTAGCCCTTTTAGTGCCAACTATGTGAGTCTCATGTAGCTGCCTCTTCAGCAGTTAAGTGCCAGCTCACCTCCACGTGGGATCTATTGGTGCAAATACAATCTTAATTATTGGTTGAAGAACACTTAAATAGATGATCAAAACTTAAAAATGGGAAGATCTTTTTTGGGGTTCAGATTCCACGGTGCAGTCCTCACAAAAGCTTCCTGCAAGCTGAAACGTTGAGGGTTTTTGACTTCTGTATCCACCTGGTGCCTAAGCCTGTTCTTATTATCTTGAAGCTCTGTATCTGTGGATGCGCTGCATAACACTAGGATGGTATGATAGACGGTCTAACATTACTGTTATGGGCAAATGCTTATATACAAAGTGACTTTCTTTATGTTATTATCCACTCTGTGTTGACAACTACCTAACAGTATAAGTTATGGATGACTGCTTTTAATCATGCCAAGTGTTGCACCAGATCTAAGTGGTCCATATTCTGTTTTATGTGATTTATATCATGTTATATGTAATGGGGTCAGTGAATGGCCAATCTTCAGATGATAAGGGCTCCGTTGAGCATCAGTTTAGCATGAGCCCTTACTTGGTTTTCAATCTGACTTTAAAGCCTCGGGCAGGTTTTCACTTAAGCTTCTTCTTGTGTAAAAGGTTTCAATGTTTGTATAATTGCATAACTTGTATGTTTCCTTTTATGAAGCATCATGCCAGGGACCCTGACAGGACCCTGATCAGGGTCATGCCAGAGTGGTATTCTGAGTCTCTATTTTGGCATGCTTTTCCAGCAGCCTGACTGGCAAGTGCTCTATGGTCCAAGAGTGGTATGAGGCTGTTTTGGCGTGGCTGGCAGGAGGGTGCATAAGCTCTGTTTCGGTGTGCTTGGCATGAGGGTGCTTATGCAGCCCCTGCCCAACAGCCTGACTGGCAGGTGCTCTATGGCTAAGGGTGTCTTAAGCATAAAAGAGATTGCACTGGCCGGGAACCAAACCCGGGCCTCCCGCGTGGCAGGCGAGAATTCTACCACTGAACCACCAATGCTTTGCTGGCTGTGACCCCGTCGTCTACCGTTCTACAAGTCTTTATCCCATAGGCATGTTTATTAGTAGCTATTTGGCCCATTTTGCAACACTCTTTTTTTCTTTCCAATTGCTGTTCTTGTGCTGACATGCTATAAAACTGGACACTTAGACCGGCATAAGCCTTAGGGCTATGGGAACCTTGCTGGTCCTTAGTCTTGGGGCTGCCTTCCACAGGCCCAAGATAGGGTTTTGCCCTCTGTTTGTTATTATTGCATAACTTGTAAGTTTCCTTTTATGAAGTATCATGCCAGGGACCCTGACTGCACCCTGATCAGGGTCATGCCAGAGTGGTATTCTGAGTCTCTATTTTGGCATGCTTTTCCAGCAGCCTGACTGGCAAGTGCTCTATGGTCCAAGAGTGGTATTATGAGGCTGTTTTGGTGTGCCTGGCATGAGGGTGCATAAGCTCTGTTTTGGTGTTTTTGGCATGAGGGTGCTTAAGCAGCCCCTGCCCAATAGCCTGAGTGGCAAGTGCTCTATGGCTAAGGGTGTCTTAAGCATAAAAGAGGTTGTTACCACATATACCCAAAAACGGGGGGTCCCACACACCCACCCAACCCCAACCCTAACACAGAAGCACCACTAGGCAATAATAGTTATACAAATAATTATCAAATTTATTATTACATATAACTACCTACATTGTATGCACACTACCATATGACAATTTTAAAAACATATTAAAAAAAAAACAAACTAACATCGAGGAGGGGGCACAAAAAGGAGAGGAGGGCCGATATGACCCAATGACAACGCTGCTGTAAATTCTAATAACAAGCCTTAACTATACTAATAACCAATGATACATGTGTACAGCATCCAAAAAAAGTAATGCAATTAGTGCTTCACTATAAGTAATAATACTAAATAAAATCCTAATATATCTATCACCATAACAATAACGTGAAGACTCAATTAAACACTAAAACACACTGCCTAACTACACAAAGGTGAGGACTCACCAGGAGGAAAATATGCCAACAAGGAAAATTAAATGACACCAATATAAACAAAGCAGGCTCACATAGACGGACCCACCCTGCCCTCCCCACCCCTCCCCTCCCCTCCCCACCACTCCCCTCCCCACCACTCCTCACCACTAACGCGTTTTGTGACGTCACGGCGTCACTTTCTCAAGGTGCGTGAGGAGTCCCTACCCCTAGCACCCCTATTTGTACTCACCGCACCCGCGCTCCCCCGCAGGCAAGAGCAGCTGGCAGCAATCAAAACCGCCTGCGCACTCCGGCCGGAAGTGCGCAGGCGGAAATTACGTGGACTGAGGGCAGTGAGGCCGGGGCGGAAATGCCTCCAGCCCACACCGAAGTCACCCCAGAACACGCATGCGCAGTGCATACTGGACTGACGGCGCGACTGCTCCTGTCCAGAGCAGCAGCGGAGCCAGGCAAGGTGAGTAGATGGCGGGGAGCCAGAGGTACAAGGAAAAGAAACAATGCAAAACATACAAAGAAGCAACTTGACAACAACTAATTATAAAACAATGTACTCTGCATTAAATTCTATAATATATTTCTACAAAAATAATAATTTATACATACAAATGCACTTATATATTCTGCCACAAAAACTAATAATAATCCACCACTACGCTGTGTTATATACAAAATGAGGATTGGAACTTAGGCAATACCCGGAGTCCCCTATCTAAAGCATGCCTCCATAGATCACTATGCCTTAGAGGTACATTTCTTATCACTATTATGTCCTACATATGTGAGCATTTCCTAATACTTCATGATGAACCCACAAGGGCTCCATAATCACACAGTGAGAATAATACTCACACTGCCATCTAATGGTCCAATAACAAAAGGAAAACAGAGGGACAAGGGAAAAAAAAACAAAAAAAAAAACGGGGGGGGGGGGGGTTGTGTTTTAGGACGGGGGAATAAAGCACCCCCAAAGAAGAGAGAGAGGGGGGAGGGGGAGAGAGAAGAGAGGGGCTATGAACAAGATGGAAAACCAAAAGATAAAGGGAAATGGAACAAAGCAAAACAAAACAAAACACTCCACATTCTGGCATCCATCTTGTCCAATGAGCTTGTTACTTCTTTCTCCCACACTCAATTAGAGATATATCACTCTTTTTCTTCAGTGGCTCCATTCTTTTCCTCTTCCCAGCATTCCTTAATAACTCCCATCACATGATCTTCCATATTCTTCTCTCCTCTCTTGGACCAACCTTCACGACACACCCAGACAACGTGACTAGTGCAACTAAAAATATAAACTAAACAACAAAACTCAGTGATAAAATATTAATTCAATGTGGTACAAAAGGTGAAATAAAACTCTGTGAGTGCACAGGTGTGTGAACAACTGCCCCCCAAAGAATTCCAAATCTCCACTTAAAAGTTTGACCATCTGGCCCACCTCAAAAATGCCACCATTGTGAACCCACCTAAACAGGATTGTTGTACACAAGCGAAACTGAAGGACCAACCACCCGAAACCAGCCTGAGGGGCCCCTGAGGGAGAATACCTAATACCCCCCCACCTATCCACACTCTCACCCACCCAAACCCCCATACCCTAATGAAACCCAATGATAACTAAGTTAATCCCCCAAAAAGGGGGTGAATGCTAGATCTTCGTTAAGACCAAAGGGGGCCTGAGAACTGAGATTAAAAATCCAGCGCAGTTAATGTTGCTGTAGCAACCTTTTTACATCTCCTCCCCGTGGTCCTAAATTAACCTTCTCAATCCCAGTTACGGTGAGTGTACTGTAATCACTATTGTGAAAGTGCAAAAAATGCAGAGCCACCGGGGGGACCATTTTACCAAGCCGTACATTCCTTTCTGCCAGGCGTATATAGGATATGTGCCCCTGTATTCTGGCTTTGAGGCTGTTTTTGGTTTCCCCCACATATAATTTGGGGCAACTGCATTTCAGCACGTACACCACTCCCACCGTTTTACAATTAACAAATTGGCGAATATGAAAGATCTTGCACCGTATGAGACCATGAGAGATTTTGCACCGTCTTGTCCTTGGTCATAAATGGGCAGATGGAACAACCACCACATGGGTGGTTCCCAACTATGCTGTTTTGGTCACGCAACCAATTTGGTACAGGAGCAAAGTGACTAGAGCAGACTCTATCCCGTATGTTTGGGGCTCTCTGTGCCGTCATTCGTGGGCCACCCCGAACCCACCTTGCCAAAAGAGGATCAGTCTTAAGTATATGCCAGTTATTATACAATATTCGTCATAAATGATGCCACTGGTTATTAAAAGGGGTAATGTATCTTACCTGAGGTCTATCCCGCTTTCTTTTTTTAGGGACAAGGAGATTCGATCGGGGAGTATCCTTTGCCCGTAGAAAGGCCCTCTGGACCACGTCTTTAGGGTATCCCCTCCTCGTCAATCGGCCTGTTAAATCATTCGCCTGACGCAGAAACTCCTCTTCCTCCGAGCAGTTCCTACGAATCCTAAGAATATGCCCAATAGGAATCCCCCGTTTCAAATTAGCGGGGTTGAAACTGCTGTAATGCAGCAGCGATTTTACAGATGTTTCTTTCCGGTACAAGCCAGTGCAGATGGAGCCATCTTCCTTAATAGACACGGTTAGATCCAGAAAGGTCACCTGTTTGGCTGGGGACTGGGCCGTAAGAAAGAGGTTAAGTTCATTAGAGTTAAGATGATCCACAAACTGCTCAAATTGTCTAACCGTGCCGGTGGAACCCAAGGTTGTCCTCATGGAAAACCACTTCTCTTTCCCACCACCCCAGGAACAAATTGGCTACCGAAGGGGCACAGCGGGCTCCCATTGCCACACCGCATATTTGCCGGTAAAAATAACCATCAAAGGTGAAAAAGTTATGGGACAAAACAAAATCTAATAAGGTCACAATGAATTCCTGTGGGGTGTGGGGGTCAGTTCCACTCATCCCGAGAAAATACCGGCACGTGCGGATGGCATGCTCATGTGTAATGCTGGTGTAAAGCGCCTCTACATCCAGGGTGGCGAGCAACACATCCTCAGAGACCCAAATGGACTCTAAATTGTTCAAGAGGTCCGCCGAGTCCCTGACATAGGAGTCCAGGGCAGCAACGTGTGGCTGTAGAAACCGATCCACAAAAATGCAAGCCTTCTCTGTTAGTCCCCCAATGCCCACCACAATAGGTCTACCGGGGGGGGGGCATCAGGGGTTTTTATGAATCTTGGGGAGCATGTAAAAAGTTGCCACCACGGGGAACTCCACCGTCAGAAACCCACGCGTCCCTGAGTTGATAATTTGATTGGACCAGGCTTCCTCTATAAGGGCATCATATTCCTGTTTGTACATCTTTAGTGGATTTTCTGTCAGTTTCTCATAATTGGAGGTATTCTGCAGCTGTCTCAGGGCCTCCGCGCGATAAAAATCTCGCGACATGACGACAATGTTGCCGCCCTTGTCAGCCTCTTTGATAATAATGTCTGTACGCGCGCGGAGGCCTGAGACAGCCGTAGACTCCTCCACTGACAGATTGGCCGTGCCCGAAACAGCCGGGAGCCTCTGGATCTGTTCGCTGACCACCCGGAAAAAGGTATGAACCGCCGGGCTAATGGCCCACGGTGGCATATACTTGGAGGGTTTCCTGAACCCCAACGAATTTCTCACCTCCATGTCTTGTTCATCTAACAAGGCTGTAAGATTGTCCATTGCTTCCCCTTCCTGCCACGTCCAAGTTGGTGCCGATTCTAATGGGGATTCATACTGTTTTTTCAGCAACAACCTTCTACAAAAAATATATAGATCTTTAATTGCCACAAAATGGTCAAGCTTATGTTGAGGTACAAAAGTTAGGCCCCTTTGCAATACTGACATTTCCATGGGGGTAAGGACAACATCAGAGATATTAACAATGGTGAGTTCCTGGTAATGGCTACTTGTTTCCTCATGATCATCCAATCGGGCATGTGAGGAGTGTGGGGATTCAGTGTTTAAGGGCTGGGCCCGTCCTGAGCCGCTTTGATGTTGAGGAACGCAGCCTGCGATGCTCCCATCGTCCGGCTGGTGTATCTATGTCGGCTCTTCCCCCACCCCGGCGAGTCCTCCTGCCCTTCCTTCCCCTAAAAAATGAGGACGTGTATGGATACTATCCTCTGAGGATCTGCTGGAAATAGACACTCTTCTACTGGGCGGCCTGCTGTCTCTTTCTTGCCGTCTTCGCCAATTACCCTTATGGGACCATTTATAAACACGTCCTACCACAAAATCATTCCTATCCCTATTCAGTTTTTCCATTTTGTTGCTAATGACATTATCCTCTATTCTTTTAAGATCACCATCCAATGTCTCCTGTAGCTTATCAATTTCTTCCTGTACTGCTTCCTTTGGTAAGCTATCATATAAGCCTCTAAGTACTTCCTTTGTTTTAACCAAGGCTAGCTTATCTAGATTTATGAGTTCATCCATAAGACCCTGGGCACATTTATTGAGGTGAGCTTCCCATCTTTGCTTAGTCTCTTCCGAGACTTCCCAAGCGGGAAAAATTTGCACCCTCAAGCCCCTGGGAATTAGGGACTGCTCCCTATACATTTCCAAACTTTGGACATTCCACCAAAGTTTGGTATATCTGAAATGCTCTTTTTTAATTTGATGGAAAATCTCTCTTAATGCTGGGGATCGAGAACTTGTGAGAGGGTCTTCCCTCTGAGTTCTCCATTCTTTGAGCCTAGAGTTCCAATCCGCTTCTTTTCTTTCCCAATCATGTGGCATGGTGTTGTGCAGGTCTAAAGAGTGCAACCTAGCCCTAAAAGTGGACTAAGTTATACACGTGGGTAAGATATGGGAAAAAAGAAGACCGCACCAACAAAATATAAAGGTGTGCTAAACTGTGCAGGGTGTACAGAAAAACTGTTACCACATATACCCAAAAACAGGGGGTCCCACACACCCACCCAACCCTAACACAGAAGCACCACTAGGCAATAATAGTTATACAAAAAATGATCAAATTTATTATTACATATACTACATTAAATACACACTACCATTTGACAATTTTAAAAACATATTAAAAAACATGTAAGACAAACTAACATCGAGAAGGGGGCACAAAAAGGAGAGGGGGGGGGGGCCGATATGACCCAATGACAACGCTGCTGTAAATTCTAATAACAAGCCTTAACTATACTAATAACCAATGATACATGTGTACAGCATCCAAAAAAAGTAATGCAATTGGTGCTTCACTATAAGTAATAATACTAAATAAAATCCTTATATATCTATCACCATAAGAATAACGTGAAGACTCAAATAAACACACTGGCAGGTGCTCTATGGCTAAGGGTGTCTTAAGCATAAAATAGGGTGCATTGGCCGGGAACTGAATACGGACCTCCCGCGTGGCAGGCGAGAATTCTACCACTGAACCACCAATGCTTTGCTGGCTGTGACCTCGTTGTCTACCTTTCTACAAGTCTTTATCCCATAGGAATGTTTATTAGTAGCTATTTGGCCCATTTTGCAACACTGGAAGGCAGCCCCAAGACTAAGGACCAGCAAGGTTCCCATAGCCCGGGTTTGATTCCCGGCCAATGCAACCTCTTTTTTGCTTAAGACACCCTTAGCCATAGAGCACCTGCCAGTCAGGCTGTTGGGCAGGGGCTGCATAAGCACCCTCATGCCAAGCACACCGAAACAGAGCTTATGCACCCTCATGCGAGGCACACCAAAACAGCCTCATAATACCACTCTTGGACCATAGAGCACTTGCCAGTCAGGCTGCTGGAAAAGCATGCCAAAATAGAGACTCAGAATACCACTCTGGCATGACCCTGATCAGGGTGCTGTCAGGGTCCCTGGCATGATGCTTCATAAAAGGAAACTTACAAGTTATGCAATAATAACAAACAGAGGGCAAAACCCTATCTTGGGCCTGTGGAAGGCAGCCCCAAGACTAAGGACCAGCAAGGTTCCCATAGCCCTAAGGCTTATGCCGTAATAACAGAGGGCAAAACCCTATCTTGGGCCTGTGGAAGGCAGCCCCAAGACTAAGGACCAGCAAGGTTCCCATAGCCCTAAGGCTTATGCCGGTCTAAGTGTCCAGTTTTATAGCATGGCAGCACAAGAACAGCAATTGGAAAGCAAAAAGAGTGTTGCAAAATGGGCCAAATAGCTACTAATAAACATGCCTATGAGATAAAGACTTGTAGAGCGGTAGACAATGTGGCAGCCAGCAAAGCATTGGTGGTTCAGTGGTAGAATTCTCGCCTGCCACGCGGGAGGCCCGGGTTCGATTCCCGGCCAATGCAACCTCTTTTATGCTTAAGACACCCTTAGCCATAGAGCACCTGCCAGTCAGGCTGTTGGGCAGGGGCTGCATGAGCACCCTCATGCCAAGCACACTGAAACAGAGCTTATGCACCCTCATGCCAGGCACACCAAATAGCGTTGTAATACCACTCTTGGACCATAGAGCACTTGCCAGTCAGGCTGCTGGAAGAACATGCCAAAATAGAGACTCAGAATACCACTCTGGCATGACCCTGATCAGGGTGCTTTCAGGGTCCCTGGCATGATGCTTCATAAAAGGAAACTTACAAGTTATGCAATAATACCAAACAGAGGGCAAAACCCTATCTTGGGCCTGTGGAAGGCAGCCCCAAGACTAAGGACCAGCAAGGTTCCCATAGCCCTAAGGCTTATGCCGGTCTAAGTGTCCAGTTTTATAGCATGGCAGCACAAGAACATCAATTGGAAAGCAAAAAGAGTGTTGCAAAATGGGCCAAATAGCTACTAATAAACATGCCTTTGGGATAAAGACTTGTAGAACGGTAGATGACGACGTGGCAGCCAGCAAAGCATTGGTGGTTCAGTGGTAGAATTCTCGCCTGCCGCCCGGGTTCGATTCCCGGCCAATGCAATCTCTTTTTTGCTTAAGACACCCTTAGCCATAGAGCACCTGCCAGTCAGGCTGTTGGACAGGGGCTGCATAAGCACCCTCATGCCAAGCACACCGAAACAGAGCTTATGCACCCTCATGCCAGGCACACCAAACAGCCTTGTAATACCACTCTTGGACCATAGAGCACTTGCCAGTCAGGCTGCTGGAAAAGCATGCCAAAATAGAGACTCAGAATACCACTCTGGCATGACCCTGATCAGGGTGCTGTCAGGGTCCCTGGCATGATGCTTCATAAAAGGAAACTTACAAGTTATGCAATAATACCAAACAGAGGGCAAAACCCTATCTTGGGCCTGTGGAAGGCAGCCCCAAGACTAAGGACCAGCAAGGTTCCCATAGCCCTAAGGCTTATGCCGTAATAACAGAGGGCAAAACCCTATCTTGGGCCTGTGGAAGGCAGCCCCAAGACTAAGGACCAGCAAGGTTCCCATAGCCCTAAGGCTTATGCCAGTCTAAGTGTCCAGTTTTATAGCATGGCAGCACAAGAACAGCAATTGGAAAGCAAAAAGAGTGTTGCAAAATGGGCCAAATAGCTACTAATAAACATGCCTATGGGATAAAGACTTGTAGAACGGTAGACGACAAGGTGGCAGCCAGCAAAGCATTGGTGGTTCAGTGGTAGAATTCTTGCCTGCCACGCGGGAGGCCCGTGTTCGATTCCCGCCCAATGCAACCTCTTTTATGCTTAAGACACCCTTAGCCATAGAGCACCTGCCAGTCAGGCTGTTGGGCAGGGGCTGCATAAGCACCCTCATGCCAAGCACACCGAAACAGAGCTTATGCACCCTTATGCCAGGCACACCAAAACAGCCTCATAATACCACTCTTGGACCATAGAGCACTTGCCAGTCAGGCTGCTGGAAAAGCATGCCAAAATAGAGACTCAGAATACCACTCTGGCATGACCCTGATCAGGGTGCTGTCAGGGTCCCTGGCATGATGCTTCATAAAAGGAGACTTACAAGTTATGCAATAATACCAAACAGAGGGCAAACCCCTATCTTGGGCCTGTGGAAGGCAGCCCCAAGACTAAGGACCAGCAAGGTTCCCATAGCCCTAAGGCTTATGCCAGTCTAAGTGTCCAGTTTTATAGCATGGCAGCACAAGAACAGCAATTGGAAAGCAAAAAGAGTGTAGCAAAATGGGCCAAATAGCTACTAAAAAACATGCCTTTGGGATAAAGGCTTGTAGAATGGTAGACGAAAATGTGGCAGCCAGCAAAGCATTGGTGGTTCAGTGGTAGAATTCTCGCCTGCCACGCGGGAGGCCCGGGTTCGATTCCCGGCCAATGCAACCTCTTTTATGCTTAAGACACCCTTAGCCATAGAGCAGTTGCCAGTCAGGCTGTTGGGCTGGGGCTGCATGAGCAAGCACACTGAAACAGAGCTTATGCACCCTCATGCCAGGCACACCAAACAGCCTTGTAATACCACTCTTGGACCATAGAGCACTTGCCAGTCAGGCTGCTGGAAAAGCATGCCAAAATAGAGACTCAGAATACCACTCTGGCATGACCCTGATCAGGGTGCTGTCAGGGTCCCTGGCATGATGCTTCATAAAAGGAAACTTACAAGTTATGCAATAATACCAAACAGAGGGCAAAACCCTATCTTGGGCCTGTGGAAGGCAGCCCCAAGACTAAGGACCAGCAAGGTTCCCATAGCCCTAAGGCTTATGCCGTAATAACAGAGGGCAAAACCCTATCTTGGGCCTGTGGAAGGCAGCCCCAAGACTAAGGACCAGCAAGGTTCCCATAGCCCTAAGGCTTATGCCAGTCTAAGTGTCCAGTTTTATAGCATGGCAGCACAAGAACAGCAATTGGAAAGCAAAAAGAGTGTTGCAAAATGGGCCAAATAGCTACTAATAAACATGCCTATGGGATAAAGACTTGTAGAACGGTAGACGACGAGGTGGCAGCCAGCAAAGCATTGGTGGTTCAGTGGTAGAATTCTTGCCTGCCACGCGGGAGGCCCGTGTTCGATTCCCGGCCAATGCAACCTCTTTTATGCTTAAGACACCCTTAGCCATAGAGCACCTGCCAGTCAGGCTGTTGGGCAGGGGCTGCATAAGCACCCTCATGCCAAGCACACCGAAACAGAGCTTATGCACCCTCATGCCAGGCACACCAAACAGCCTTGTAATACCACTCTTGGACCATAGAGCACTTGCCAGTCAGGCTGCTGGAAAAGCATGCCAAAATAGAGACTCAGAATACCACTCTGGCATGACCCTGATCAGGGTGCTGTCAGGGGCCCTGGCATGATGCTTCATAAAAGGAAACTTACAAGTTATGCAATAATACCAAACGGAGGGCAAAACCCTATCTTGGGCCTGTGGAAGGCAGCCCCAAGACTAAGGACCAGCAAGGTTCCCATAGCCCTAAGGCTTATGCCGTAATAACAGAGGGCAAAACCCTATCTTGGGCCTGTGGAAGGCAGCCCCAAGACTAAGGACCAGCAAGGTTCCCATAGCCCTAAGGCTTATGCCGGTCTAAGTGTCCAGTTTTATAGCATGGCAGCACAAGAACAGCAATTGGAAAGCAAAAAGAGTGTTGCAAAATGGGACAAATTGCTACTGATAAACATGCCTATGGGATAAAGACTTGTAGAACGGTAGACGACGATTTGGCAGCCAGCAACGCATTGGTGGTTCAGTGGTAGAATTCTCGCCTGCCACGCGGGAGGCCCGGGTTAGATTCCCGGCCAATGCAACCTCTTTTATGCTTAAGACACCCTTAGCCATAGAGCACCTGCCAGTCAGGCTGTTGGGCAGGGGCTGCATAAGCACCCTCATGCCAAGCACACCGAAACAGAGCTTATGCACCCTCATGCCAGGCACACCAAACAGCCTTGTAATACCACTCTTGGACCATAGAGCACTTGCCAGTCAGGCTGCTGGAAAAGCATGCCAAAATAGAGACTCAGAATACCACTCTGGCATGACCCTGATCAGGGTGCTGTCAGGGTCCCTGGCATGATGCTTCATAAAAGGAAACTTACAAGTTATGCAATAATAACAAACAGAGGGCAAAACCCTATCTTGGGCCTGTGGAAGGCAGCCCCAAGGCTAAGGACCAGCAAGGTTCCCATAGCCCTAAGGCTTATGCCGTAATAACAGAGGGCAAAACCCTATCTTGGGCCTGTGGAAGGCAGCCCCAAGACTAAGGACCAGCAAGGTTCCCATAGCCCTAAGGCTTATGCCGGTCTAAGTGTCCAGTTTTATAGCATGGCAGCACAAGAACAGCAATTGGAAAGCAAAAAGAGTGTTGCAAAATGTGCCAAATAGCTACTAATAAACATGCCTATGGGATAAAGACTTGTAGAACGGTAGACGACGACGTGGCAGCCAGCAAAGCATTGGTGGTTCAGTGGTAGAATTCTCGCCTGCCACGCGGGAGGCCCGGGTTCGATTCCCGGCCAATGCAACCTCTTTTATGCTTAAGACACCCTTAGCCATAGAGCACCTGCCAGTCAGGCTGTTGGGCAGGGGCTGCATAAGCACCCTCATACCAAACACACTGAAACAGAGCTTATGCACCCTCATGCCAGGCACACCAAAACAGCCTCATAATACCACTCTTGGACCATAGAGCACTTGCCAGTCAGACTGCTGGAAAAGCATGCCAAAATAGAGACTCAGAATACCACTCTGGCATGACCCTGATCAGGGTGCTGTCAGGGTCCCTGGCATGATGCTTCATAAAAGGAAACTTACAAGTTATGCAATAATACCAAACAGAGGGCAAACCCCTATCTTGGGCCTGTGGAAGGCAGCCCCAAGACTAAGGACCAGCAAGGTTCCCATAGCCCTAAGGCTTATGCCGGTCAAAGTGTCCAGTTTTATAGCATGGCAGCACAAGAACAGCAATTGGAAAGCAAAAAGAGTGTTGCAAAATGGGCCAAATAGCTACTAATAAACATGCCTTTGGGATAAAGACTTGTTAGAATGGTAGACGACGACGTTGCAGCCAGCAAAGCATTGGTGGTTCAGTGGTAGAATTCTCGCCTGCCACGCGGGAGGCCCGGGTTCGATTCCCGGCCAATGCAACCTCTTTTATGCTTAAGACACCCTTAGCCATAGAGCACCTGCCAGTCAGGCTGTTGGGCAGGGGCTGCATAAGCACCCTCATGCCAAGCACACCGAAACAGAGCTTATGCACCCTCATGCCAGGCACACCAAACAGCCTTGTAATACCACTCTTGGACCATAGAGCACTTGCCAGTCAGGCTGCTGGTAAAGCATGCCAAAATAGAGACTCAGAATACCACTCTGGCATGACCCTGGTCAGGGTGCTGTCAGGGTCCCTGGCATGATGCTTCATAAAAGGAAACTTACAAGTTATGCAATAATACCAAACAGAGGGCAAAACCCTATCTTGGGCCTGTGGAAGGCAGCCCCAAGACTAAGGACCAGCAAGGTTCCCATAGCCCTAAGGCTTATGCCGGTCTAAGTGTCCAGTTTTATAGCATGGCAGCACAAGAACAGCAATTGGAAAGCAAAAAGAGTGTTGCAAAATGGGCCAAATAGCTACTAATAAACATGCCTATGGGATAAAGACTTGTAGAACGGTAGACGAAGTTGTGGCAGGCAGCAAAGCATTGGTGGTTCAGTGGTAGAATTCTCGCCTGCCACGCGGGAGGCCCGGGTTCGATTCCCGGCCAATGCAACCTCTTTTATGCTTAAGACACCCTTAGCCATAGAGCACCTGCCAGTCAGGCTGTTGGGCAGGGGCTGCATAAGCACCCTCATGCCAAGCACACCGAAACAGAGCTTATGCACCCTCATGCCAGGCACACCAAAACAGCCTCATAATATCACTCTTGGACCATAGAGCACTTGCCAGTCAGGCTGCTGGTAAAGCATGCCAAAATAGAGACTCAGAATACCACTCTGGCATGACCCTGATCAGGGTGCTGTCAGGGTCCCTGGCATGATGCTTCATAAAAGGAAACTTACAAGTTATGCAATAATACCAAACAGAGGGCAAAACCCTATCTTGGGCCTGTGGAAGGCAGCCCCAAGACTAAGGACCAGCAAGGTTCCCATAGCCCTAAGGCTTATGCCGGTCTAAGTGTCCAGTTTTATAGCATGGCAGCACAAGAACAGCAATTGGAAAGCAAAAAGAGTGTTGCAAAATGGGCCAAATAGCTACTAATAAACATGCCTATGGGATAAAGACTTGTAGAACGGTAGACGAAGTCGTGGCAGGCAGCAAAGCATTGGTGTTTCAGTGGTAGAATTCTCGCCTGCCACGCGGGAGGCCCGGGTTCGATTCCCGGCCAATGCAACCTCTTTTATGCTTAAGACACCCTTAGCCATAGAGCTGGCTAAGGCAGCCCCAAGACTAAGGACCAGCAAGGTTCCCATAGCCCTAAGGCTTATGCCGGTCTAAGTGTCCAGTTTTATAGCATGGCAGCACAAGAACAGCAATTGGAAAGCAAAAAGAGTGTTGCAAAATGGGCCAAATAGCTACTAATAAACATGCCTATGGGATAAAGACTTGTAGAACGGTAGACGAAGTTGTGGCAGGCAGCAAAGCATTGGTGGTTCAGTGGTAGAATTCTCGCCTGCCACGCGGGAGGCCCGGGTTCGATTCCCGGCCAATGCAACCTCTTTTATGCTTAAGACACCCTTAGCCATAGAGCACCTGCCAGTCAGGCTGTTGGGCAGGGGCTGCATAAGCACCCTCATGCCAAGCACACCGAAACAGAGCTTATGCACCCTCATGCCAGGCACACCAAAACAGCCTCATAATATCACTCTTGGACCATAGAGCACTTGCCAGTCAGGCTGCTGGTAAAGCATGCCAAAATAGAGACTCAGAATACCACTCTGGCATGACCCTGATCAGGGTGCTGTCAGGGTCCCTGGCATGATGCTTCATAAAAGGAAACTTACAAGTTATGCAATAATACCAAACAGAGGGCAAAACCCTATCTTGGGCCTGTGGAAGGCAGCCCCAAGACTAAGGACCAGCAAGGTTCCCATAGCCCTAAGGCTTATGCCGGTCTAAGTGTCCAGTTTTATAGCATGGCAGCACAAGAACAGCAATTGGAAAACAAAAAGAGTGTTGCAAAATGGGCCAAATAGCTACTAATAACCATGCCTATGGGATAAAGACTTGTAGAACGGTAGACGAAGTCGTGGCAGGCAGCAAAGCATTGGTGGTTCAGTGGTAGAATTCTCGCCTGCCACGCGGGAGGCCCGGGTTCGATTCCCGGCCAATGCAACCTCTTTTATGCTTAAGACACCCTTAGCCATAGAGCACCTGCCAGTCAGGCTGTTGGGCAGGGGCTGCATAAGCACCCTCATGCCAAGCACACCGAAACAGAGCTTATGCACCCTCATGCCAGGCACACCAAACAGCCTTGTAATACCACTCTTGGACCATAGAGCACTTGCCAGTCAGGCTGCTGGTAAAGCATGCCAAAATAGAGACTCAGAATACCACTCTGGCATGACCCTGATCAGGGTGCTGTCAGGGTCCCTGGCATGATGCTTCATAAAAGGAAACTTACAAGTTATGCAATAATACCAAACAGAGGGCAAAACCCTATCTTGGGCCTGTGGAAGGCAGCCCCAAGACTAGGGACCAGCAAGGTTCCCATAGCCCTAAGGCTTATGCCGGTCAAAGTGTCCAGTTTTATAGCATGGCAGCACAAGAACAGCAATTGGAAAGCAAAAAGAGTGTTGCAAAATGTGCCAAATAGCTACTTATAAACATGCCTATGGGATAAAGACTTGTTAGAATGGTAGACGACGACGTGGCAGCCAGCAAAGCATTGGTGGTTTAGTGGTAGAATTCTCGCCTGCCACGCGTTAGGCCCGGGTTCGATTCCCGGCCAATGCAACCTCTTTTATGCTTAAGACACCCTTAGCCATAGAGCACCTGCCAGTCAGGCTGTTGGGCAGGGGCTGCATAAGCACCCTCATGCCAAGCACACCGAAACAGAGCTTATGCACCCTCATGCCAGGCACACCAAACAGCCTTGTAATACCACTCTTGGACCATAGAGCACTTTCCAGTCAGGCTGCTGGTAAAGCATGCCAAAATAGAGACTCAGAATACCACTCTGGCATGACCCTGATCAGGGTGCTGTCAGGGTCCCTGGCATGATGCTTCATAAAAGGAAACTTACAAGTTATGCAATAATACCAAACAGAGGGCAAAACCCTATCTTGGGCCTGTGGAAGGCAGCCCCAAGACTAAGGACCAGCAAGGTTCCCATAGCCCTAAGGCTTATGCCGGTCTAAGTGTCCAGTTTTATAGCATGGCAGCACAAGAACAGCAATTGGAAAGCAAAAAGAGTGTTGCAAAATGGGCCAAATAGCTACTAATAAACATGCCTATGGGATAAAGACTTGTAGAACGGTAGACGAAGTCGTGGCAGGCAGCAAAGCATTGGTGTTTCAGTGGTAGAATTCTCGCCTGCCACGCGGGAGGCCCGGGTTCGATTCCCGGCCAATGCAACCTCTTTTATGCTTAAGACACCCTTAGCCATAGAGCACCTGCCAGTCAGGCTGTTGGGCAGGGGCTGCATAAGCACCCTCATGCCAAGCACACCGAAACAGAGCTTATGCACCCTCATGCCAGGCACACCAAACAGCCTTGTAATACCACTCTTGGACCATAGAGCACTTGCCAGTCAGGCTGCTGGTAAAGCATGCCAAAATAGAGACTCAGAATACCACTCTGGCATGACCCTGATCAGGGTGCTGTCAGGGTCCCTGGCATGATGCTTCATAAAAGGAAACTTACAAGTTATGCAATAATACCAAACAGAGGGCAAAACCCTATCTTGGGCCTGTGGAAGGCAGCCCCAAGACTAAGGACCAGCAAGGTTCCCATAGCCCTAAGGCTTATGCCGGTCAAAGTGTCCAGTTTTATAGCATGGCAGCACAAGAACAGCAATTGGAAAGCAAAAAGAGTGTTGCAAAATGTGCCAAATAGCTACTTATAAACATGCCTATGGGATAAAGACTTGTTAGAATGGTAGACGACGACGTGGCAGCCAGCAAAGCATTGGTGGTTCAGTGGTAGAATTCTCGCCTGCCACGCGGGAGGCCCGGGTTCGATTCCCGGCCAATGCAACCTCTTTTATGCTTAAGACACCCTTAGCCATAGAGCACCTGCCAGTCAGGCTGTTGGGCAGGGGCTGCATAAGCACCCTCATGCCAAGCACACCGAAACAGAGCTTATGCACCCTCATGCCAGGCACACCAAAACAGCCTCATAATATCACTCTTGGACCATAGAGCACTTGGCAGTCTGGCTGCTGGTAAAGCATGCCAAAATAGAGACTCAGAATACCACTCTGGCATGACCCTGATCAGGGTGCTGTCAGGGTCCCTGGCATGATGCTTCATAAAAGGAAACTTACAAGTTATGCAATAATACCAAACAGAGGGCAAAACCCTATCTTGGGCCTGTGGAAGGCAGCCCCAAGACTAAGGACCAGCAAGGTTCCCATAGCCCTAAGGCTTATGCCGGTCTAAGTGTCCAGTTTTATAGCATGGCAGCACAAGAACAGCAATTGGAAAGCAAAAAGAGTGTTGCAAAATGGGCCAAATAGCTACTAATAAACATGCCTATGGGATAAAGACTTGTAGAACGGTAGACGAAGTCGTGGCAGGCAGCAAAGCATTGGTGGTTCAGTGGTAGAATTCTCGCCTGCCACGCGGGAGGCCCGGGTTCGATTCCCGGCCAATGCAACCGCTTTTATGCTTAAGACACCCTTAGCCATAGAGCACCTGCCAGTCAGGCTGTTGGGCAGGGGCTGCATAAGCACCCTCATGCCAAGCACACCGAAACAGAGCTTATGCACCCTCATGCCAGGCACACCAAAACAGCCTCATAATATCACTCTTGGACCATAGAGCACTTGGCAGTCTGGCTGCTGGTAAAGCATGCCAAAATAGAGACTCAGAATACCACTCTGGCATGACCCTGATCAGGGTGCTGTCAGGGTCCCTGGCATGATGCTTCATAAAAGGAAACTTACAAGTTATGCAATAATACCAAACAGAGGGCAAAACCCTATCTTGGGCCTGTGGAAGGCAGCCCCAAGACTAAGGACCAGCAAGGTTCCCATAGCCCTAAGGCTTATGCCGGTCTAAGTGTCCAGTTTTATAGCATGGCAGCACAAGAACAGCAATTGGAAAGCAAAAAGAGTGTTGCAAAATGGGCCAAATAGCTACTAATAAACATGCCTATGGGATAAAGACTTGTAGAACGGTAGACGAAGTCGTGGCAGGCAGCAAAGCATTGGTGGTTCAGTGGTAGAATTCTCGCCTGCCACGCGGGAGGCCCGGGTTCGATTCCCGGCCAATGCAACCTCTTTTATGCTTAAGACACCCTTAGCCATAGAGCACCTGCCAGTCAGGCTGTTGGGCAGGGGCTGCATAAGCACCCTCATGCCAAGCACACCGAAACAGAGCTTATGCACCCTCATGCCAGGCACACCAAAACAGCCTCATAATATCACTCTTGGACCATAGAGCACTTGGCAGTCTGGCTGCTGGTAAAGCATGCCAAAATAGAGACTCAGAATACCACTCTGGCATGACCCTGATCAGGGTGCTGTCAGGGTCCCTGGCATGATGCTTCATAAAAGGAAACTTACAAGTTATGCAATAATACCAAACAGAGGGCAAAACCCTATCTTGGGCCTGTGGAAGGCAGCCCCAAGACTAAGGACCAGCAAGGTTCCCATAGCCCTAAGGCTTATGCCGGTCTAAGTGTCCAGTTTTATAGCATGGCAGCACAAGAACAGCAATTGGAAAGCAAAAAGAGTGTTGCAAAATGGGCCAAATAGCTACTAATAAACATGCCTATGGGATAAAGACTTGTTAGAATGGTAGACGACGACGTGGCAGCCAGCAAAGCATTGGTGGTTCAGTGGTAGAATTCTCGCCTGCCACGCGGGAGGCCCGGGTTCGATTCCCGGCCAATGCAACCTCTTTTATGCTTAAGACACCCTTAGCCATAGAGCACCTGCCAGTCAGGCTGTTGGGCAGGGGCTGCATAAGCACCCTCATGCCAAGCACACCGAAACAGAGCTTATGCACCCTCATGCCAGGCACACCAAAACAGCCTCATAATATCACTCTTGGACCATAGAGCACTTGGCAGTCTGGCTGCTGGTAAAGCATGCCAAAATAGAGACTCAGAATACCACTCTGGCATGACCCTGATCAGGGTGCTGTCAGGGTCCCTGGCATGATGCTTCATAAAAGGAAACTTACAAGTTATGCAATAATACCAAACAGAGGGCAAAACCCTATCTTGGGCCTGTGGAAGGCAGCCCCAAGACTAAGGACCAGCAAGGTTCCCATAGCCCTAAGGCTTATGCCGGTCTAAGTGTCCAGTTTTATAGCATGGCAGCACAAGAACAGCAATTGGAAAGCAAAAAGAGTGTTGCAAAATGGGCCAAATAGCTACTAATAAACATGCCTATGGGATAAAGACTTGTAGAACGGTAGACGAAGTCGTGGCAGGCAGCAAAGCATTGGTGGTTCAGTGGTAGAATTCTCGCCTGCCACGCGGGAGGCCCGGGTTCGATTCCCGGCCAATGCAACCGCTTTTATGCTTAAGACACCCTTAGCCATAGAGCACCTGCCAGTCAGGCTGTTGGGCAGGGGCTGCATAAGCACCCTCATGCCAAGCACACCGAAACAGAGCTTATGCACCCTCATGCCAGGCACACCAAAACAGCCTCATAATATCACTCTTGGACCATAGAGCACTTGGCAGTCTGGCTGCTGGTAAAGCATGCCAAAATAGAGACTCAGAATACCACTCTGGCATGACCCTGATCAGGGTGCTGTCAGGGTCCCTGGCATGATGCTTCATAAAAGGAAACTTACAAGTTATGCAATAATACCAAACAGAGGGCAAAACCCTATCTTGGGCCTGTGGAAGGCAGCCCCAAGACTAGGGACCAGCAAGGTTCCCATAGCCCTAAGGCTCTGGCATGACCCTGATCAGGGTGCTGTCAGGGTCCCTGGCATGATGCTTCATAAAAGGAAACTTACAAGTTATGCAATAATACCAAACAGAGGGCAAAACCCTATCTTGGGCCTGTGGAAGGCAGCCCCAAGACTAAGGACCAGCAAGGTTCCCATAGCCCTAAGGCTTATGCCGGTCTAAGTGTCCAGTTTTATAGCATGGCAGCACAAGAACAGCAATTGGAAAGCAAAAAGAGTGTTGCAAAATGGGCCAAATAGCTACTAATAAACATGGCTATGGGATAAAGACTTGTAGAACGGTAGACGAAGTCGTGGCAGGCAGCAAAGCATTGGTGGTTCAGTGGTAGAATTCTCGCCTGCCACGCGGGAGGCCCGGGTTCGATTCCCGGCCAATGCAACCTCTTTTATGCTTAAGACACCCTTAGCCATAGAGCACCTGCCAGTCAGGCTGTTGGGCAGGGGCTGCATAAGCACCCTCATGCCAAGCACACCGAAACAGAGCTTATGCACCCTCATGCCAGGCACACCAAAACAGCCTCATAATATCACTCTTGGACCATAGAGCACTTGGCAGTCTGGCTGCTGGTAAAGCATGCCAAAATAGAGACTCAGAATACCACTCTGGCATGACCCTGATCAGTGTGCTGTCAGGGTCCCTGGCATGATGCTTCATAAAAGGAAACTTACAAGTTATGCAATAATACCAAACAGAGGGCAAAACCCTATCTTGGGCCTGTGGAAGGCAGCCCCAAGACTAAGGACCAGCAAGGTTCCCATAGCCCTAAGGCTTATGCCGGTCTAAGTGTCCAGTTTTATAGCATGGCAGCACAAGAACAGCAATTGGAAAGCAAAAAGAGTGTTGCAAAATGGGCCAAATAGCTACTAATAAACATGCCTATGGGATAAAGACTTGTAGAACGGTAGACGAAGTCGTGGCAGGCAGCAAAGCATTGGTGGTTCAGTGGTAGAATTCTCGCCTGCCACGCGGGAGGCCCGGGTTCGATTCCCGGCCAATGCAACCTCTTTTATGCTTAAGACACCCTTAGCCATAGAGCACCTGCCAGTCAGGCTGTTGGGCAGGGGCTGCATAAGCACCCTCATGCCAAGCACACCGAAACAGAGCTTATGCACCCTCATGCCAGGCACACCAAACAGCCTTGTAATACCACTCTTGGACCATAGAGCACTTGCCAGTCAGGCTGCTGGTAAAGCATGCCAAAATAGAGACTCAGAATACCACTCTGGCATGACCCTGATCAGGGTGCTGTCAGGGTCCCTGGCATGATGCTTCATAAAAGGAAACTTACAAGTTATGCAATAATACCAAACAGAGGGCAAAACCCTATCTTGGGCCTGTGGAAGGCAGCCCCAAGACTAAGGACCAGCAAGGTTCCCATAGCCCTAAGGCTTATGCCGGTCTAAGTGTCCAGTTTTATAGCATGGCAGCACAAGAACAGCAATTGGAAAGCAAAAAGAGTGTTGCAAAATGGGCCAAATAGCTACTAATAAACATGCCTATGGGATAAAGACTTGTAGAACGGTAGACGAAGTCGTGGCAGGCAGCAAAGCATTGGTGGTTCAGTGGTAGAATTCTCGCCTGCCACGCGGGAGGCCCGGGTTCGATTCCCGGCCAATGCAACCTCTTTTATGCTTAAGACACCCTTAGCCATAGAGCACCTGCCAGTCAGGCTGTTGGGCAGGGGCTGCATAAGCACCCTCATGCCAAGCACACCGAAACAGAGCTTATGCATCCTCATGCCAGGCACACCAAAACAGCCTCATAATATCACTCTTGGACCATAGAGCACTTGGCAGTCTGGCTGCTGGTAAAGCATGCCAAAATAGAGACTCAGAATACCACTCTGGCATGACCCTGATCAGTGTGCTGTCAGGGTCCCTGGCATGATGCTTCATAAAAGGAAACTTACAAGTTATGCAATAATACCAAACAGAGGGCAAAACCCTATCTTGGGCCTGTGGAAGGCAGCCCCAAGACTAAGGACCAGCAAGGTTCCCATAGCCCTAAGGCTTATGCCGGTCTAAGTGTCCAGTTTTATAGCATGGCAGCACAAGAACAGCAATTGGAAAGCAAAAAGAGTGTTGCAAAATGGGCCAAATAGCTACTAATAAACATGCCTATGGGATAAAGACTTGTAGAACGGTAGACGAAGTCGTGGCAGGCAGCAAAGCATTGGTGGTTCAGTGGTAGAATTCTCGCCTGCCACGCGGGAGGCCCGGGTTCGATTCCCGGCCAATGCAACCTCTTTTATGCTTAAGACACCCTTAGCCATAGAGCACCTGCCAGTCAGGCTGTTGGGCAGGGGCTGCATAAGCACCCTCATGCCAAGCACACCGAAACAGAGCTTATGCACCCTCATGCCAGGCACACCAAACAGCCTTGTAATACCACTCTTGGACCATAGAGCACTTGCCAGTCAGGCTGCTGGTAAAGCATGCCAAAATAGAGACTCAGAATACCACTCTGGCATGACCCTGATCAGGGTGCTGTCAGGGTCCCTGGCATGATGCTTCATAAAAGGAAACTTACAAGTTATGCAATAATACCAAACAGAGGGCAAAACCCTATCTTGGGCCTGTGGAAGGCAGCCCCAAGACTAAGGACCAGCAAGGTTCCCATAGCCCTAAGGCTTATGCCGGTCTAAGTGTCCAGTTTTATAGCATGGCAGCACAAGAACAGCAATTGGAAAGCAAAAAGAGTGTTGCAAAATGGGCCAAATAGCTACTAATAAACATGCCTATGGGATAAAGACTTGTAGAACGGTAGACGAAGTCGTGGCAGGCAGCAAAGCATTGGTGGTTCAGTGGTAGAATTCTCGCCTGCCACGCGGGAGGCCCGGGTTCGATTCCCGGCCAATGCAACCTCCTTTATGCTTAAGACACCCTTAGCCATAGAGCACCTGCCAGTCAGGCTGTTGGGCAGGGGCTGCATAAGCACCCTCATGCCAAGCACACCGAAACAGAGCTTATGCACCCTCATGCCAGGCACACCAAACAGCCTTGTAATACCACTCTTGGACCATAGAGCACTTGCCAGTCAGGCTGCTGGTAAAGCATGCCAAAATAGAGACTCAGAATACCACTCTGGCATGACCCTGATCAGGGTGCTGTCAGGGTCCCTGGCATGATGCTTCATAAAAGGAAACTTACAAGTTATGCAATAATACCAAACAGAGGGCAAAACCCTATCTTGGGCCTGTGGAAGGCAGCCCCAAGACTAGGGACCAGCAAGGTTCCCATAGCCCTAAGGCTTATGCCGGTCAAAGTGTCCAGTTTTATAGCATGGCAGCACAAGAACAGCAATTGGAAAGCAAAAAGAGTGTTGCAAAATGTGCCAAATAGCTACTTATAAACATGCCTATGGGATAAAGACTTGTTAGAATGGTAGACGACGACGTGGCAGCCAGCAAAGCATTGGTGGTTCAGTGGTAGAATTCTCGCCTGCCACGCGGGAGGCCCGGGTTCGATTCCTGGCCAATGCAACCTCTTTTATGCTTAAGACACCCTTAGCCATAGAGCACCTGCCAGTCAGGCTGTTGGGCAGGGGCTGCATAAGCACCCTCATGCCAAGCACACCGAAACAGAGCTTATGCACCCTCATGCCAGGCACACCAAAACAGCCTCATAATATCACTCTTGGACCATAGAGCACTTGGCAGTCTGGCTGCTGGTAAAGCATGCCAAAATAGAGACTCAGAATACCACTCTGGCATGACCCTGATCAGTGTGCTGTCAGGGTCCCTGGCATGATGCTTCATAAAAGGAAACTTACAAGTTATGCAATAATACCAAACAGAGGGCAAAACCCTATCTTGGGCCTGTGGAAGGCAGCCCCAAGACTAAGGACCAGCAAGGTTCCCATAGCCCTAAGGCTTATGCCGGTCTAAGTGTCCAGTTTTATAGCATGGCAGCACAAGAACAGCAATTGGAAAGCAAAAAGAGTGTTGCAAAATGGGCCAAATAGCTACTAATAAACATGCCTATGGGATAAAGACTTGTAGAACGGTAGACGAAGTCGTGGCAGGCAGCAAAGCATTGGTGGTTCAGTGGTAGAATTCTCGCCTGCCACGCGGGAGGCCCGGGTTCGATTCCCGGCCAATGCAACCTCTTTTATGCTTAAGACACCCTTAGCCATAGAGCACCTGCCAGTCAGGCTGTTGGGCAGGGGCTGCATAAGCACCCTCATGCCAAGCACACCGAAACAGAGCTTATGCACCCTCATGCCAGGCACACCAAACAGCCTTGTAATACCACTCTTGGACCATAGAGCACTTGCCAGTCAGGCTGCTGGTAAAGCATGCCAAAATAGAGACTCAGAATACCACTCTGGCATGACCCTGATCAGGGTGCTGTCAGGGTCCCTGGCATGATGCTTCATAAAAGGAAACTTACAAGTTATGCAATAATACCAAACAGAGGGCAAAACCCTATCTTGGGCCTGTGGAAGGCAGCCCCAAGACTAAGGACCAGCAAGGTTCCCATAGCCCTAAGGCTTATGCCGGTCTAAGTGTCCAGTTTTATAGCATGGCAGCACAAGAACAGCAATTGGAAAGCAAAAAGAGTGTTGCAAAATGGGCCAAATAGCTACTAATAAACATGCCTATGGGATAAAGACTTGTAGAACGGTAGACGAAGTCGTGGCAGGCAGCAAAGCATTGGTGGTTCAGTGGTAGAATTCTCGCCTGCCACGCGGGAGGCCCGGGTTCGATTCCCGGCCAATGCAACCTCTTTTATGCTTAAGACACCCTTAGCCATAGAGCACCTGCCAGTCAGGCTGTTGGGCAGGGGCTGCATAAGCACCCTCATGCCAAGCACACCGAAACAGAGCTTATGCATCCTCATGCCAGGCACACCAAAACAGCCTCATAATATCACTCTTGGACCATAGAGCACTTGGCAGTCTGGCTGCTGGTAAAGCATGCCAAAATAGAGACTCAGAATACCACTCTGGCATGACCCTGATCAGTGTGCTGTCAGGGTCCCTGGCATGATGCTTCATAAAAGGAAACTTACAAGTTATGCAATAATACCAAACAGAGGGCAAAACCCTATCTTGGGCCTGTGGAAGGCAGCCCCAAGACTAAGGACCAGCAAGGTTCCCATAGCCCTAAGGCTTATGCCGGTCTAAGTGTCCAGTTTTATAGCATGGCAGCACAAGAACAGCAATTGGAAAGCAAAAAGAGTGTTGCAAAATGGGCCAAATAGCTACTAATAAACATGCCTATGGGATAAAGACTTGTAGAACGGTAGACGAAGTTGTGGCAGGCAGCAAAGCATTGGTGGTTCAGTGGTAGAATTCTCGCCTGCCACGCGGGAGGCCCGGGTTCGATTCCCGGCCACTGCAACCTCTTTTATGCTTAAGACACCCTTAGCCATAGAGCACCTGCCAGTCAGGCTGTTGGGCAGGGGCTGCATAAGCACCCTCATGCCAAGCACACCGAAACAGAGCTTATGCACCCTCATGCCAGGCACACCAAAACAGCCTCATAATATCACTCTTGGACCATAGAGCACTTGCTAGTCAGGCTGCTGGTAAAGCATGCCAAAATAGAGACTCAGAATACCACTCTGGCATGACCCTGATCAGGGTGCTGTCAGGGTCCCTGGCATGATGCTTCATAAAAGGAAACTTACAAGTTATGCAATAATACCAAACAGAGGGCAAAACCCTATCTTGGGCCTGTGGAAGGCAGCCCCAAGACTAAGGACCAGCAAGGTTCCCATAGCCCTAAGGCTTATGCCGGTCTAAGTGTCCAGTTTTATAGCATGGCAGCACAAGAACAGCAATTGGAAAGCAAAAAGAGTGTTGCAAAATGGGCCAAATAGCTACTAATAAACATGCCTATGGGATAAAGACTTGTAGAACGGTAGACGAAGTCGTGGCAGGCAGCAAAGCATTGGTGGTTCAGTGGTAGAATTCTCGCCTGCCACGCGGGAGGCCCGGGTTCGATTCCCGGCCAATGCAACCTCTTTTATGCTTAAGACACCCTTAGCCATAGAGCACCTGCCAGTCAGGCTGTTGGGCAGGGGCTGCATAAGCACCCTCATGCCAAGCACACCGAAACAGAGCTTATGCACCCTCATGCCAGGCACACCAAACAGCCTTGTAATACCACTCTTGGACCATAGAGCACTTGCCAGTCAGGCTGCTGGTAAAGCATGCCAAAATAGAGACTCAGAATACCACTCTGGCATGACCCTGATCAGGGTGCTGTCAGGGTCCCTGGCATGATGCTTCATAAAAGGAAACTTACAAGTTATGCAATAATACCAAACAGAGGGCAAAACCCTATCTTGGGCCTGTGGAAGGCAGCCCCAAGACTAGGGACCAGCAAGGTTCCCATAGCCCTAAGGCTTATGCCGGTCAAAGTGTCCAGTTTTATAGCATGGCAGCACAAGAACAGCAATTGGAAAGCAAAAAGAGTGTTGCAAAATGTGCCAAATAGCTACTTATAAACATGCCTATGGGATAAAGACTTGTTAGAATGGTAGACGACGACGTGGCAGCCAGCAAAGCATTGGTGGTTCAGTGGTAGAATTCTCGCCTGCCACGCGGGAGGCCCGGGTTCGATTCCCGGCCAATGCAACCTCTTTTATGCTTAAGACACCCTTAGCCATAGAGCACCTGCCAGTCAGGCTGTTGGGCAGGGGCTGCATAAGCACCCTCATGCCAAGCACACCGAAACAGAGCTTATGCACCCTCATGCCAGGCACACCAAACAGCCTTGTAATACCACTCTTGGACCATAGAGCACTTGCCAGTCAGGCTGCTGGTAAAGCATGCCAAAATAGAGACTCAGAATACCACTCTGGCATGACCCTGATCAGGGTGCTGTCAGGGTCCCTGGCATGATGCTTCATAAAAGGAAACCTACAAGTTATGCAATAATACCAAACAGAGGGCAAAACCCTATCTTGGGCCTGTGGAAGGCAGCCCCAAGACTAAGGACCAGCAAGGTTCCCATAGCCCTAAGGCTTATGCCGGTCTAAGTGTCCAGTTTTATAGCATGGCAGCACAAGAACAGCAATTGGAAAGCAAAAAGAGTGTTGCAAAATGGGCCAAATAGCTACTAATAAACATGCCTATAGGGTAAAGACTTGTAGAACGGTAGACGAAGTCATGGCAGGCAGCAAAGCATTGGTGGTTCAGTGGTAGAATTCTCGCCTGCCACGCGGGAGGCCCGGGTTCGATTCCCGGCCAATGCAACCTCTTTTATGCTTAAGACACCCTTAGCCATAGAGCACCTGCCAGTCAGGCTGTTGGGCAGGGGCTGCATAAGCACCCTCATGCCAAGCACACCGAAACAGAGCTTATGCACCCTCATGCCAGGCACACCAAACAGCCTTGTAATACCACTCTTGGACCATAGAGCACTTGCCAGTCAGGCTGCTGGTAAAGCATGCCAAAATAGAGACTCAGAATACCACTCTGGCATGACCCTGATCAGGGTGCTGTCAGGGTCCCTGGCATGATGCTTCATAAAAGGAAACTTACAAGTTATGCAATAATACCAAACAGAGGGCAAAACCCTATCTTGGGCCTGTGGAAGGCAGCCCCAAGACTAAGGACCAGCAAGGTTCCCATAGCCCTAAGGCTTATGCCGGTCTAAGTGTCCAGTTTTATAGCATGGCAGCACAAGAACAGCAATTGGAAAGCAAAAAGAGTGTTGCAAAATGGGCCAAATAGCTACTAATAAACATGCCTATGGGATAAAGACTTGTAGAACGGTAGACGAAGTCGTGGCAGGCAGCAAAGCATTGGTGGTTCAGTGGTAGAATTCACCCTCATGCCAGGCACACCAAAACAGCCTCATAAGTGTCCAGTTTTATAGCATGGCAGCACAAGAACAGCAATTGGAAAGCAAAAAGAGTGTTGCAAAATGGGCCAAATAGCTACTAATAAACATGCCTATGGGATAAAGACTTGTAGAACGGTAGACGAAGTCGTGGCAGGCAGCAAAGCATTGGTGGTTCAGTGGTAGAATTCTCGCCTGCCACGCGGGAGGCCCGGGTTCGATAGCCGGCCAATGCAACCTCTTTTATGCTTAAGACACCCTTAGCCATAGAGCACCTGCCAGTCAGGCTGTTGGGCAGGGGCTGCATAAGCACCCTCATGCCAAGCACACCGAAACAGAGCTTATGCACCCTCATGCCAGGCACACCAAAACAGCCTCATAATATCACTCTTGGACCATAGAGCACTTGCCAGTCAGGCTGCTGGTAAAGCATGCCAAAATAGAGACTCAGAATACCACTCTGGCATGACCCTGATCAGGGTGCTGTCAGGGTCCCTGGCATGATGCTTCATAAAAGGAAACTTACAAGTTATGCAATAATACCAAACAGAGGGCAAAACCCTATCTTGGGCCTGTGGAAGGCAGCCCCAAGACTAAGGACCAGCAAGGTTCCCATAGCCCTAAGGCTTATGCCGGTCTAAGTGTCCAGTTTTATAGCATGGCAGCACAAGAACAGCAATTGGAAAGCAAAAAGAGTGTTGCAAAATGGGCCAAATAGCTACTAATAAACATGCCTATGGGATAAAGACTTGTAGAACGGTAGACGAAGTCGTGGCAGGCAGCAAAGCATTGGTGGTTCAGTGGTAGAATTCTCGCCTGCCACGCGGGAGGCCCGGGTTCGATTCCCGGCCAATGCAACCTCTTTTATGCTTAAGACACCCTTAGCCATAGAGCACCTGCCAGTCAGGCTGTTGGGCAGGGGCTGCATAAGCACCCTCATGCCAAGCACACCGAAACAGAGCTTATGCACCCTCATGCCAGGCACACCAAACAGCCTTGTAATACCACTCTTGGACCATAGAGCACTTGCCAGTCAGGCTGCTGGAAAAGCATGCCAAAATAGAGACTCAGAATACCACTCTGGCATGACCCTGATCAGGGTGCTGTCAGGGTCCCTGGCATGATGCTTCATAAAAGGAAACTTACAAGTTATGCAATAATACCAAACGGAGGGCAAAACCCTATCTTGGGCCTGTGGAAGGCAGCCCCAAGACTAAGGACCAGCAAGGTTCCCATAGCCCTAAGGCTTATGCCGGTCTAAGTGTCCAGTTTTATAGCATGGCAGCACAAGAACAGCAATTGGAAAGCAAAAAGAGTGTGGCAAAATGGGCCAAATAGCTACTAATAAACATGCCTATGGGATAAAGACTTGTAGAACGGTAGACGAAGTTGTGGCAGGCAGCAAAGCATTGGTGGTTCAGTGGTAGAATTCTCGCCTGCCACGCGGGAGGCCCGGGTTCGATTCCCGGCCACTGCAACCTCTTTTATGCTTAAGACACCCTTAGCCATAGAGCACCTGCCAGTCAGGCTGTTGGGCAGGGGCTGCATAAGCACCCTCATGCCAAGCACACCGAAACAGAGCTTATGCACCCTCATGCCAGGCACACCAAAACAGCCTCATAATATCACTCTTGGACCATAGAGCACTTGCTAGTCAGGCTGCTGGTAAAGCATGCCAAAATAGAGACTCAGAATACCACTCTGGCATGACCCTGATCAGGGTGCTGTCAGGGTCCCTGGCATGATGCTTCATAAAAGGAAACTTACAAGTTATGCAATAATACCAAACAGAGGGCAAAACCCTATCTTGGGCCTGTGGAAGGCAGCCCCAAGACTAAGGACCAGCAAGGTTCCCATAGCCCTAAGGCTTATGCCGGTCTAAGTGTCCAGTTTTATAGCATGGCAGCACAAGAACAGCAATTGGAAAGCAAAAAGAGTGTTGCAAAATGGGCCAAATAGCTACTAATAAACATGCCTATGGGATAAAGACTTGTAGAACGGTAGACGAAGTCGTGGCAGGCAGCAAAGCATTGGTGGTTCAGTGGTAGAATTCTCGCCTGCCACGCGGGAGGCCCGGGTTCGATTCCCGGCCAATGCAACCTCTTTTATGCTTAAGACACCCTTAGCCATAGAGCACCTGCCAGTCAGGCTGTTGGGCAGGGGCTGCATAAGCACCCTCATGCCAAGCACACCGAAACAGAGCTTATGCACCCTCATGCCAGGCACACCAAACAGCCTTGTAATACCACTCTTGGACCATAGAGCACTTGCCAGTCAGGCTGCTGGTAAAGCATGCCAAAATAGAGACTCAGAATACCACTCTGGCATGACCCTGATCAGGGTGCTGTCAGGGTCCCTGGCATGATGCTTCATAAAAGGAAACTTACAAGTTATGCAATAATACCAAACAGAGGGCAAAACCCTATCTTGGGCCTGTGGAAGGCAGCCCCAAGACTAGGGACCAGCAAGGTTCCCATAGCCCTAAGGCTTATGCCGGTCAAAGTGTCCAGTTTTATAGCATGGCAGCACAAGAACAGCAATTGGAAAGCAAAAAGAGTGTTGCAAAATGTGCCAAATAGCTACTTATAAACATGCCTATGGGATAAAGACTTGTTAGAATGGTAGACGACGACGTGGCAGCCAGCAAAGCATTGGTGGTTCAGTGGTAGAATTCTCGCCTGCCACGCGGGAGGCCCGGGTTCGATTCCCGGCCAATGCAACCTCTTTTATGCTTAAGACACCCTTAGCCATAGAGCACCTGCCAGTCAGGCTGTTGGGCAGGGGCTGCATAAGCACCCTCATGCCAAGCACACCGAAACAGAGCTTATGCACCCTCATGCCAGGCACACCAAACAGCCTTGTAATACCACTCTTGGACCATAGAGCACTTGCCAGTCAGGCTGCTGGTAAAGCATGCCAAAATAGAGACTCAGAATACCACTCTGGCATGACCCTGATCAGGGTGCTGCCTGGCAGGCTAGAATTCTCGCCTGCCACGCGGGAGGCCCGGGTTCGATTCCCGGCCAATGCAACCTCTTTTATGCTTAAGACACCCTTAGCCATAGAGCACCTGCCAGTCAGGCTGTTGGGCAGGGGCTGCATAAGCACCCTCATGCCAAGCACACCGAAACAGAGCTTATGCATCCTCATGCCAGGCACACCAAAACAGCCTCATAATATCACTCTTGGACCATAGAGCACTTGGCAGTCTGGCTGCTGGTAAAGCATGCCAAAATAGAGACTCAGAATACCACTCTGGCATGACCCTGATCAGTGTGCTGTCAGGGTCCCTGGCATGATGCTTCATAAAAGGAAACTTACAAGTTATGCAATAATACCAAACAGAGGGCAAAACCCTATCTTGGGCCTGTGGAAGGCAGCCCCAAGACTAAGGACCAGCAAGGTTCCCATAGCCCTAAGGCTTATGCCGGTCTAAGTGTCCAGTTTTATAGCATGGCAGCACAAGAACAGCAATTGGAAAGCAAAAAGAGTGTTGCAAAATGGGCCAAATAGCTACTAATAAACATGCCTATGGGATAAAGACTTGTAGAACGGTAGACGAAGTCGTGGCAGGCAGCAAAGCATTGGTGGTTCAGTGGTAGAATTCTCGCCTGCCACGCGGGAGGCCCGGGTTCGATTCCCGGCCAATGCAACCTCTTTTATGCTTAAGACACCCTTAGCCATAGAGCACCTGCCAGTCAGGCTGTTGGGCAGGGGCTGCATAAGCACCCTCATGCCAAGCACACCGAAACAGAGCTTATGCACCCTCATGCCAGGCACACCAAACAGCCTTGTAATACCACTCTTGGACCATAGAGCACTTGCCAGTCAGGCTGCTGGTAAAGCATGCCAAAATAGAGACTCAGAATACCACTCTGGCATGACCCTGATCAGGGTGCTGTCAGGGTCCCTGGCATGAGGCTTCATAAAAGGAAACTTACAAGTTATGCAATAATACCAAACAGAGGGCAAAACCCTATCTTGGGCCTGTGGAAGGCAGCCCCAAGACTAAGGACCAGCAAGGTTCCCATAGCCCTAAGGCTTATGCCGGTCTAAGTGTCCAGTTTTATAGCATGGCAGCACAAGAACAGCAATTGGAAAGCAAAAAGAGTGTTGCAAAATGGGCCAAATAGCTACTAATAAACATGCCTATGGGATAAAGACTTGTAGAACGGTAGACGAAGTCGTGGCAGGCAGCAAAGCATTGGTGGTTCAGTGGTAGAATTCTCGCCTGCCACGCGGGAGGCCCGGGTTCGATTCCCGGCCAATGCAACCTCTTTTATGCTTAAGACACCCTTAGCCATAGAGCACCTGCCAGTCAGGCTGTTGGGCAGGGGCTGCATAAGCACCCTCATGCCAAGCACACCGAAACAGAGCTTATGCACCCTCATGCCAGGCACACCAAACAGCCTTGTAATACCACTCTTGGACCATAGAGCACTTGGCAGTCTGGCTGCTGGTAAAGCATGCCAAAATAGAGACTCAGAATACCACTCTGGCATGACCCTGATCAGTGTGCTGTCAGGGTCCCTGGCATGATGCTTCATAAAAGGAAACTTACAAGTTATGCAATAATACCAAACAGAGGGCAAAACCCTATCTTGGGCCTGTGGAAGGCAGCCCCAAGACTAAGGACCAGCAAGGTTCCCATAGCCCTAAGGCTTATGCCGGTCTAAGTGTCCAGTTTTATAGCATGGCAGCACAAGAACAGCAATTGGAAAGCAAAAAGAGTGTTGCAAAATGGGCCAAATAGCTACTAATAAACATGCCTATGGGATAAAGACTTGTAGAACGGTAGACGAAGTCGTGGCAGGCAGCAAAGCATTGGTGGTTCAGTGGTAGAATTCTCGCCTGCCACGCGGGAGGCCCGGGTTCGATTCCCGGCCAATGCAACCTCTTTTATGCTTAAGACACCCTTAGCCATAGAGCACCTGCCAGTCAGGCTGTTGGGCAGGGGCTGCATAAGCACCCTCATGCCAAGCACACCGAAACAGAGCTTATGCACCCTCATGCCAGGCACACCAAACAGCCTTGTAATACCACTCTTGGACCATAGAGCACTTGCCAGTCAGGCTGCTGGAAAAGCATGCCAAAATAGAGACTCAGAATACCACTCTGGCATGACCCTGATCAGGGTGCTGTCAGGGTCCCTGGCATGATGCTTCATAAAAGGAAACTTACAAGTTATGCAATAATACCAAACAGAGGGCAAAACCCTATCTTGGGCCTGTGGAAGGCAGCCCCAAGACTAAGGACCAGCAAGGTTCCCATAGCCCTAAGGCTTATGCCGGTCTAAGTGTCCAGTTTTATAGCATGGCAGCACAAGAACAGCAATTGGAAAGCAAAAAGAGTGTTGCAAAATGGGCCAAATAGCTACTAATAAACATGCCTATGGGATAAAGACTTGTAGAACGGTAGACGAAGTTGTGGCAGGCAGCAAAGCATTGGTGGTTCAGTGGTAGAATTCTCGCCTGCCACGCGGGAGGCCCGGGTTCGATTCCCGGCCACTGCAACCTCTTTTATGCTTAAGACACCCTTAGCCATAGAGCACCTGCCAGTCAGGCTGTTGGGCAGGGGCTGCATAAGCACCCTCATGCCAAGCACACCGAAACAGAGCTTATGCACCCTCATGCCAGGCACACCAAAACAGCCTCATAATATCACTCTTGGACCATAGAGCACTTGCTAGTCAGGCTGCTGGTAAAGCATGCCAAAATAGAGACTCAGAATACCACTCTGGCATGACCCTGATCAGGGTGCTGTCAGGGTCCCTGGCATGATGCTTCATAAAAGGAAACTTACAAGTTATGCAATAATACCAAACAGAGGGCAAAACCCTATCTTGGGCCTGTGGAAGGCAGCCCCAAGACTAAGGACCAGCAAGGTTCCCATAGCCCTAAGGCTTATGCCGGTCTAAGTGTCCAGTTTTATAGCATGGCAGCACAAGAACAGCAATTGGAAAGCAAAAAGAGTGTTGCAAAATGGGCCAAATAGCTACTAATAAACATGCCTATGGGATAAAGACTTGTAGAACGGTAGACGAAGTCGTGGCAGGCAGCAAAGCATTGGTGGTTCAGTGGTAGAATTCTCGCCTGCCACGCGGGAGGCCCGGGTTCGATTCCCGGCCAATGCAACCTCTTTTATGCTTAAGACACCCTTAGCCATAGAGCACCTGCCAGTCAGGCTGTTGGGCAGGGGCTGCATAAGCACCCTCATGCCAAGCACACCGAAACAGAGCTTATGCACCCTCATGCCAGGCACACCAAACAGCCTTGTAATACCACTCTTGGACCATAGAGCACTTGCCAGTCAGGCTGCTGGTAAAGCATGCCAAAATAGAGACTCAGAATACCACTCTGGCATGACCCTGATCAGGGTGCTGTCAGGGTCCCTGGCATGATGCTTCATAAAAGGAAACTTACAAGTTATGCAATAATACCAAACAGAGGGCAAAACCCTATCTTGGGCCTGTGGAAGGCAGCCCCAAGACTAGGGACCAGCAAGGTTCCCATAGCCCTAAGGCTTATGCCGGTCAAAGTGTCCAGTTTTATAGCATGGCAGCACAAGAACAGCAATTGGAAAGCAAAAAGAGTGTTGCAAAATGTGCCAAATAGCTACTTATAAACATGCCTATGGGATAAAGACTTGTTAGAATGGTAGACGACGACGTGGCAGCCAGCAAAGCATTGGTGGTTCAGTGGTAGAATTCTCGCCTGCCACGCGGGAGGCCCGGGTTCGATTCCCGGCCAATGCAACCTCTTTTATGCTTAAGACACCCTTAGCCATAGAGCACCTGCCAGTCAGGCTGTTGGGCAGGGGCTGCATAAGCACCCTCATGCCAAGCACACCGAAACAGAGCTTATGCACCCTCATGCCAGGCACACCAAACAGCCTTGTAATACCACTCTTGGACCATAGAGCACTTGCCAGTCAGGCTGCTGGTAAAGCATGCCAAAATAGAGACTCAGAATACCACTCTGGCATGACCCTGATCAGGGTGCTGTCAGGGTCCCTGGCATGATGCTTCATAAAAGGAAACCTACAAGTTATGCAATAATACCAAACAGAGGGCAAAACCCTATCTTGGGCCTGTGGAAGGCAGCCCCAAGACTAAGGACCAGCAAGGTTCCCATAGCCCTAAGGCTTATGCCGGTCTAAGTGTCCAGTTTTATAGCATGGCAGCACAAGAACAGCAATTGGAAAGCAAAAAGAGTGTTGCAAAATGGGCCAAATAGCTACTAATAAACATGCCTATAGGGTAAAGACTTGTAGAACGGTAGACGAAGTCATGGCAGGCAGCAAAGCATTGGTGGTTCAGTGGTAGAATTCTCGCCTGCCACGCGGGAGGCCCGGGTTCGATTCCCGGCCAATGCAACCTCTTTTATGCTTAAGACACCCTTAGCCATAGAGCACCTGCCAGTCAGGCTGTTGGGCAGGGGCTGCATAAGCACCCTCATGCCAAGCACACCGAAACAGAGCTTATGCACCCTCATGCCAGGCACACCAAACAGCCTTGTAATACCACTCTTGGACCATAGAGCACTTGCCAGTCAGGCTGCTGGTAAAGCATGCCAAAATAGAGACTCAGAATACCACTCTGGCATGACCCTGATCAGGGTGCTGTCAGGGTCCCTGGCATGATGCTTCATAAAAGGAAACTTACAAGTTATGCAATAATACCAAACAGAGGGCAAAACCCTATCTTGGGCCTGTGGAAGGCAGCCCCAAGACTAAGGACCAGCAAGGTTCCCATAGCCCTAAGGCTTATGCCGGTCTAAGTGTCCAGTTTTATAGCATGGCAGCACAAGAACAGCAATTGGAAAGCAAAAAGAGTGTTGCAAAATGGGCCAAATAGCTACTAATAAACATGCCTATGGGATAAAGACTTGTAGAACGGTAGACGAAGTCGTGGCAGGCAGCAAAGCATTGGTGGTTCAGTGGTAGAATTCACCCTCATGCCAGGCACACCAAAACAGCCTCATAAGTGTCCAGTTTTATAGCATGGCAGCACAAGAACAGCAATTGGAAAGCAAAAAGAGTGTTGCAAAATGGGCCAAATAGCTACTAATAAACATGCCTATGGGATAAAGACTTGTAGAACGGTAGACGAAGTCGTGGCAGGCAGCAAAGCATTGGTGGTTCAGTGGTAGAATTCTCGCCTGCCACGCGGGAGGCCCGGGTTCGATAGCCGGCCAATGCAACCTCTTTTATGCTTAAGACACCCTTAGCCATAGAGCACCTGCCAGTCAGGCTGTTGGGCAGGGGCTGCATAAGCACCCTCATGCCAAGCACACCGAAACAGAGCTTATGCACCCTCATGCCAGGCACACCAAAACAGCCTCATAATATCACTCTTGGACCATAGAGCACTTGCCAGTCAGGCTGCTGGTAAAGCATGCCAAAATAGAGACTCAGAATACCACTCTGGCATGACCCTGATCAGGGTGCTGTCAGGGTCCCTGGCATGATGCTTCATAAAAGGAAACTTACAAGTTATGCAATAATACCAAACAGAGGGCAAAACCCTATCTTGGGCCTGTGGAAGGCAGCCCCAAGACTAAGGACCAGCAAGGTTCCCATAGCCCTAAGGCTTATGCCGGTCTAAGTGTCCAGTTTTATAGCATGGCAGCACAAGAACAGCAATTGGAAAGCAAAAAGAGTGTTGCAAAATGGGCCAAATAGCTACTAATAAACATGCCTATGGGATAAAGACTTGTAGAACGGTAGACGAAGTCGTGGCAGGCAGCAAAGCATTGGTGGTTCAGTGGTAGAATTCTCGCCTGCCACGCGGGAGGCCCGGGTTCGATTCCCGGCCAATGCAACCTCTTTTATGCTTAAGACACCCTTAGCCATAGAGCACCTGCCAGTCAGGCTGTTGGGCAGGGGCTGCATAAGCACCCTCATGCCAAGCACACCGAAACAGAGCTTATGCACCCTCATGCCAGGCACACCAAACAGCCTTGTAATACCACTCTTGGACCATAGAGCACTTGCCAGTCAGGCTGCTGGAAAAGCATGCCAAAATAGAGACTCAGAATACCACTCTGGCATGACCCTGATCAGGGTGCTGTCAGGGTCCCTGGCATGATGCTTCATAAAAGGAAACTTACAAGTTATGCAATAATACCAAACGGAGGGCAAAACCCTATCTTGGGCCTGTGGAAGGCAGCCCCAAGACTAAGGACCAGCAAGGTTCCCATAGCCCTAAGGCTTATGCCGGTCTAAGTGTCCAGTTTTATAGCATGGCAGCACAAGAACAGCAATTGGAAAGCAAAAAGAGTGTGGCAAAATGGGCCAAATAGCTACTAATAAACATGCCTATGGGATAAAGACTTGTAGAACGGTAGACGAAGTTGTGGCAGGCAGCAAAGCATTGGTGGTTCAGTGGTAGAATTCTCGCCTGCCACGCGGGAGGCCCGGGTTCGATTCCCGGCCACTGCAACCTCTTTTATGCTTAAGACACCCTTAGCCATAGAGCACCTGCCAGTCAGGCTGTTGGGCAGGGGCTGCATAAGCACCCTCATGCCAAGCACACCGAAACAGAGCTTATGCACCCTCATGCCAGGCACACCAAAACAGCCTCATAATATCACTCTTGGACCATAGAGCACTTGCTAGTCAGGCTGCTGGTAAAGCATGCCAAAATAGAGACTCAGAATACCACTCTGGCATGACCCTGATCAGGGTGCTGTCAGGGTCCCTGGCATGATGCTTCATAAAAGGAAACTTACAAGTTATGCAATAATACCAAACAGAGGGCAAAACCCTATCTTGGGCCTGTGGAAGGCAGCCCCAAGACTAAGGACCAGCAAGGTTCCCATAGCCCTAAGGCTTATGCCGGTCTAAGTGTCCAGTTTTATAGCATGGCAGCACAAGAACAGCAATTGGAAAGCAAAAAGAGTGTTGCAAAATGGGCCAAATAGCTACTAATAAACATGCCTATGGGATAAAGACTTGTAGAACGGTAGACGAAGTCGTGGCAGGCAGCAAAGCATTGGTGGTTCAGTGGTAGAATTCTCGCCTGCCACGCGGGAGGCCCGGGTTCGATTCCCGGCCAATGCAACCTCTTTTATGCTTAAGACACCCTTAGCCATAGAGCACCTGCCAGTCAGGCTGTTGGGCAGGGGCTGCATAAGCACCCTCATGCCAAGCACACCGAAACAGAGCTTATGCACCCTCATGCCAGGCACACCAAACAGCCTTGTAATACCACTCTTGGACCATAGAGCACTTGCCAGTCAGGCTGCTGGTAAAGCATGCCAAAATAGAGACTCAGAATACCACTCTGGCATGACCCTGATCAGGGTGCTGTCAGGGTCCCTGGCATGATGCTTCATAAAAGGAAACTTACAAGTTATGCAATAATACCAAACAGAGGGCAAAACCCTATCTTGGGCCTGTGGAAGGCAGCCCCAAGACTAGGGACCAGCAAGGTTCCCATAGCCCTAAGGCTTATGCCGGTCAAAGTGTCCAGTTTTATAGCATGGCAGCACAAGAACAGCAATTGGAAAGCAAAAAGAGTGTTGCAAAATGTGCCAAATAGCTACTTATAAACATGCCTATGGGATAAAGACTTGTTAGAATGGTAGACGACGACGTGGCAGCCAGCAAAGCATTGGTGGTTCAGTGGTAGAATTCTCGCCTGCCACGCGGGAGGCCCTTGTAATACCACTCTTGGACCATAGAGCACTTGCCAGTCAGGCTGCTGGAAAAGCATGCCAAAATAGAGACTCAGAATACCACTCTGGCATGACCCTGATCAGGGTGCTGTCAGGGTCCCTGGCATGATGCTTCATAAAAGGAAACTTACAAGTTATGCAATAATACCAAACGGAGGGCAAAACCCTATCTTGGGCCTGTGGAAGGCAGCCCCAAGACTAAGGACCAGCAAGGTTCCCATAGCCCTAAGGCTTATGCCGGTCTAAGTGTCCAGTTTTATAGCATGGCAGCACAAGAACAGCAATTGGAAAGCAAAAAGAGTGTGGCAAAATGGGCCAAATAGCTACTAATAAACATGCCTATGGGATAAAGACTTGTAGAACGGTAGACGAAGTTGTGGCAGGCAGCAAAGCATTGGTGGTTCAGTGGTAGAATTCTCGCCTGCCACGCGGGAGGCCCGGGTTCGATTCCCGGCCACTGCAACCTCTTTTATGCTTAAGACACCCTTAGCCATAGAGCACCTGCCAGTCAGGCTGTTGGGCAGGGGCTGCATAAGCACCCTCATGCCAAGCACACCGAAACAGAGCTTATGCACCCTCATGCCAGGCACACCAAAACAGCCTCATAATATCACTCTTGGACCATAGAGCACTTGCTAGTCAGGCTGCTGGTAAAGCATGCCAAAATAGAGACTCAGAATACCACTCTGGCATGACCCTGATCAGGGTGCTGTCAGGGTCCCTGGCATGATGCTTCATAAAAGGAAACTTACAAGTTATGCAATAATACCAAACAGAGGGCAAAACCCTATCTTGGGCCTGTGGAAGGCAGCCCCAAGACTAAGGACCAGCAAGGTTCCCATAGCCCTAAGGCTTATGCCGGTCTAAGTGTCCAGTTTTATAGCATGGCAGCACAAGAACAGCAATTGGAAAGCAAAAAGAGTGTTGCAAAATGGGCCAAATAGCTACTAATAAACATGCCTATGGGATAAAGACTTGTAGAACGGTAGACGAAGTCGTGGCAGGCAGCAAAGCATTGGTGGTTCAGTGGTAGAATTCTCGCCTGCCACGCGGGAGGCCCGGGTTCGATTCCCGGCCAATGCAACCTCTTTTATGCTTAAGACACCCTTAGCCATAGAGCACCTGCCAGTCAGGCTGTTGGGCAGGGGCTGCATAAGCACCCTCATGCCAAGCACACCGAAACAGAGCTTATGCACCCTCATGCCAGGCACACCAAACAGCCTTGTAATACCACTCTTGGACCATAGAGCACTTGCCAGTCAGGCTGCTGGTAAAGCATGCCAAAATAGAGACTCAGAATACCACTCTGGCATGACCCTGATCAGGGTGCTGTCAGGGTCCCTGGCATGATGCTTCATAAAAGGAAACTTACAAGTTATGCAATAATACCAAACAGAGGGCAAAACCCTATCTTGGGCCTGTGGAAGGCAGCCCCAAGACTAGGGACCAGCAAGGTTCCCATAGCCCTAAGGCTTATGCCGGTCAAAGTGTCCAGTTTTATAGCATGGCAGCACAAGAACAGCAATTGGAAAGCAAAAAGAGTGTTGCAAAATGTGCCAAATAGCTACTTATAAACATGCCTATGGGATAAAGACTTGTTAGAATGGTAGACGACGACGTGGCAGCCAGCAAAGCATTGGTGGTTCAGTGGTAGAATTCTCGCCTGCCACGCGGGAGGCCCGGGTTCGATTCCCGGCCAATGCAACCTCTTTTATGCTTAAGACACCCTTAGCCATAGAGCACCTGCCAGTCAGGCTGTTGGGCAGGGGCTGCATAAGCACCCTCATGCCAAGCACACCGAAACAGAGCTTATGCACCCTCATGCCAGGCACACCAAACAGCCTTGTAATACCACTCTTGGACCATAGAGCACTTGCCAGTCAGGCTGCTGGTAAAGCATGCCAAAATAGAGACTCAGAATACCACTCTGGCATGACCCTGATCAGGGTGCTGCCTGGCAGGCTAGAATTCTCGCCTGCCACGCGGGAGGCCCGGGTTCGATTCCCGGCCAATGCAACCTCTTTTATGCTTAAGACACCCTTAGCCATAGAGCACCTGCCAGTCAGGCTGTTGGGCAGGGGCTGCATAAGCACCCTCATGCCAAGCACACCGAAACAGAGCTTATGCATCCTCATGCCAGGCACACCAAAACAGCCTCATAATATCACTCTTGGACCATAGAGCACTTGGCAGTCTGGCTGCTGGTAAAGCATGCCAAAATAGAGACTCAGAATACCACTCTGGCATGACCCTGATCAGTGTGCTGTCAGGGTCCCTGGCATGATGCTTCATAAAAGGAAACTTACAAGTTATGCAATAATACCAAACAGAGGGCAAAACCCTATCTTGGGCCTGTGGAAGGCAGCCCCAAGACTAAGGACCAGCAAGGTTCCCATAGCCCTAAGGCTTATGCCGGTCTAAGTGTCCAGTTTTATAGCATGGCAGCACAAGAACAGCAATTGGAAAGCAAAAAGAGTGTTGCAAAATGGGCCAAATAGCTACTAATAAACATGCCTATGGGATAAAGACTTGTAGAACGGTAGACGAAGTTGTGGCAGGCAGCAAAGCATTGGTGGTTCAGTGGTAGAATTCTCGCCTGCCACGCGGGAGGCCCGGGTTCGATTCCCGGCCACTGCAACCTCTTTTATGCTTAAGACACCCTTAGCCATAGAGCACCTGCCAGTCAGGCTGTTGGGCAGGGGCTGCATAAGCACCCTCATGCCAAGCACACCGAAACAGAGCTTATGCACCCTCATGCCAGGCACACCAAACAGCCTTGTAATACCACTCTTGGACCATAGAGCACTTGCCAGTCAGGCTGCTGGTAAAGCATGCCAAAATAGAGACTCAGAATACCACTCTGGCATGACCCTGATCAGGGTGCTGTCAGGGTCCCTGGCATGATGCTTCATAAAAGGAAACTTACAAGTTATGCAATAATACCAAACAGAGGGCAAAACCCTATCTTGGGCCTGTGGAAGGCAGCCCCAAGACTAGGGACCAGCAAGGTTCCCATAGCCCTAAGGCTTATGCCGGTCAAAGTGTCCAGTTTTATAGCATGGCAGCACAAGAACAGCAATTGGAAAGCAAAAAGAGTGTTGCAAAATGTGCCAAATAGCTACTTATAAACATGCCTATGGGATAAAGACTTGTTAGAATGGTAGACGACGACGTGGCAGCCAGCAAAGCATTGGTGGTTCAGTGGTAGAATTCTCGCCTGCCACGCGGGAGGCCCGGGTTCGATTCCCGGCCAATGCAACCTCTTTTATGCTTAAGACACCCTTAGCCATAGAGCACCTGCCAGTCAGGCTGTTGGGCAGGGGCTGCATAAGCACCCTCATGCCAAGCACACCGAAACAGAGCTTATGCACCCTCATGCCAGGCACACCAAACAGCCTTGTAATACCACTCTTGGACCATAGAGCACTTGCCAGTCAGGCTGCTGGTAAAGCATGCCAAAATAGAGACTCAGAATACCACTCTGGCATGACCCTGATCAGGGTGCTGCCTGGCAGGCTAGAATTCTCGCCTGCCACGCGGGAGGCCCGGGTTCGATTCCCGGCCAATGCAACCTCTTTTATGCTTAAGACACCCTTAGCCATAGAGCACCTGCCAGTCAGGCTGTTGGGCAGGGGCTGCATAAGCACCCTCATGCCAAGCACACCGAAACAGAGCTTATGCATCCTCATGCCAGGCACACCAAAACAGCCTCATAATATCACTCTTGGACCATAGAGCACTTGGCAGTCTGGCTGCTGGTAAAGCATGCCAAAATAGAGACTCAGAATACCACTCTGGCATGACCCTGATCAGTGTGCTGTCAGGGTCCCTGGCATGATGCTTCATAAAAGGAAACTTACAAGTTATGCAATAATACCAAACAGAGGGCAAAACCCTATCTTGGGCCTGTGGAAGGCAGCCCCAAGACTAAGGACCAGCAAGGTTCCCATAGCCCTAAGGCTTATGCCGGTCTAAGTGTCCAGTTTTATAGCATGGCAGCACAAGAACAGCAATTGGAAAGCAAAAAGAGTGTTGCAAAATGGGCCAAATAGCTACTAATAAACATGCCTATGGGATAAAGACTTGTAGAACGGTAGACGAAGTCGTGGCAGGCAGCAAAGCATTGGTGGTTCAGTGGTAGAATTCTCGCCTGCCACGCGGGAGGCCCGGGTTCGATTCCCGGCCAATGCAACCTCTTTTATGCTTAAGACACCCTTAGCCATAGAGCACCTGCCAGTCAGGCTGTTGGGCAGGGGCTGCATAAGCACCCTCATGCCAAGCACACCGAAACAGAGCTTATGCACCCTCATGCCAGGCACACCAAACAGCCTTGTAATACCACTCTTGGACCATAGAGCACTTGCCAGTCAGGCTGCTGGTAAAGCATGCCAAAATAGAGACTCAGAATACCACTCTGGCATGACCCTGATCAGGGTGCTGTCAGGGTCCCTGGCATGAGGCTTCATAAAAGGAAACTTACAAGTTATGCAATAATACCAAACAGAGGGCAAAACCCTATCTTGGGCCTGTGGAAGGCAGCCCCAAGACTAAGGACCAGCAAGGTTCCCATAGCCCTAAGGCTTATGCCGGTCTAAGTGTCCAGTTTTATAGCATGGCAGCACAAGAACAGCAATTGGAAAGCAAAAAGAGTGTTGCAAAATGGGCCAAATAGCTACTAATAAACATGCCTATGGGATAAAGACTTGTAGAACGGTAGACGAAGTCGTGGCAGGCAGCAAAGCATTGGTGGTTCAGTGGTAGAATTCACCCTCATGCCAGGCACACCAAAACAGCCTCATAAGTGTCCAGTTTTATAGCATGGCAGCACAAGAACAGCAATTGGAAAGCAAAAAGAGTGTTGCAAAATGGGCCAAATAGCTACTAATAAACATGCCTATGGGATAAAGACTTGTAGAACGGTAGACGAAGTCGTGGCAGGCAGCAAAGCATTGGTGGTTCAGTGGTAGAATTCTCGCCTGCCACGCGGGAGGCCCGGGTTCGATAGCCGGCCAATGCAACCTCTTTTATGCTTAAGACACCCTTAGCCATAGAGCACCTGCCAGTCAGGCTGTTGGGCAGGGGCTGCATAAGCACCCTCATGCCAAGCACACCGAAACAGAGCTTATGCACCCTCATGCCAGGCACACCAAAACAGCCTCATAATATCACTCTTGGACCATAGAGCACTTGCCAGTCAGGCTGCTGGTAAAGCATGCCAAAATAGAGACTCAGAATACCACTCTGGCATGACCCTGATCAGGGTGCTGTCAGGGTCCCTGGCATGATGCTTCATAAAAGGAAACTTACAAGTTATGCAATAATACCAAACAGAGGGCAAAACCCTATCTTGGGCCTGTGGAAGGCAGCCCCAAGACTAAGGACCAGCAAGGTTCCCATAGCCCTAAGGCTTATGCCGGTCTAAGTGTCCAGTTTTATAGCATGGCAGCACAAGAACAGCAATTGGAAAGCAAAAAGAGTGTTGCAAAATGGGCCAAATAGCTACTAATAAACATGCCTATGGGATAAAGACTTGTAGAACGGTAGACGAAGTCGTGGCAGGCAGCAAAGCATTGGTGGTTCAGTGGTAGAATTCTCGCCTGCCACGCGGGAGGCCCGGGTTCGATTCCCGGCCAATGCAACCTCTTTTATGCTTAAGACACCCTTAGCCATAGAGCACCTGCCAGTCAGGCTGTTGGGCAGGGGCTGCATAAGCACCCTCATGCCAAGCACACCGAAACAGAGCTTATGCACCCTCATGCCAGGCACACCAAACAGCCTTGTAATACCACTCTTGGACCATAGAGCACTTGCCAGTCAGGCTGCTGGAAAAGCATGCCAAAATAGAGACTCAGAATACCACTCTGGCATGACCCTGATCAGGGTGCTGTCAGGGTCCCTGGCATGATGCTTCATAAAAGGAAACTTACAAGTTATGCAATAATACCAAACGGAGGGCAAAACCCTATCTTGGGCCTGTGGAAGGCAGCCCCAAGACTAAGGACCAGCAAGGTTCCCATAGCCCTAAGGCTTATGCCGGTCTAAGTGTCCAGTTTTATAGCATGGCAGCACAAGAACAGCAATTGGAAAGCAAAAAGAGTGTGGCAAAATGGGCCAAATAGCTACTAATAAACATGCCTATGGGATAAAGACTTGTAGAACGGTAGACGAAGTTGTGGCAGGCAGCAAAGCATTGGTGGTTCAGTGGTAGAATTCTCGCCTGCCACGCGGGAGGCCCGGGTTCGATTCCCGGCCACTGCAACCTCTTTTATGCTTAAGACACCCTTAGCCATAGAGCACCTGCCAGTCAGGCTGTTGGGCAGGGGCTGCATAAGCACCCTCATGCCAAGCACACCGAAACAGAGCTTATGCACCCTCATGCCAGGCACACCAAAACAGCCTCATAATATCACTCTTGGACCATAGAGCACTTGCTAGTCAGGCTGCTGGTAAAGCATGCCAAAATAGAGACTCAGAATACCACTCTGGCATGACCCTGATCAGGGTGCTGTCAGGGTCCCTGGCATGATGCTTCATAAAAGGAAACTTACAAGTTATGCAATAATACCAAACAGAGGGCAAAACCCTATCTTGGGCCTGTGGAAGGCAGCCCCAAGACTAAGGACCAGCAAGGTTCCCATAGCCCTAAGGCTTATGCCGGTCTAAGTGTCCAGTTTTATAGCATGGCAGCACAAGAACAGCAATTGGAAAGCAAAAAGAGTGTTGCAAAATGGGCCAAATAGCTACTAATAAACATGCCTATGGGATAAAGACTTGTAGAACGGTAGACGAAGTCGTGGCAGGCAGCAAAGCATTGGTGGTTCAGTGGTAGAATTCTCGCCTGCCACGCGGGAGGCCCGGGTTCGATTCCCGGCCAATGCAACCTCTTTTATGCTTAAGACACCCTTAGCCATAGAGCACCTGCCAGTCAGGCTGTTGGGCAGGGGCTGCATAAGCACCCTCATGCCAAGCACACCGAAACAGAGCTTATGCACCCTCATGCCAGGCACACCAAACAGCCTTGTAATACCACTCTTGGACCATAGAGCACTTGCCAGTCAGGCTGCTGGTAAAGCATGCCAAAATAGAGACTCAGAATACCACTCTGGCATGACCCTGATCAGGGTGCTGTCAGGGTCCCTGGCATGATGCTTCATAAAAGGAAACTTACAAGTTATGCAATAATACCAAACAGAGGGCAAAACCCTATCTTGGGCCTGTGGAAGGCAGCCCCAAGACTAGGGACCAGCAAGGTTCCCATAGCCCTAAGGCTTATGCCGGTCAAAGTGTCCAGTTTTATAGCATGGCAGCACAAGAACAGCAATTGGAAAGCAAAAAGAGTGTTGCAAAATGTGCCAAATAGCTACTTATAAACATGCCTATGGGATAAAGACTTGTTAGAATGGTAGACGACGACGTGGCAGCCAGCAAAGCATTGGTGGTTCAGTGGTAGAATTCTCGCCTGCCACGCGGGAGGCCCGGGTTCGATTCCCGGCCAATGCAACCTCTTTTATGCTTAAGACACCCTTAGCCATAGAGCACCTGCCAGTCAGGCTGTTGGGCAGGGGCTGCATAAGCACCCTCATGCCAAGCACACCGAAACAGAGCTTATGCACCCTCATGCCAGGCACACCAAACAGCCTTGTAATACCACTCTTGGACCATAGAGCACTTGCCAGTCAGGCTGCTGGTAAAGCATGCCAAAATAGAGACTCAGAATACCACTCTGGCATGACCCTGATCAGGGTGCTGCCTGGCAGGCTAGAATTCTCGCCTGCCACGCGGGAGGCCCGGGTTCGATTCCCGGCCAATGCAACCTCTTTTATGCTTAAGACACCCTTAGCCATAGAGCACCTGCCAGTCAGGCTGTTGGGCAGGGGCTGCATAAGCACCCTCATGCCAAGCACACCGAAACAGAGCTTATGCATCCTCATGCCAGGCACACCAAAACAGCCTCATAATATCACTCTTGGACCATAGAGCACTTGGCAGTCTGGCTGCTGGTAAAGCATGCCAAAATAGAGACTCAGAATACCACTCTGGCATGACCCTGATCAGTGTGCTGTCAGGGTCCCTGGCATGATGCTTCATAAAAGGAAACTTACAAGTTATGCAATAATACCAAACAGAGGGCAAAACCCTATCTTGGGCCTGTGGAAGGCAGCCCCAAGACTAAGGACCAGCAAGGTTCCCATAGCCCTAAGGCTTATGCCGGTCTAAGTGTCCAGTTTTATAGCATGGCAGCACAAGAACAGCAATTGGAAAGCAAAAAGAGTGTTGCAAAATGGGCCAAATAGCTACTAATAAACATGCCTATGGGATAAAGACTTGTAGAACGGTAGACGAAGTCGTGGCAGGCAGCAAAGCATTGGTGGTTCAGTGGTAGAATTCTCGCCTGCCACGCGGGAGGCCCGGGTTCGATTCCCGGCCAATGCAACCTCTTTTATGCTTAAGACACCCTTAGCCATAGAGCACCTGCCAGTCAGGCTGTTGGGCAGGGGCTGCATAAGCACCCTCATGCCAAGCACACCGAAACAGAGCTTATGCACCCTCATGCCAGGCACACCAAACAGCCTTGTAATACCACTCTTGGACCATAGAGCACTTGCCAGTCAGGCTGCTGGTAAAGCATGCCAAAATAGAGACTCAGAATACCACTCTGGCATGACCCTGATCAGGGTGCTGTCAGGGTCCCTGGCATGAGGCTTCATAAAAGGAAACTTACAAGTTATGCAATAATACCAAACAGAGGGCAAAACCCTATCTTGGGCCTGTGGAAGGCAGCCCCAAGACTAAGGACCAGCAAGGTTCCCATAGCCCTAAGGCTTATGCCGGTCTAAGTGTCCAGTTTTATAGCATGGCAGCACAAGAACAGCAATTGGAAAGCAAAAAGAGTGTTGCAAAATGGGCCAAATAGCTACTAATAAACATGCCTATGGGATAAAGACTTGTAGAACGGTAGACGAAGTCGTGGCAGGCAGCAAAGCATTGGTGGTTCAGTGGTAGAATTCTCGCCTGCCACGCGGGAGGCCCGGGTTCGATTCCCGGCCAATGCAACCTCTTTTATGCTTAAGACACCCTTAGCCATAGAGCACCTGCCAGTCAGGCTGTTGGGCAGGGGCTGCATAAGCACCCTCATGCCAAGCACACCGAAACAGAGCTTATGCACCCTCATGCCAGGCACACCAAACAGCCTTGTAATACCACTCTTGGACCATAGAGCACTTGGCAGTCTGGCTGCTGGTAAAGCATGCCAAAATAGAGACTCAGAATACCACTCTGGCATGACCCTGATCAGTGTGCTGTCAGGGTCCCTGGCATGATGCTTCATAAAAGGAAACTTACAAGTTATGCAATAATACCAAACAGAGGGCAAAACCCTATCTTGGGCCTGTGGAAGGCAGCCCCAAGACTAAGGACCAGCAAGGTTCCCATAGCCCTAAGGCTTATGCCGGTCTAAGTGTCCAGTTTTATAGCATGGCAGCACAAGAACAGCAATTGGAAAGCAAAAAGAGTGTTGCAAAATGGGCCAAATAGCTACTAATAAACATGCCTATGGGATAAAGACTTGTAGAACGGTAGACGAAGTCGTGGCAGGCAGCAAAGCATTGGTGGTTCAGTGGTAGAATTCTCGCCTGCCACGCGGGAGGCCCGGGTTCGATTCCCGGCCAATGCAACCTCTTTTATGCTTAAGACACCCTTAGCCATAGAGCACCTGCCAGTCAGGCTGTTGGGCAGGGGCTGCATAAGCACCCTCATGCCAAGCACACCGAAACAGAGCTTATGCACCCTCATGCCAGGCACACCAAACAGCCTTGTAATACCACTCTTGGACCATAGAGCACTTGCCAGTCAGGCTGCTGGTAAAGCATGCCAAAATAGAGACTCAGAATACCACTCTGGCATGACCCTGATCAGGGTGCTGTCAGGGTCCCTGGCATGATGCTTCATAAAAGGAAACTTACAAGTTATGCAATAATACCAAACAGAGGGCAAAACCCTATCTTGGGCCTGTGGAAGGCAGCCCCAAGACTAAGGACCAGCAAGGTTCCCATAGCCCTAAGGCTTATGCCGGTCTAAGTGTCCAGTTTTATAGCATGGCAGCACAAGAACAGCAATTGGAAAGCAAAAAGAGTGTTGCAAAATGGGCCAAATAGCTACTAATAAACATGCCTATGGGATAAAGACTTGTAGAACGGTAGACGAAGTCGTGGCAGGCAGCAAAGCATTGGTGGTTCAGTGGTAGAATTCTCGCCTGCCACGCGGGAGGCCCGGGTTCGATTCCCGGCCAATGCAACCTCTTTTATGCTTAAGACACCCTTAGCCATAGAGCACCTGCCAGTCAGGCTGTTGGGCAGGGGCTGCATAAGCACCCTCATGCCAAGCACACCGAAACAGAGCTTATGCATCCTCATGCCAGGCACACCAAAACAGCCTCATAATATCACTCTTGGACCATAGAGCACTTGGCAGTCTGGCTGCTGGTAAAGCATGCCAAAATAGAGACTCAGAATACCACTCTGGCATGACCCTGATCAGTGTGCTGTCAGGGTCCCTGGCATGATGCTTCATAAAAGGAAACTTACAAGTTATGCAATAATACCAAACAGAGGGCAAAACCCTATCTTGGGCCTGTGGAAGGCAGCCCCAAGACTAAGGACCAGCAAGGTTCCCATAGCCCTAAGGCTTATGCCGGTCTAAGTGTCCAGTTTTATAGCATGGCAGCACAAGAACAGCAATTGGAAAGCAAAAAGAGTGTTGCAAAATGGGCCAAATAGCTACTAATAAACATGCCTATGGGATAAAGACTTGTAGAACGGTAGACAAAGTCGTGGCAGGCAGCAAAGCATTGGTGGTTCAGTGGTAGAATTCTCGCCTGCCACGCGGGAGGCCCGGGTTCGATTCCCGGCCAATGCAACCTCTTTTATGCTTAAGACACCCTTAGCCATAGAGCACCTGCCAGTCAGGCTGTTGGGCAGGGGCTGCATAAGCACCCTCATGCCAAGCACACCGAAACAGAGCTTATGCACCCTCATGCCAGGCACACCAAACAGCCTTGTAATACCACTCTTGGACCATAGAGCACTTGCCAGTCAGGCTGCTGGTAAAGCATGCCAAAATAGAGACTCAGAATACCACTCTGGCATGACCCTGATCAGGGTGCTGTCAGGGTCCCTGGCATGATGCTTCATAAAAGGAAACTTACAAGTTATGCAATAATACCAAACAGAGGGCAAAACCCTATCTTGGGCCTGTGGAAGGCAGCCCCAAGACTAAGGACCAGCAAGGTTCCCATAGCCCTAAGGCTTATGCCGGTCTAAGTGTCCAGTTTTATAGCATGGCAGCACAAGAACAGCAATTGGAAAGCAAAAAGAGTGTTGCAAAATGGGCCAAATAGCTACTAATAAACATGCCTATGGGATAAAGACTTGTAGAACGGTAGACGAAGTTGTGGCAGGCAGCAAAGCATTGGTGGTTCAGTGGTAGAATTCTCGCCTGCCACGCGGGAGGCCCGGGTTCGATTCCCGGCCAATGCAACCTCTTTTATGCTTAAGACACCCTTAGCCATAGAGCACCTGCCAGTCAGGCTGTTGGGCAGGGGCTGCATAAGCACCCTCATGCCAAGCACACCGAAACAGAGCTTATGCACCATCATGCCAGGCACACCAAACAGCCTTGTAATACCACTCTTGGACCATAGAGCACTTGCCAGTCAGGCTGCTGGTAAAGCATGCCAAAATAGAGACTCAGAATACCACTCTGGCATGACCCTGATCAGGGTGCTGTCAGGGTCCCTGGCATGATGCTTCATAAAAGGAAACTTACAAGTTATGCAATAATACCAAACAGAGGGCAAAACCCTATCTTGGGCCTGTGGAAGGCAGCCCCAAGACTAAGGACCAGCAAGGTTCCCATAGCCCTAAGGCTTATGCCGGTCTAAGTGTCCAGTTTTATAGCATGGCAGCACAAGAACAGCAATTGGAAAGCAAAAAGAGTGTTGCAAAATGGGCCAAATAGCTACTAATAAACATGCCTATAGGGTAAAGACTTGTAGAACGGTAGACGAAGTCATGGCAGGCAGCAAAGCATTGGTGGTTCAGTGGTAGAATTCTCGCCTGCCACGCGGGAGGCCCGGGTTCGATTCCCGGCCAATGCAACCTCTTTTATGCTTAAGACACCCTTAGCCATAGAGCACCTGCCAGTCAGGCTGTTGGGCAGGGGCTGCATAAGCACCCTCATGCCAAGCACACCGAAACAGAGCTTATGCCCGGGTTCGATTCCCGGCCAATGCAACCTCTTTTATGCTTAAGACACCCTTAGCCATAGAGCTGGCTAAGGCAGCCCCAAGACTAAGGACCAGCAAGGTTCCCATAGCCCTAAGGCTTATGCCGGTCTAAGTGTCCAGTTTTATAGCATGGCAGCACAAGAACAGCAATTGGAAAGCAAAAAGAGTGTTGCAAAATGGGCCAAATAGCTACTAATAAACATGCCTATGGGATAAAGACTTGTAGAACGGTAGACGAAGTCGTGGCAGGCAGCAAAGCATTGGTGGTTCAGTGGTAGAATTCTCGCCTGCCACGCGGGAGGCCCGGGTTCGATTCCCGGCCAATGCAACCTCTTTTATGCTTAAGACACCCTTAGCCATAGAGCACCTGCCAGTCAGGCTGTTGGGCAGGGGCTGCATAAGCACCCTCATGCCAAGCACACCGAAACAGAGCTTATGCACCCTCATGTCAGGCACACCAAAACAGCCCCATAATATCACTCTTGGACCATAGAGCACTTGCCAGTCAGGCTGCTGGTAAAGCATGCCAAAATAGAGACTCAGAATACCACTCTGGCATGACCCTGATCAGGGTGCTGTCAGGGTCCCTGGCATGATGCTTCATAAAAGGAAACTTACAAGTTATGCAATAATACCAAACGGAGGGCAAAACCCTATCTTGGGCCTGTGGAAGGCAGCCCCAAGACTAAGGACCAGCAAGGTTCCCATAGCCCTAAGGCTTATGCCGGTCTAAGTGTCCAGTTTTATAGCATGGCAGCACAAGAACAGCAATTGGAAAGCAAAAAGAGTGTTGCAAAATGGGCCAAATAGCTACTAATAAACATGCCTATGGGATAAAGACTTGTAGAACGGTAGACGAAGTCGTGGCAGGCAGCAAAGCATGGGTGGTTCAGTGGTAGAATTCTCGCCTGCCACGCGGGAGGCCCGGGTTCGATTCCCGGCCAATGCAACCTCTTTTATGCTTAAGACACCCTTAGCCATAGAGCACCTGCCAGTCAGGCTGTTGGGCAGGGGCTGCATAAGCACCCTCATGCCAAGCACACCGAAACAGAGCTTATGCACCCTCATGCCAGGCACACCAAAACAGCCTCATAATATCACTCTTGGACCATAGAGCACTTGCCAGTCAGGCTGCTGGTAAAGCATGCCAAAATAGAGACTCAGAATACCACTCTGGCATGACCCTGATCAGGGTGCTGTCAGGGTCCCTGGCATGATGCTTCATAAAAGGAAACTTACAAGTTATGCAATAATACCAAACAGAGGGCAAAACCCTATCTTGGGCCTGTGGAAGGCAGCCCCAAGACTAAGGACCAGCAAGGTTCCCATAGCCCTAAGGCTTATGCCGGTCTAAGTGTCCAGTTTTATAGCATGGCAGCACAAGAACAGCAATTGGAAAGCAAAAAGAGTGTTGCAAAATGGGCCAAATAGCTACTAATAAACATGCCTATGGGATAAAGACTTGTAGAACAGTAGACGAAGTCGTGGCAGGCAGCAAAGCATTGGTGGTTCAGTGGTAGAATTCTCGCCTGCCACGCGGGAGGCCCGGGTTCGATTCCCGGCCAATGCAACCTCTTTTATGCTTAAGACACCCTTAGCCATAGAGCACCTGCCAGTCAGGCTGTTGGGCAGGGGCTGCATAAGCACCCTCATGCCAAGCACACCGAAACAGAGCTTATGCACCCTCATGCCAGGCACACCAAAACAGCCCCATAATATCACTCTTGGACCATAGAGCACTTGCCAGTCAGGCTGCTGGTAAAGCATGCCAAAATAGAGACTCAGAATACCACTCTGGCATGACCCTGATCAGGGTGCTGTCAGGGTCCCTGGCATGATGCTTCATAAAAGGAAACTTACAAGTTATGCAATAATACCAAACAGAGGGCAAAACCCTATCTTGGGCCTGTGGAAGGCAGCCCCAAGACTAAGGACCAGCAAGGTTCCCATAGCCCTAAGGCTTATGCCGGTCTAAGTGTCCAGTTTTATAGCATGGCAGCAGAAGAACAGCAAATGGAAAGCAAAAAGAGTGTTGCAAAATGGGCCAAATAGCTACTAATAAACATGCCTATGGGATAAAGACTTGTAGAACGGTAGACGAAGTCGTGGCAGGCAGCAAAGCATTGGTGGTTCAGTGGTAGAATTCTCGCCTGCCACGCGGGAGGCCCGGGTTCGATTCCCGGCCAATGCAACCTCTTTTATGCTTAAGACACCCTTAGCCATAGAGCTGGCTAAGGCAGCCCCAAGACTAAGGACCAGCAAGGTTCCCATAGCCCTAAGGCTTATGCCGGTCTAAGTGTCCAGTTTTATAGCATGGCAGCACAAGAACAGCAATTGGAAAGCAAAAAGAGTGTTGCAAAATGGGCCAAATAGCTACTAATAAACATGCCTATGGGATAAAGACTTGTAGAACGGTAGACGAAGTCGTGGCAGGCAGCAAAGCATTGGTGGTTCAGTGGTAGAATTCTCGCCTGCCACGCGGGAGGCCCGGGTTCGATTCCCGGCCAATGCAACCTCTTTTATGCTTAAGACACCCTTAGCCATAGAGCACCTGCCAGTCAGGCTGTTGGGCAGGGGCTGCATAAGCACCCTCATGCCAAGCACACCGAAACAGAGCTTATGCACCCTCATGTCAGGCACACCAAAACAGCCCCATAATATCACTCTTGGACCATAGAGCACTTGCCAGTCAGGCTGCTGGTAAAGCATGCCAAAATAGAGACTCAGAATACCACTCTGGCATGACCCTGATCAGGGTGCTGTCAGGGTCCCTGGCATGATGCTTCATAAAAGGAAACTTACAAGTTATGCAATAATACCAAACGGAGGGCAAAACCCTATCTTGGGCCTGTGGAAGGCAGCCCCAAGACTAAGGACCAGCAAGGTTCCCATAGCCCTAAGGCTTATGCCGGTCTAAGTGTCCAGTTTTATAGCATGGCAGCACAAGAACAGCAATTGGAAAGCAAAAAGAGTGTTGCAAAATGGGCCAAATAGCTACTAATAAACATGCCTATGGGATAAAGACTTGTAGAACGGTAGACGAAGTCGTGGCAGGCAGCAAAGCATGGGTGGTTCAGTGGTAGAATTCTCGCCTGCCACGCGGGAGGCCCGGGTTCGATTCCCGGCCAATGCAACCTCTTTTATGCTTAAGACACCCTTAGCCATAGAGCACCTGCCAGTCAGGCTGTTGGGCAGGGGCTGCATAAGCACCCTCATGCCAAGCACACCGAAACAGAGCTTATGCACCCTCATGCCAGGCACACCAAAACAGCCTCATAATATCACTCTTGGACCATAGAGCACTTGCCAGTCAGGCTGCTGGTAAAGCATGCCAAAATAGAGACTCAGAATACCACTCTGGCATGACCCTGATCAGGGTGCTGTCAGGGTCCCTGGCATGATGCTTCATAAAAGGAAACTTACAAGTTATGCAATAATACCAAACAGAGGGCAAAACCCTATCTTGGGCCTGTGGAAGGCAGCCCCAAGACTAAGGACCAGCAAGGTTCCCATAGCCCTAAGGCTTATGCCGGTCTAAGTGTCCAGTTTTATAGCATGGCAGCACAAGAACAGCAATTGGAAAGCAAAAAGAGTGTTGCAAAATGGGCCAAATAGCTACTAATAAACATGCCTATGGGATAAAGACTTGTAGAACAGTAGACGAAGTCGTGGCAGGCAGCAAAGCATTGGTGGTTCAGTGGTAGAATTCTCGCCTGCCACGCGGGAGGCCCGGGTTCGATTCCCGGCCAATGCAACCTCTTTTATGCTTAAGACACCCTTAGCCATAGAGCACCTGCCAGTCAGGCTGTTGGGCAGGGGCTGCATAAGCACCCTCATGCCAAGCACACCGAAACAGAGCTTATGCACCCTCATGCCAGGCACACCAAAACAGCCCCATAATATCACTCTTGGACCATAGAGCACTTGCCAGTCAGGCTGCTGGTAAAGCATGCCAAAATAGAGACTCAGAATACCACTCTGGCATGACCCTGATCAGGGTGCTGTCAGGGTCCCTGGCATGATGCTTCATAAAAGGAAACTTACAAGTTATGCAATAATACCAAACAGAGGGCAAAACCCTATCTTGGGCCTGTGGAAGGCAGCCCCAAGACTAAGGACCAGCAAGGTTCCCATAGCCCTAAGGCTTATGCCGGTCTAAGTGTCCAGTTTTATAGCATGGCAGCAGAAGAACAGCAAATGGAAAGCAAAAAGAGTGTTGCAAAATGGGCCAAATAGCTACTAATAAACATGCCTATGGGATAAAGACTTGTAGAACGGTAGACGAAGTCGTGGCAGGCAGCAAAGCATTGGTGGTTCAGTGGTAGAATTCTCGCCTGCCACGCGGGAGGCCCGGGTTCGATTCCCGGCCAATGCAACCTCTTTTATGCTTAAGACACCCTTAGCCATAGAGCTGGCTAAGGCAGCCCCAAGACTAAGGACCAGCAAGGTTCCCATAGCCCTAAGGCTTATGCCGGTCTAAGTGTCCAGTTTTATAGCATGGCAGCACAAGAACAGCAATTGGAAAGCAAAAAGAGTGTTGCAAAATGGGCCAAATAGCTACTAATAAACATGCCTATGGGATAAAGACTTGTAGAACGGTAGACGAAGTCGTGGCAGGCAGCAAAGCATTGGTGGTTCAGTGGTAGAATTCTCGCCTGCCACGCGGGAGGCCCGGGTTCGATTCCCGGCCAATGCAACTTCTTTTATGCTTAAGACACCCTTAGCCATAGAGCACCTGCCAGTCAGGCTGTTGGGCAGGGGCTGCATAAGCACCCTCATGCCAAGCACACCGAAACAGAGCTTATGCACCCTCATGCCAGGCACACCAAAACAGCCTCATAATATCACTCTTGGACCATAGAGCACTTGCCAGTCAGGCTGCTGGTAAAGCATGCCAAAATAGAGACTCAGAATACCACTCTGGCATGACCCTGATAAGGGTGCTGTCAGGGTCCCTGGCATGATGCTTCATAAAAGGAAACTTACAAGTTATGCAATAATACCAAACAGAGGGCAAAACCCTATCTTGGGCCTGTGGAAGGCAGCCCCAAGACTAAGGACCAGCAAGGTTCCCATAGCCCTAAGGCTTATGCCGGTCTAAGTGTCCAGTTTTATAGCATGGCAGCACAAGAACAGCAATTGGAAAGCAAAAAGAGTGTTGCAAAATGGGCCAAATAGCTACTAATAAACATGCCTATGGGATTAAGACTTGTAGAACGGTAGACGAAGTCGTGGCAGGCAGCAAAGCATTGGTGGTTCAGTGGTAGAATTCTCGCCTGCCACGCGGGAGGCCCGGGTTCGATTCCCGGCCAATGCAACCTCTTTTATGCTTAAGACACCCTTAGCCATAGAGCACCTGCCAGTCAGGCTGTTGGGCAGGGGCTGCATAAGCACCCTCATGCCAAGCACACCGAAACAGAGCTTATGCACCCTCATGCCAGGCACACCAAAACAGCCCCATAATATCACTCTTGGACCATAGAGCACTTGCCAGTCAGGCTGCTGGTAAAGCATGCCAAAATAGAGACTCAGAATACCACTCTGGCATGACCCTGATCAGGGTGCTGTCAGGGTCCCTGGCATGATGCTTCATAAAAGGAAACTTACAAGTTATGCAATAATACCAAACAGAGGGCAAAACCCTATCTTGGGCCTGTGGAAGGCAGCCCCAAGACTAAGGACCAGCAAGGTTCCCATAGCCCTAAGGCTTATGCCGGTCAAAGTGTCCAGTTTTATAGCATGGCAGCACAAGAACAGCAATTGGAAAGCAAAAAGAGTGTTGCAAAATGGGCCAAATAGCTACTAATAAACATGCCTATGGGATAAAGACTTGTAGAACGGTAGACG